>JBBBDQ010000525.1:1240000-1347500 GCA_037127315.1 Ascarosepion bandense | reverse complement strand
CTAGTTTTGTATTCAAAAATGTATTGCTGGTAATTTTTTCCTTCAAAAGTGTATATTTTTTATAAAAGTCTATTTTATACTTTCATGGCGTTTTGACCCCAATTTGGAGATTAACTATTTGCTCATAGCTGGGACCCTAACAGTTGCTACCACTTCGGGTCAGAATGGACCTGGAAACAACAGCAATTAAGAGGTGGTTCCATGCTCTTCACAACCTCCCAATCGGAGGCCTTGCTGCCGGATGCAGTTTACCGTCATACCCAGGACTCCGTTTAAGAAGAAAAATAATTTTGGGAAATAATGTTAGTTGTCTACAACTTGTTTTATGGACATATATAGTTCTCTAAATACTGCTCTTCACAAACTGATAGTTATCGTTTAGAAACATAATTATTTTTTTAACACTTTTATACGTTAAGAAAAAGTGGCGCTGTTATTCTAATTTCTATGGTAAATGTTGACTTCTTTTCTCCGTTAATTTCTATCAGGTTTTACTTGAAGATCGAATAGATCGTGATGGTCGGCTTAAAAATAATGACAGTATCAATTGTCAACACATTTGTTCGTTTTTATTTCCAGTTTCGCATTTATAATTATCAAAGATGTTCTGGTGTGTTTCATAATTAACGTAACCGATCGATATTTGTCATAATACAGTTAGAGTTGGCGGAGCGTAAATTTATTCTGTTTCGTTGCAAAAAGAAAGAAAAACGACAAAGCGAATTCGCATGAAAGCTGAGAAAATTGCACAAGCAGCTGCTAAAAAGTTCGAAAAGACTTTGATCAATACATCAAATTGTGAATATTTCTATAGAGATATATAGCATCCTGGTACTTGTGGGGTTATGCTCGTGGTGTGTCGAAATTCAGGAGGTATTTAAACGTCTGGAAGTACTTCACTGTCTCTGATTATAGATTCACCGGAAGTTAATTCGAGTAGTTTATGAGACCCTACTCAAAAGTTGGACGCGCGATTTCAAGTTCTGTCGTAATTTACTATGTTCAATTCCGCGCTAATACTTTTGGTCCGAAAAACAAGAAATCTTCTCTTTATCCGCTCCACCTATATATTAAATTGCATGGTAGACTAAGCACTCTAGCTGTGTGTGATAGTCAGTTATGAAGGAGGACTACTCTGAATTCAAAACTGTATAAAAGACAACAAAAATAATTCCACTATCTTTCCAAAAATTCATGGCAATTCACAAATATCGAAAGAAGAAATCTATGGAGAGCCATTATCTCTTAAAGGTCAGTCAGTTAAGTGCTATACGTGATACACGCTTGGGCGATCATGTCCCGAAAGAGACATGACTGACTGGGCAGGAGATTATCCCGCAGTAGGTTGCCATTGCTTTCTGCGGTAGACTGGTTGCCGATCAGGGCTATAGAACCCAATCTGTCCTGCTATTTAACCCATAACTGGAAGGAAGAGACGGATTAATACCTTTCCCAAGGGTATTTGCGCGTAAGTGAATACAAGGGATTCAACTGGAATTCGAACTCGGCTCTCCGGTTTCTCGTTCCGAGCCGATATCCACTGTACCACAACACAGATCTTAAAGGTACATGGCATTAAAAAGGATTTCCATGAACTCCAGGATTTGAACATGAACATGATTGCATCTATAATTCGCAATTATGTTTTCTTTTTTTTAATTTAATTTATATTTATATTACTACAAGTATACCCCTGCCGTCGAAAATGATGGTAAAATATTTTAGAGGAATATATATATATATATATATATATATATATATATATATATATATATATATCCTCCACACAAACAAAATAGACGACTACTATTATCGTTTGTCCGCGAACTGCCCGTTACAACCAACACTATTTTCATCTTTGATAATGGCTGATGTAAGCCGAAAGCTCTGAAAGGATTAAATAAAAACATGTATCAATATTGTGATTTTCTTTCCACTTTTAACGATAATGCTATGAAGCTTATCAGACGATATGAAAAAAATTACATAAAATAAATGAACAAAACTTGTCTATATTATTTAATGAAATATGCATCAATATATATATATATATATATATATATACATATGTGTGTGTGTGTGTGTGTGTGTGTGTGTGTGTGTGTGTGTCCTAAATATTTCCCAAATAAGAACAATTTAAATGAAATGAACATATTCTTAGAAAAAATCTGGGACACAGACTTTCGAAACAATCAGAACCCCCATAAAAATCTCACACACAAACAAAAACTAGCATTAAAAAACATCCGTGAGAACAATGACATAATAATAAAGGAAGCAGACAAAGGCAGTGCTGTAGTCATTATGGATAAATCTTACTACCAGAAAAATGTTCAAGATATGCTAGTAGACGAAAACCACTACAGATTAATCAATCATAATACCGATGGAAACTTCGCATCAAAATTTAAAAAGCCTCTGGCTTGCACACAGTAAAATACTAACAAAAAAGAAAACCAGCAATTTTTACGGACTTCCAAAGATACACAAATCAAACACAATTAAAGCAGCTATCCAGGAACACAAATTGGAATATATTCACACCCCAAACCCTAGTGATCTTAAATTCGGACCAATTGTAGCAGGGCCAACCTGCCCAACAAGCAGACTGAGCAACTTAATGGATAAAATATTACAACGATACACCACAAAAATAAAAAGCTACATTAGAGACAGCATACATTACCTAAGCTTCATACCACAAAACGTAGACCAAGGTACACTCATAGTAACATTTGACGTGAACTGCCTGTACAGCAACATACACTATGACCTAAGTAAACAGGTCATAACATTTTGAATTGAGAAACAGCCAGAAATACTTCCCACACGCTTCACGAAAGAATCTGTTATACAAAGTATAGAACTAATTTCAGACAACAATTCATTCCAATTTAACAACCAAAATTTTATTCAAACAACAGATACCACGATAGAGACAAAATGTCACTGACATATGCAACATTCACATTAGCACATCTAGAAGAAAGACTATACAACGAAATAGAACATAAATATGGGGAAGACATGAAAAGAGAATTCAATAAATCACGGAAAAGATATCTGGATGATTGTCTTATCTTTTGGAGATCAACATGGAGCGACATAAATTAACTACACAATCTACTCCAAGTTTACGCGAGAATATAGCTATAATGAATTGCCATTTCTAGATATACTCATAAAAACAAAAACAGTTACATCATCACAGACATCTACCATAAACCCACAGACACCCAAGAATACTTCCATTTCAACAGACTAAAATCCATCCCCTATTCCCTAGCACGACAAATTTACACAATAGTAGCTGACGAAACCCATCGTAAAATACACCAAGAGGAACTACGAAAAACACTACAAATAAGAGGATACTTCACTCCACTAATAAACAAGAGTTTCCAACTAGCAGAAGAAATACCATTAGAATCTCTCTGAATCAAAAAAATAAAAAACATAAAAAAGAAGAAAGCATTCTAGCATACGTTTCCACACACAACAAAAGCAACCCAGAATTATTTACAAAGTCAAATGACACATAGAATTACTCAACAAAAATTATAAAATACAAGAAATCTTGAAGACAACTAAAATAATTCAAAGCAAACGCCAACTCAAACATTTAAAAAAACATACTAACCTCATCAAACTTCGAGCAACACACAACACAAGGGGTGAAATAATGCATAAAAAGATGTGGGTATGCAACATAATAATAGAAGAAAAACACTTCAAGTTCAAAAACACATCTACATTTGAAATAAAAACAAATCTGAGCTGCAATTCTAAAAACGTAATTTATACTCTGAAATGCGATGAATGCGCAAAAATATACGTGGAGGCGACACAACGCCTGGATAAAAGAGTAGCTCTGCACAGAAGTAACATTAAACTAGCCAATAACAGGAAACTGTACGTTTTCCAACATTTACATGAATGCAGTGGAGGTAAATTCAGAGTAATGCCTATCTACCAAAATGCAGATTATGACACGCACATAATACAGGAAGAAATATTTATAAAAAAATACAAGCCATCCCCCAAGAAAGTCTACGGCTATATCGTGTTGAATGCACCGCTTCCCGTCCGATCGCCGAAGTTAAGCAACATCGAGACTGGTCAGTAGTTAAATGGGTGACCATTTGGGAATACCAGGTGCTGTAAACGTAGGGACCAAGAAATGGTCCACCGGTTCTCTAGGTTTGGGTGTTGGGTGCAGGGCTAACAACCCTGCCCCGTAAAAAACAGTTTGTTACAGAAACAGCAACAAAAGTTTGCGGCCCTATGCACCGTTGGGTGTGATGGATAAATGATGATCCCTCAAGAAAACAATATGAACAATATGAAAAGACACACACAGACACACTAAATTTAAACGCGTTAAAAAAACACTAAATTTAAATAGTATTCAAAAACAATAAAAAGAACTAAATGACCCCTAAAGTAGAACTGAATCAAAATTGCTAAAAACAATTTTGAAGTATGAAAACGAAATCAAATTTCACAAGTCTGCAAAAAGTTTTATAGCCAACGAAAGGTAACGGAAGAGATTTAACGTGCGAGTGTAAAAAAAACCCAACAAGCACGCACACATATGATCTTTTTAACCTGCTCACCACTTATCTATTTATTAACGATACCTTGGCCATCAGAAAAACAAACAGATCTGAATATGGGAAGTTACAAGTTTATTCGCCTGAAGAGAATCAACTTTAGACTCGAAACACGTGTAGCGACACAAATAGCATTATGGACACTTAATATATCATATGAAAAGTAAGTAATATTAATGATAACAACAACAATAAATCTGTCTTCTCGCACTTTTTTTCTATACCAATTTCCGACGTTGGAAGACCCCATATTTCTGTTATATATATATATATATATATATATATATATATTATAAATTATGTTTTAGATCTTGTACATAATGTTTATATTTAGTTCGTTGTTGTTGTGGGGTTGGTTGGGGTTATTGATAATTAAGGGAGTGTGTCTTTCGTTTTGACCGTTAGACTTTTGAAGAACCTGGTGTGTAAGTGTGAAATTGTTGATTAATGATATTATCTGTTGGAATGTACGTTTTATCGGTCGGGTATATTTTTTGGTTAGAATTTCTAAGAGAGCGGCGTGTGGAGTGTTTTGTGTGGGGGTTCTTTTTGTGGGTGCTGACCTTAGGAATTTTTAGGACTGCTTTATGGTTGCCTATCGTTTAATTGATTAATGTCTGTTGTTCGCAGACCTATTTCATGTATTTACTTTGATCCTGCAGCTAGGTTTTCACTTTGGGGTTCCTTAGATAGACGTGATAGGGGTGGGGTGTTTTTTCTTTTCAATTTTGATTTTTCCGGTATGGAATATTTTTTTATTTTATTTTTGTTTTTTCCTATTTCTATTATTATAGCGGGATAGGGTTTTTATATTTTTTTTATTTCATATTAAAGTTTGGAGTATTATTGTATTAAGGCGAAGTTATTTCAAGAAATCTAAATTTGTATTTTTTAGGAAGTAAATGCAAATTAGCATTTTATCAGTTTTTATATAAAGTTGTATGTTTAATCTTAATTTTAAGTTTAAAGGATCGGTTTTTTCTTTTAATTTTTTTTTTCATTATTATTTTTTCTATAAATTATCGTTTGGAATCTTATTTATTTCTTTTAATTTTTTATATATTTTATTTATTTAGATATTTTTGCGGGTATTAGATCTTATTTTAAGGATTTATTAGATCGATTTTTTCAATTGCATTTTTTATCTTTTATAATAAAAATATCTACTCAAATTTCCAGTATTTTTAGCATGAATGTAGGGTTAGATCTTACGTGTGCTTACAGTTTATTTTTGTGTATGATATAATTATTCTGAAGTAGTATATTTAATCTTAATTTTGAATATATGAATTTATATATATATATATATATATATATATATATATATATATATATATATATATATATATATTCACTCCCCGAAGTATAATGTAACACTAGTAATATACACATATAAACATGCACACACATCTGAAGATGAGATTTTAATCTCGAAATATTAATGTATTATATATAGGTGATATCCAACAAATTATTTACCTTCCTTTATTTTACTAAACGCATTGTGACAGCCTTCAAAACATGACCATATTGCATATATATATATATATTATCGTATTCCCTCTTTCTTGCTCTTCATTTTCGTCGTTACTTTTCTTTTCGTTTAATTCATTTTCCAATGATTTTTCTTCTGATGAGATGTTGGACAATAAATTCCTTGTTTTAAAAATAGTATACCAAAATTTTCTTCTAAACATATATATATTTTTTGGGTCTGACGAGCCGCAATATCTGGTGAAATATGTATTACCCATTGTAATAAATTTAATATATTTTCTGATAGATAGATAGATAGATAGATAGATAGATAGATAGATAGATAGATAGATAGGGTAGGTATGGATGGAATAATATTCCGTATCCAAAACACACTATTCTTAAAAAGGTGCTTCATACAAAGTAAAGCGAATAATATTTATCTAGAATTTATTATATAAATACGTCACTATATCACTACAGAAGTAATTATTTTCTTTTTACACTACTTGTTTGTTATCAACTGATCGTCAAGTGATCGAAAGGTAGAAACCGAGGTCGCGAAATAACTCGTTTCCAAATGAATATATATATATATATGTGTGTGTGTGTGTGTGTGTGTGTGTGTGTGTGTGTGTGTGTGTGTGTGTTAGTAAATATACATATTATCCTACACCTATGGCACGAAAAGGAGATAAATATTAATCTATGCTTTTTAGAAAAACTTGTCATCTTAAACTATATTTATAATCCTAATTTACAATTTACTTAATAAATAAGTGATTTAATGACCACATGCTGTCATAACAAAAAATACTTACTTAAATTCTTAGACCCGGATTGATAGGGATTCCTCTACGTTTTCTCATTTCTTTCTTTCTTTCTTTCTTTCTTTCTTTCTTTCTTTCTTTCTTTCTTTCTTTTCCCCGCAATATTACTTTTAACAATTATGAAATAAAGCCTTTTTTTTGCTCCCTACATTTATTAATTTTTCATTTTAATTCTAAATTTTACTTTTTATTCTTAATTTTTATTTTCAGTTTATTTTCATTTTGTTTTATTTTTTGTTTTAATGAATTTAAAATTTTAAAATTGGAATTTTTTATCCACATGTAATATTTGAATTTTTAAATGTTTACGTTTCATGACTGACGACCCTTTGCTTGCTTTTCTCTGCATTTCTTTGTCTTTAATATTTTGCATCTTTATATTTTAATTTTAAATTTTTGTCTACACGTAACCTTGGAATATTCAAATTTTTAATCCTGTTATTAAAAATCAGTAAATTAATTTTATAAGATTTAATTCCCATGAACATCGAGTGAATTTAAATTCAAATCTAATAAACTGTCACCTCATGATTACATAACGCATGAAATTCCGAGTCGTGCCATAGACGGAGGATAATATATATATTTACGAATATATATATATATATATATATATATATATATAGCTCTGTTCATACATTAAACACTGGTTTATTAACACCTGAATAATAATGCTATACATATGTGCACCATCATATGTATATGTATTAATTTACGTCATATATATATATATATATATATATATATATATATATATATAAGACACATTCGTTTCGAAATTATTGCAAAAATCAAATAATGGTCGAATGTTGATGAAAATTTAAGAACATATTCATAATTGACTGAAATCATTTTTTAAGTTGTTATTTTTAGAAAGTCTTGGTAAAAATATTTTTTACATATATTTCTCGCAACCAATTGATTTCCGGAAATGTCTTGAAATTCGTCATCGTTTCTCCATAAAACTAATATTAATTAAATTCAAGAGTCATTGGGGAATGCTAATCAACTGTTATTTTTTCTTCAAAATTAGCCCATTTTTAGAAAATCTGCTCCGAATTGCGAAAATAAAATGCAATAAAGCTATGCCATGTTTTATTTAAATAAATTATTTTAAATTTTCATTGCTTTTATAAACAATATAAATTAAGAGTATCATAGTTTGAAAAGAAAAAAATTTTCAGTTGAATAAGGAATTTTATTTTTTTTATTATAATAATATAGTTTCAAAAAACTTTTAAATTAGAAAATAAGTGGAGGTATCTATTAGCATTCCCCAATGACTCCTGAAATGGTCTAATTATTTAAAAAATCCTTTGGCTACATTATGTTATACTTTTCAATTTTCGATTCGTAAATGTCGTCTTTATGCATTAAATTAACACCCTAGCATTAACGATGAAGGAGGAAATTAAAAATTCTTTTGGAAACTTTATAAATGGAAATTATAATAAAATAATAAAACGAAAACACTTGTAAAATCTTTCAATATCACGATTTTTTTTTTCAGATTTATGATATCCCACCAAGTACGTATATTAAAGGCAAAAGTTTATCTCAAAAAAAATTGGTATGGTTTTATTGCATTTTTTATTCTTCTGTCTTTTTTATTCAAAATTAGCCCATTTTTCAGAAAATCTACTCCGAATTGCGAAAGCAAAAATGCAATAAAACCATGCCATTTTTTATAGATAAACTTTTACTTGCTTTAATATACAATATAAATTAAGGATATCATAGTCGGAAAAGAAAAAAAATCAATGAATAATGAATTTTTACAATAATTGTTTTCATTTTTATTATTTTTTATTATAGTAATTTATAAAGTTGCAAATTTTTAAAAACTTTCCTCCTTCATCTTTAACGCTAGGTTGTTAAATTAATGCATGAAAACTACATTTACTAATCGAAAATTGAAAAGCTTTGTACAAATAATTTAGCCAATTTATTTTTAAAATAATTAAAACATTTTAGTTGTATGGATGCTGATTACCCGTATTACGGGTGGTCATACATGATATATATCATGGGGGGTCTACGTTAGTTAACATCTCCCTGTAGCTAGGTTAACATCACTCGAATCCCCTGACCACTAATATGTATGTCTCTGCCTGTCATTTCTCAGTTCCGTTAGCTACCTTTTCTTTCTTTACTGTCCCCATTTCTCTCCCGACTGCTCCCTTCTAGACAGTATTTCTGAAAATAAAGATAAGGCTACTTCCTACCACACATTCGCTCACATATTTGTATTCAGAGATCTTAACGGCCATCATGCTGAGTGGCTTAAAGACTATGTTACTGATTCAGCTGGCATCCACGCTATGAGCTTTGCCATTTCCCAATCCCTTATGCAAGTAGTGAACTAGGAAGCTTCCAAGCACTGCCTTTGGACACGCCTCTCTACTAGATATATGCTTTACCTCTGCACCTGACTCCTGCCAAGTCTCGCAGCTTTGCCCTCTCGGCAACTCCGACCATGCTGTTGTCTCTCTTAATATTTTTCTCCACTTTCACTCCCCCCAGGAGCCTTCTACCTGTAGGACCAAAGAGCTGACTGGGACGTCTTTCGTGATTTCCTATGCGACGTCCCTTGCAGAAAAGTGTTCGATCTCCCAGTTGATGACTCTGCCTCTGAGATTTCGTCCGGAGTAAAAACTGGCATTGATGCCTTCATACCTACCAGGAAGTTTCGTCTCAAACCTCATTCCTCCCCTTGGTTTTCCCCTGCCTGTTCGGCCGCCATTGCTCACAGGAACGACTACTTCCGACTATTTCGGAGGCAGTCATCTGACCAAAATAGGCGCCTATTCACGTCTGCTCGTAATGAGTGCAAGAGAATCAAGAATGACGCCAAGCGGTTGTTTGCTGAGAGAATGAGACAGCGCATAGCTGACCGTAAGTTCGGCTCCAAGGACTATTGGCGGTTATGCAAACAGGTGCTGAACAATAGCAAATCCTCTATCCCTCCTTTAATCAATGAATTTTAAGTCCTCACATCCTCAGCGGAAAATGCTGAGTGCTTTGCTCGCAGATTGTCATCCAACTCCATATTTGACTCATCTGGAGTACCCTCACCCGACTTCCCTATTAGAACTGAGGCTAGACTAAACGATGTATGCATTACCCGGACAGTAGTATCCCGAGTAATATCAAAACTTGACCCCCATAAGGCGAGCGGTGGTGATTTTCCTTAAGAAATATGCCCTTGAACTCTCCCCTGTCCTCTCTAAATTGTATAACTACTGCCTTTCTCCTTCCTGTTTTCCTGCATGCTGGAAGTCCTCTTCTGTCGTTCCTGAATTTAAAAACTCTGGTGAACCCTCGGACCCATCCAACTATCGCCCTATCAACCTTCTACCAATTTTCAGGAAAGTGTTCGGGGCCATTATTAATGCTGAAATAGTTCAACATTTACTGCCCATAGACTCTTCTCTTACATGCAGTATGACTTCCGGGTCATTTTTTACCTGGTCCACGACCATTACGGAGTACATGTTCCAGGCCCTTGAGGAGTCCGGCGAGGCTCGTGCTGTTGCTCTGGACATCTCCAAGGCTTTTGACAGGGTTTGGCACGCTGGCCTTCTATGCCATCACACCTGTATTCCCATCCTTCTCTTACTCCTTTCTAACTGCTTCGTCTTTCTCTTCACTCTCTTCTACCTAATCTTATTACTCTATGTAGCCCCCTGCACACCAGTGGCGTTACCGCCTTGCTCGCGGTGATACGAGTAAAAAAAAAAAATAGGTCACGTGTGTCAAAGGTTGTGCTTCATACATGAAAAAAAATGAATATAAACATTTTGGGCAGGGTACAATTCTTTCATCTTCCTTTAGTGTTTCCTATGCCCTACGTTTTAACAGTCAACGGGCTTTGCAAATCATCCATTCAAAATTTAAAGCAAGTTTTATATTATAATTACTAATTTCCTAATCTTATAAAAACAAAAAAGAAGAATTGTGAAATTCACAATTTGTGGAGATACCTAAAAAGAATAAGAAAAATAGATATTAATAAATGCCATAACATTTCATAAATTATTGAGTTACTTCTACCGTTATATAATTTCATTCTGTTATTAAATTGTAAATTTTTTTAAACGTAAGGCTATAAAACTAAACTCACTAAATAAAAAAAACGAAGCATACGAATAAGATTAAGTTGAATTCGTCTTCCATATTTAGCATTTTTTGACGGTTACTGTCCGTCATGTCAGTTATTGCCTCTGATAAGGCGATGATAACCGGATAACAAGGATACAGTAATTAAGAAACGATTTTATAGTACATTTCATACAGCAAGCAAGTAATTCTTGTTTCAAATCAGATTAAATTCGGTGACTTGAATAAAATAATGTGTAAGCGAGGTGTATTTTATTTTTGCAAGATTTTTTTAAAACTGAGAATTGGCTTCTGTTTACAAAATGTGTTGATCGACGAAAAAACTTTTTAGATTCCGATCAATATAATTTCGGTTTGAAACATACCAGGGTATTTTGCTTACTGGAATTTAATTTCTTGACTTTCAATTAAAGCTAAAATTAAAACTTTTTATTTTTAAAATTTCAATTTAAATTTACGTATCGAAAATGCGTGAAGGTACCTAAATTTACATCTTCGTATTGTTTTTTTTTTTTTTAATATCCTTTATTTTACGTTTTATGAAGAATATTTCTGTTTGTGTATGGGATTTCATAATTTTTTAATGCCAAAAGATTTGAGTCGTAATATTGTAATCTATTTCAATATCTGTCTGAAATCCATTTCCACCCTGATTTTGAATTCCTCTTTTTTCAGCCGTTTTCATTGACTCATTCCTCTTTATATTTTCTTACTTATTTTTCTTTTCACTTTCTATTTCTTCTGTAACTTTACTTTTCCTCATTCTTTTCCTTTTCTTAATTTCTCATCTTATTTTCTTCTCTTTTATTCCCTCTTTCTTTTTCTTTCTTCTTTTTTTTTCTTTAATTATATTTTTTTACCTTGTACAGAAAAAAATTTCCCAAAGATAAACGGAGGTGTTGTTTCATATAATAAAAAAAAGATTAAAATTTCCATAATGTAGGTTTATCTCAATTATTTACTATATTTCAATATATTCACTCCTGTCTAATTCTTCTAATGTTTAAAGTATAATTAATTCTATTTCTTTTCCATCTTAACGACTATAAAACTAACGATTATATTTGATAAACTCTCCCCTCTTTATATTCTTTATATTTGATAAACTCTCCCCTCTTTATATTCTTTATATTTGATAAACTCTCCCCTCTTTATATTCTTTATATTTGATAAACTCTCCCCTCTTTATATTCTTTATATTTGATAAACTCTCCCCTCTTTAAAATTCTTTATATCTGATAAACTCTCCCCTCTTTATATTCTTTATATCTGATAAACTCTCCCATCTTTATATTCTTTATATTTGATAAACTCTCCCCTCTTTATATTCTTTATATTTGATAAACTCTCCCCTCTTTATATTCTTTATATTTGATAAACTCTCCCCTCTTTATATTCTTTATATTTGATAAACTCTCCCATCTTTATATTCTTTATATTTGATAAACTCTCCCCTCTTTATATTCTTTATATTTGATAAACTCTCCCCTCTTTATATTCTTTATATTTGATAAACTCTCCCCTCTTTATATTCTTTATATCTGATAAACTCTCACCTCTTTATATTCTTTATATTTGATAAACTCTCCCATCTTTATATTCTTTATATTTGATAAACTCTCCCCTCTTTATATTCTTTATATTTGATAAACTCTCCCCTCTTTATATTCTTTATATCTGATAAACTCTCCCCTCTTTATATTCTTTATATCTGATAAACTCTCCCCTATTTATATTCTTTATATTTGATAAACTCTCCCATCTTTATATTCTTTATATTTGATAAACTCTCCCCTCTTTATATTCTTTATATTTGATAAACTCTCCCCTCTTTATATTCTTTATATCTGATAAACTCTCCCCTCTTTATATTCTTTATATCTAATAAACTCTCCCCTCTTTATATTCTTTATATTTGATAAACTCTCCCATCTTTATATTCTTTATATTTGATAAACTCTCCCATCTTTATATTCTTTATATTTGATAAACTCTCCCCTCTTTATATTCTTTATATCTGATAAACTCTCCCCTCTTTATATTCTTTATATCTGATAAACTCTCCCCTCTTTATATTCTTTATATCTGATAAACTCTCCCCTCTTTATATTCTTTATATTTGATAAACTCTCCCATCTTTATATTCTTTATATCTGATAAACTCTCCCCTCTTTATATTCTTTATATTTGATAAACTCTCCCCTCTTTATATTCTTTATATTTGATAAACTCTCCCCTCTTTATATTCTTTATATTTGATAAACTCTCCCCTCTTTATATTCTTTATATTTGATAAACTCTCCCCTCTTTATATTCTTTATATTTGATAAACTCTTCCCTCTTTATATTCTTTATATCTGATAAACTCTCCCCTCTTTATATTCTTTATATCTGATAAACTCTCCCCTCTTTATATTCTTTATATTTGATAAACTCTCCCCTCTTTATATTCTTTATATTTGATAAACTCTCCCCTCTTTATATTCTTTATATCTGATAAACTCTCCCCTCTTTATATTCTTTATATTTGATAAACTCTCCCCTCTTTATATTCTTTATATTTGATAAACTCTCCCCTCTTTATATTCTTTATATTTGATAAACTCTCCCCTCTTTATGATCCCCTTAACTCCGTTTTCATTTGTCCATTACTTCTTTTATCTTTGTTTAAATGTTATTCTTAACCCCAAATTCTTAACCCCAAATGTTTAAGCCCAAATTAATGTCTTTCGGGTTTTAATCTTATATAACTTTTTCCCTTTTAGATAAAAGCTTTCCACCCTCCCCTGTCCTTTCTCTCGTTCCTTCTGTCTGATAAACTTGTAAACCTTCTTCTGATATTTGTTTCATTCCATCCATCTGACGAAATTGTACTTTTAACACGAAATCAGCCCAAACCGGGGCTGGCAAGACAGACGAATGTCATTTTTGTCTGCTGAAATAGACTATTCCCCAGATGAAGTGATTCGAAATTTATTGTTTAATATATATTTGCACATAAATTAAATTATTAATTAAGTTGATTAAACATACTAAGATCTTTATGTGGATCATTTTTAATATTTTATAATTTTTACTATAATATTACTAGGACCCACTTGGATCATTCACCTAAAAAACGTTTCTTACCAATGAATGTTTACTGTCACTATATATATATATATATATGTCTGTGTGTGCTCACGCGCGTGTGTGTGTGTGTTTTTAAAACGTTTTGGTGCGATTTTCTAAAACATGTTATCTAGTGTTTATATACATTATATACTTTCTAAGCTCAATCAGAGCCGGTAGTGTGTTAGTTGTGTCAAAATTCTAGCGTCTATAAAATGATCCCAAGGCAAGCATCTCACGATCCAAATGCCTACTAAGTCCATCTCAACTAAAGGATGAATGCGTATCACTGGCGTCTCATAACCAGCTGATTCGGGTAAATGCAGCTCTTCAGCCCGGGAAGACAGAGTAATCCTGATTTTAAACCTTCGCTGTATTACGGTCATATCCAAGCATAAAAACAGCACTATAAGTAAATCTAAACGAAAAATTCAAATTAAACACCCGAAGATGGTTATCTGACAAAGCTACAAACATTTTCGTCAACTTCTGCATTCAAGCCTACCCCAAATGTCATTCCCTGTAATCATTTAGACTTTATCAGTACCGCTGATAGGGGAGCTATGTCGCCTGGAAAGTGCATTACCTTCATATACCATCCCCCTGACCTTCGTCCCGGAAAGGTTACACCAGGGATTATGACCAATTTGCTACCATTATCTTCCGAGATACGCAGCGGGCTACTTAGCATTTCACTTGTGATGTCATATTTTCTTTCAATTTGAATTATCATCAATATTTTGTCTCATTCGTAATTTTCTTTCTAAGTTGTTTTTCTTTTCATGAAATATATTTAGAATATATTTTAATTTTTTAAAACATTTCACTTGTTGTGATGTCATGCATTCAGGTTAAATTATTATCATCAATGTTTTGTTTTATTCGTAATTTTCTTTCTAAGATTTTTTCTTTTCATAAAATATATTCAAATTACTTGTGTTGTTGTTTTTTGTAGTGATGCTAATGCTGGTGTTGCTGTTCTTTGGGATGATGTATGAATAATAAATTTAGAATCGAAACGCCTTAGTCTGAGAGTTGTATAACTGAGGCTACTGTGAATTTCAGAGATGTGTGGAATTCTTCGCTGGATAGGGAAAAGAATGGGGAAAAAAAAAAAAATATATATATATATATATATATAAACATATTTATAAATGGAACTTTGTCTGTGTGTATATGTGTCTGTGTGTGTCCGTTAACTATAGACTCCGAAACGGCTGAACCAATTTTCTTGAAAATTTACACAGTTGTACTATAAGCGTCTGCGAGTGTTCTTAGCTAGGTTGTGTGTCGAGGTACCCCCGATAAATATCGAAAGTCGATAATCGAAAAAATCGGGTTATAGAAAGAGGGGTCCGATTTTAATCAAATTTGATACACTCATAGACAAAGACATAAGAAACGATATTCAGAAGTTTCAAGGTTGCAGTTCTTACAATAGTGCAGCAAATCGATAATATATATATATATATATATATATATATATATATATAAGGCAAGATGTTTATGTGTGTGTCTGTTTATCTGTGTGTATGTTCTTTCTACAAATCCACAATTTTTATCCGATTCTCACCAAAATTCATACAAATATTCTTTAGGCTGAGTTTGAGCTCCAGAACCATGGATTAGTTTTAAAACTTTCATTACACCCGAGCAACGCCTGGCTATACTGCTAGTATATTTATATATATATATATATATATATATATATATATATATATATATATGTCACTGTATACAAAAAGTTAAGGAATCATCCGTGTTCCACAAGTTATTGTAGAGATCAGATATTTTACGTTGTTGTGCATGAACTACGCCAATAAATATATTTGGCACTATTTCTTTCTATTCACCACCATTTTACGAGGAAACAGAAACTCTACGCTTTCTTTAAGTGTACAGAGTCGGATTCAATCGAAACGTTATGGTTATTATCAATGGTCTAATGAATATCTCTTGAAATGATAAAGAAATTTGTCAAAACGATATAGAAATTTCTCAAAATTATTTAGAAATTCTTTCAAATCATAAAGCAGTCACTGGAAATTATATAAAAATTTCTAAAAATGATATTGAAATTCTTCAAAATAATACAGTATGATGTCAATTTATGTATTTATCTTCCCCATTGTACATATATATTTTGTAAACATATATACTTGATTCTAACAAATCAGACTTTTGTGTAATTCTTTAAAATGTTTCTTGAATTTGTTGCTTTTGATCTGTTCAAAACATAATATAAATCACTGAAATTTTTTAGGAAAATTCTGAAACATCTGCAATTTCAAAGCAAATCTCGTTCGATTCAGACTTCAAAAACTCCAAGCTTGTTTTAAGTGTCTTTTAATTTTCAAATCTTACCAACCACGACCCACTGCAAGCAATATGATTCATTGTAGATCAAAAATTGTTACTTTCATATGCATTTTTTATATTATTTTAATATATAAAACAAGTATTTTTATAACAACAGCTGTCTTTTAAATCGTTTTATTAGATTACTTAGTTGCACTGCGACAACATTTTGTAAATTAGAACACAGACGGGCGAGCAAACGAACTAAGATGTTTTTTTTATATAATCGTGTCGCCCTAAGCAAGGTATATTACTGCTACTGTTGAGAAGGGGGTTACATAGAAAAGTTTGAGAAAAAGTGACAGGTTACAGGGGGTGCCAAGAAAAGAGTAGGAGAAGGATGAGAATATTGATGAGTGAGAGAGAGAGAGGATGCAAGTCAGTGACATAAGAGATTACTGATTTTACATTTGAATTCTTGAAGATTGTAACCGTAGGGAAAGCAAGTAAATGGAGGTGAATTCCATAGGCGGGAAGTGCGAGAGAAGAAGCTGATGAAGTAGAATTTGCGTTTACAATTTATTGGTTTCACAGTAAACGGGTGGGATCTAGTTGCTTATTTTGTGGGTCGAGCAAATTGCTAAAAATTAAATTTTGTTTAATAATTACTGAGAAGCTAGACGTTATCGGCAATGTACTTTCAAGAGTAGTTAACTGTGATCATTAAAGCCTGTATTTTCACATTTACATTGCTACAATACGACTGGAGATATATATCAGCAGTCTTGAGGATATTGAAAATAGGACGTGCAAAAACTTTGAGTCACCTAAGACTGCAAATACTGAATATCTTAGCAGATTCAGATGCGCTTACAACATTCTATGTTAAGGGTACCAAACGCAGATTGTATATCGTCTTTTTCGGTTTATAAGACGTACTTTTGCGGTTTATAAGACGTACTTTTGCGGTATATAAGATATACTTTTTCGGTGTATAAGATGTAGTTTTTAGTTTAGAATTTGATGTCAAAATCTCCTTGAATCTTTCCAAAGGTATGAATAATATTCACTACCGGCCGGCCATAATTATTAGGCGACCCCAGTGTTTCAAAAAAATGATGTATTTCACACTATTTTTTAGTATTTATTGCCAAATGACTAATTGTAAATGAAAATAGAATGGTTCTTTTGTTAATACTGCACAATAACATGTGAGTCAACTGAATTTATAAATATTTAATAATTACCTATATTGCAGTTTCATCAATGAAAGAATGAAGAAAATTTAAGGTGATTCGCATGGGTTTATCTTTGCTTCCTTGCCTGGTAAAATTTTGTCAAATAATAATAACAAAAGAACCATTCTATTTTCATTTAGAATTATCCACTTGGTAATAAATACTAAAAGTAGTATGAAATGCGTCATTTTATTTTAAAAACTTGGGGTTGCCTAATAATTATGGCCTGTAGTGTATATATACATATATATGTGTGTATGTGCGGGTGCGAGAGAGGTGTATGATGTACTGTACTGATATACTTAGTCAGACATGCATTGTTGAATGTGTTATTCATAACAATAATATGAATCTCAAATATGCAAATCACTTGACCAATCAGAAGGGCGTCAGTAATCACCAGATTGATAGTTCAACCTTCAATGCGGACAAGACTTTTAGGATAAGTTCGTATGAACAGAATATATATTTGTAAGAAATCAGTTTGTAGGTCAAGTTTCACTGGCGGAAAGAGGGTTTTTATCGAGAGTCAAGCGTATTCCAAAAATGTATTTAAAAATGTATTTAAAGAATGTATTACAGAAATGTATTTAAAAATCTATTTAAAAATGTATTCCAAAAATGTATTCCAAAAATGTATTTAAAAATGTATTTTAAAAATGCATTCCAAAAATGTATTTTAAAAAGTATTTAAAAATGTATTCCAAAAATGTATTTCAAAATGTATTTTAAAATGTATTTAAAAATGTATTCCAATAATGTATTTAAAAATGTATTGCTGGTAATATTTTCTTAAATGTATTGCTGGTATTTTTACAAAAAAAAGATATTTTTATACTTGAATAGTGTTTTGGCCCCAGTTTTGATGTTAACTATTTTACCCATAGATAGGACCCTGACAGATACGAGCACCTTGGGTAAGAATGAACCCGGAAACAAAAGCAATTAAGGGGTAATTCCACGCTTCTCAAAAAGAAGCCTTGCTGTAGAACATATTTTATCGTCATGCCCAGGACTTTGCTTTTCTTGATCTGGGTGGAATAATTAAATAAAAAGTTCAAATAATAAAGTCACGAAGAAATATTGTATATTGCTAAATTGCAATTAAATATCATCATTAACAAAAAAAAACAAAAAAAACATCCAAGAAACGATAAAACTGGGCAAAAAGTTGTTAAAAAATAACAATAGTGATATTTAGTGATGAATGATGAATTTTTATATCAGGGAATATGTCCGACGACTACTTGATACAATGAACAATCCAAGATATACAACAAAGGTTGTCCATTATAATAGCTTAACAGTTTAGGGAGACATGAAAATCAATGAATTGAATATCGAACGGATAAATACATTATTTTGTTAACGCCACATTTCTTGTCAGATATAGCAGCAGATGAAATATCCCAACACAATACGGCACTTTTCTAAATATTTCATGCCACAAGCAAATTTCACATTGCATCCTGATAAACAATTTTGAATTTTTATTTCTCCGTGTCATATTGTACTTCCTGCCTATGAACTGATTGTAATATTTCGTATCTTCAAATATTGAAATTGGACTCCGCATTTCTGTTAACCCTTTTCACTGAAATTAGTCTGTATAGAAAGATGTATATTTTCGGAAGCTTTAAGAAATAAATATTGAATTATACTCGTATGAGTCAGTTACGTTTTCACTACGTCTTACATATTTCAAGTATTTGGACAACAAGGACCGAAACTTGTTGATTTAAAAAAAAAACTTTTTTTTCTTTGAAGTTCTAGTGATGATCTCTCATTCAGGAATCTATCAACCCCTTTTCTCTCTACATCCCTGTCTCTTTCTCTCTGACCAAACTGAATAGAAACAAAGCAGCTGGACAAAACGACATTGTAATAGAGATGTTGGCAGTCTTAGACGATTTTCGACATTATTGGAATACATTTTAAATACTTTTTTAAATACATTTTAAAATACATTATTGGAATACATTTTAAATACATTTTTGGAATACATTTTTAAAATACTTTTTAAAATACATTTTTGGAATACATTTTTTAAATACATTTTGAAATATATTTTTAAATACATTTTTGGAATACGTTTGACTCTCGATAAAAACCCTCTTTCCGTCAGTGAAACTTGATCTACAAACTGATTTCTTACAAATATATATTCTGTTCATACGAACTTATCCTAAAAGTCTTCTCGGCATTGAAGGTTGAACTAACAATCTGGTGATTACTGACGCCCTTCTGATTGGTCAAGTGCTTTGCATATTTGAAATTCATATTATTGTTATGAATAACACATTCAACAATGCATGTCTGACTAAGTATATCAGAAATTATTAATGACATTTACAGCAGCGGCGAAATCCCGGAAAATCTAAAAATATAGATTTCCATATCACTGCTTAAGAAGCCAGGTGCAAATGAATGGGAACTCCGCCGAACAATCAGCTTAATGAGCCACGTAACGAAACTCATCATCCGAATTCTGAGGAATAGAGAACCAGCCCGGAAACAGGACTAGAACAGTGCGGTTTCGTCAAGAACACTGGAACAAAGAACGCAATGTTTATGCTTAGAATGTTGTCAGAAATGGCAATAGAGAAGGGCGTGTATCTGTGTTTCATCGACTATGCTATGCAAAGGCATTTAACAAATTACGGTACAAAAGCCTGATAAAGACGCTCGGACACCTTGACATAGTCGAAAAAGACCTTAGAATAATCAAAAACCTGTACTGCCCGCAAACTGCTTGCATACGGACGGGAAACGAGTTCAGCAGATAGGCAAAGATAAAAGGGTGTAAGACAAATATGTGTCATCTAACCAGACTTATTCAACCTATACAGTGAGACAATTCTGAGAGCTCTAAAAGTTCTACTAGGATTCGTCATTAGCAGCACCAATTTGAACAATATAAGATACAAAGATGATACGGTGCTGATAGCAAACACGGAAAAGAAACTACATGACCTCCAACAGAAAGTAAAGAAAGCGGAAATAAAGGACTAAATATAAACTACAAGAAAACAGAATGCATAATCATCAGTAAAAAGAAGAGTCCAGTATGCCAATTACAAGCTGGAGATACTAAAATCAAACAAGTGGGAGGTCTTCTAACAGAACAGAAAGTGCGATACTGAGATCCAAAACTGGCATGACCAACGATGCATTTCAGAAGCTGAATACAGTATTGAGATGCAGGAAACAAAAAAGAGGGTACAGGATTGTTATGCAATGACTGTTCTTTCAATATGGCGGCGAATACTGAAGATTCTGATCAGGAAAGAGGAAGGAAAGACTTGAAGCAGCCGAAATGTGGTACTACAGAAGGATGCCGATGATATTATGGACAGAACATGTGAACAACGATGAGGTTTTAGAGAAGATGGACATGAGAAGGTAACTTATACTAAACATCATGAAAAAAACAGCTGAAGTTTTTGGGACATGTAATGAGAAAAGAGGGCTTGGAGAATCTGATGCTCACGGTTCGGATAGAGGGTAAATTAAACAAAAGAAAGCGGTGCATGATATACTTGATGGTAGAGCGGGGATGAGTGGGAGAAGGGGTATTAAGAGCGACAAGTGATAGGAAGATGTAGAGGGCCATGATCGCCATGCCCTATTTTCAGCATCTTGGTGCTTTCCGATCTGTATCTTTCTTGATAAAGTATGAATTGGAATGTAGTTATCTGCACGACAGTCTTCAATGATCTCATATACGACATTATCGAACAAACAGCTTCTTAGTAAAAATGGAAGAAATTTTGACCGAGCATGTGAGCAATGATGAGGTTTTGGAAAGAATTGCAACAAAAGAAAATTAATAGAGAGCATCAGAAAGAGACAACTGAAGTTCTTGGGACATATTATGAGAAAGGAGGGCTTGGAGAACCTGATACTGACAGGACAGATAGAAATAAAAGGAGACAGAAGGCAGCGGATAACATATTTGAAGGGCCTGAACAGGTGGATGACGGAACGGGGATTGCGTGGTGTAACAGGAGAAAACATACTAAGAGCCACCAGGGATAGGGAGATGGGGAAAGCCATAAATCGCCTACGTCCTGAAAGCACAAGGCACATAGAAGAAGAATTTCTCAGCACTGTAATCTTGAACCCTACGTGTGGTGACAGCTTTTTTTTTTATTATTTGAATCATAATCTAAAATTCTGGGTCAAGAATTTGTTTAAAAATCTCTGATAAATTGGTCGATTGTGAAGTTGCAGAAAGTACCCAAATTTGGACTGGCTGTGAGAAGGAAAATGATACCTCAAATATTCTCCTAAATGTCGTGTCCATTAACCTTCAAAACGAAGTGGTCGTCAATGTTTTTGTAACTTGTTATTTTTATACAAGCATGGCTGTTGACCCTACGCAAACCCCTTTAACCTCCTGGCGAAGTAGACAGGTTGCCAACCAAGGCTATAGAACTCAATCTTTCCTGTTATTTAAAACATAGCTAGATTGATACGTATTTGCGCGTAAGTGAATGCAACGAATTCAACTAGAATTTGAACACGGCTCTTCAATTTCTTATTCCGAGCCGATTTCCACTGCACCCCAACGCACATTCGCCATACATTTGTAAGGTAGGGTAAAAATCTGAATTGTTATATCTGCTTTCGGATTTTTACATGAACTTGAACACCGACCTTTAACAACATTTGAAAAAACGCAACTGCTTCCGCCATATTACAGGCTAAGTTTTGTAGCTGTTCTACTGCCGCTTTGTGATGGAAGAGAGAGCGCTTTTTTGTTTCCTGAATGAATCCCATTATTCAATCGACACTTTTAACTTCCTTACATCACGTGATCTCCGCATCTTGAAAAATTCAACAGTAAAAAAACTCATTGCCTATTAACCCTGAACGTAATTACTTTGGTAAATCCAATAAAGAATATTAACATAGACAATTGTTTATCTGGTTCGTTTGATAACCCGAGTGATTCGTATTCGGCATAAGGAGAATGTTATTGCATTGAGATGAATATTGTATTTTTAGTTCTCTTCCAAGACTGACTGTTTAAATTAGATGGGTATGGAAACGACTTCGATCTTATAATTACTGAATATGTACTAAAATGTGGTGAATACGGACGAAAAGCAAATAGTTTTATTGATGAGCACTCAGTGATTGTTTTTTATTGATTAGGAAAAAATAACATGAAGAAGAAAGAAAAGTTAGAAGGAATGCAAAAATAGATAAAATTATAGTGTTAAAAGAAAGAAAGAAAGAAAGAAAGAAAGAAAGAGTAAGGAAAAAGTAAGGAAAATTAAAGTAGAAGAAAAAAAGAAAGAAAGAAAGAGTAAGGAAAAAGTAAGGAAAATTAAAGTAGAAGAAAGAAAGAAAGAAAGAAAGAAAGTGTAAGGAAAAAGTAAGGAAAATTAAAGTAGAAGAAAGAAAGAAAGAAAGAAAGAAAGAAAGAAAGAAAGAAAGTGTAAGGAAAAAGTAAGGAAAATTAAAGTAGAAGAAAGAAAGAAAGAAAGAAAGAAAGAAAGAAAGAAAGAAAGAAAGAAAGAGTAAGGAAAAAGTAAGGAAAATTAAAGTAGAAGAAAGAAAGAAAGAAAGAAAGAAAGAAAGTGTAAGGAAAAAGTAAGGAAAATTAAAGTAGAAGAAAGAAAGAAAGAAAGAAAGAAAGAAAGAAAGTGTAAGGAAAAAGTAAGGAAAATTAAAGTAGAAGAAAGAAAGAAAGAAAGAAAGAAAGAAAGAAAGAAAGAAAGAAAAAAGAAAGAAAGAAAGAAAGAAAAATTACAGTAGGGATAATAGAGATAGAAAAATGCAAAGAAAGAAAGAAAGAAAGAAAGAAAGAAAGAAAAATTAAAGTAGGGATAATAGAGATAGAAAAATGCAAAGAAAGAAAGAATGAGTTATTGTACAGATTACCAACAAGAATAAAATAAGATAATATAAAAACAAATAAAGAAGAAGAAGAAGAAGAAGGAGGAGGAGGAGAAGGAGGAGGAGGAGGAGAAGAAGAACTTGTAGAAGGAGGATGAAGAGGAGGAGAGAAAAACACGAGCAAGAAAATTAAATCGAATGAGGTGAAGGCAATGGTGGTAAGAGAGAGAAACAGCACTAACCCAACATAAATACATTAAATAAAATGTCTACAAGTGGAAAATTTCAATGAAATAAAGACCATTACGGAAAGGGCGGGAAAGTAATTAGTTGGTTACCCCCACCGCTATCCCCACCCCCAAAGAAAGTGCACCAAAAAGCTTGAGGAATGAATCGATTAGAAGAAAAGAGAAAAAGAAGAGAAAAATATTGAAGATCCGATTAATAGGCGTCGTCAACTTGTCTCCTTTTTCAACTTGTATCTTCTGTTTCCTGCGTTTATTTGTCGATTGTGTTAATTTCGTCTTTTGTTTGGAACTTTTATTATTACTACTATTGCTGATGTTCTTATTTTTTTAAAAATATGATCAAATCTGAGGTAGATTTTGAGAAATAGAATGAAGAGTACAAAGAAAGACTTGATAGGAAGAAAAAAGATGAATTGGGTGCCAGACCCCTGGAAAAAATTAGGCATATAGATACCTTGGTAGGATTCGGTCAGTTAAGTGCCATACGTGATACACGCTTCGGCGATCATGTCTCGAAAGAGACATGACTGACTGGGCAGAAGATTATCCCGCAGTATGTTGCCATTGCTTTCTGCGGTAGACTGGTTGCCAGCCAAGGCTATATAAGCCATCTGTCCTGCTATTTAACCCATAACTGGAGGGAAGACGGATAAATACCTTTCCCAAGGGTATTTGTGCGTAAGTGAATACAATGGATTACAACTGGAATTCGAACTCGGCTCCCCGATTTCTCATTCCGAGCCGATATCCTCTGCACCACAAGATTAGACAGCTGAAAATATGAGAAAAGAAATAAGAAAATAGTGTAAGAAAGTAAAAGGAAGTCATAAGAATAAAAATAAAAAAGGGAAATGAGACGAGAAAAAAGAAGTAAAACGAGAAGAAAAGTGAAAAAGTTGGAAGAGAGCAGAAATAAATAAAAATAGAGAAAACTGTTGTAATTTTCTAATTTTCTTTTTCTTAGAAGTTTGAATGTTTAATTATTTTTTCATTCAATTATTGCATAGAATTCAACAGTTTCATTTTTTTTTTACTATTTATTTTATTTTTATATATGTTTAACTTATTTCTTTTATTTCTTTTCCGTTTTTGTTTTTCGTTTCGTTTCTTTTTAATCCTTTTTTATTCTGTCTCTATTTTAGCGTGTTGAATTTCGGTTTTTATACCTATCCTGTACATCTCTTCCTTAATTCGCTAACAGAATTGATCTCGCTCCCTGAAGGCCAACTTAACAAACCATGTGTAAAGAAAGAGAATAGAATTATTTCTGTCGAAAACAAATGAGATAACTGACAGAACTACCTGTCAGCAACAATCTACACACGACGAAAGTGGAAAAAATTCTTTATAGAGAAAAACATCGGTTGTACCTATCAAAAAATAGCGACAATCAGCAAAAAGAACCGTTTGTCACTGTCAAAGACATCAAACATTTACAGGGAGGATTTCATCTTGAACTAAAATAAATATACAAGATTGTAATATATTTGATGTGGTAATTATGCTGAAGGTACACTTATATGTAGAAGTCACCGTGTGGTTTAAAGGTTCGTTTTCTGTCCAAGTGACTTAGCTTTGAATCTCACCAGGGTCGCTGTATCAGCCTGGTGAGACGATTCTATCGTGTGAGAACTTTACAAGTAGGCTTAAAACTATACTGATCCAAGCGTTATGAGAGAAATTAGTTAGAGGGAACTGTTTAGAAGCCGATGATGGTTGTGCTAGCACGAGCTTACATCTTCCTGACACTTTCAGGACGTAGGCGATCATGACCATAAAAGTCTACCAATTCCTGGTAGCTCTGAGCACACTTTCTCCTGTAACACCACGCAACCCCCGTTCTGTCATCCACCTACTCTGGCCCTTCAAATATGTTATCTACTGCTTTCTTCTGTCTCTTTTTCTCTCTAACTGGCCTGTTAGTATCAGGTTCTCCAAGCCCTCCTTCCTCATTGCATGTCCCAGGAACTTCAGCTGTCTCTTCCTGATGCTCAGTAGTAATTTCCCTTTCGTTTCCATCCTTTCCAAAACCTCATCATTGCTCACATGCTCGATCCATGATATTCGCAGCATCCGTCTCTAGAACCACATTTCAGCTGCTTCGATTTTTCCTTCATGATATTGTCCAGCATTTACTGCCATATTGAAGAACTGACATCACATAGCACTCTCTTCTTTGTTTCTAGTGAAAGTTTCCTGTCTCTTAATACTCAGCTTCTGGAACACGTCCTTCGCCATGCCAATTCACCTTTGGATCTCTGTGTCGCATTTTCCGTCTTCTGTTAGAACACTTCCCAAAAATTTAAATTTTTGTACCTGCTTGATTTTAGTACCCCCTAACTCTATTTGGAATTTTGGGTTGCTCTTTTTGCTGATGACCATGCATTTGGTTTTCTTACAGGTTATTTGTAGTCCTTTTTTGTCACTCTTTTCAGCTACCTTGTAGTTTCCTTTCCGTGCCTGCAATCAGCAGTGTATCGTCTGCGCACTGTACGTTATTCAAATTGTGGCCTCCGATTACAAATCCGGGCATAACTTCTAGGGTCCTCAAAATATACAAGTTGAACAGATCCGGTGAAAAGACGCATCCTTGTCTTACGTCCCTTTCTATCTTTGTATATCTGCTGAATACGTTACCTGTCCGTATGCAGGCAGTTTACTGCCAGTAGAGATTCTTAATTACTCTTATGTCTCGAGCTTAAAACTTAATTTAATTTTCATATTTCAACATCACTCTCATCTACGCTACGAATATGAAAAATGAATTGTTCCCAATTTGATAAAATAGAAGAATGTGGATATGAACAGAATTTTTACCTGGTCTCCTGACTGAATGAATTTTTACCTGGTCTCCTGACTGAATGAATTTAAGCGCGCTACTAGGTTGGAATGTAAATCCCACCCTTTTACCGTTAAAACAATTAAATGTAACCGACACTTTTACCCCAACAATTTCTTTCTCGGACTTCCTGCATCTGGAACTCCCTTCCGTTTACTTGCTTTCCTGAACTTCCAAAAAGTTAAATGCAACGTCAGTTGTCATCTTCTATCTTCCCGCTCATCTTTTACAATTTCTTCAATATCCCCATTACCCAGTTTTTTCTCTCATTCTAACCCCCCACATTCGTGCGCACTAGATGCTGTCCAGCCTAGTTTGGGGTGAACAATTTTAAAAATATATTCTTAAGCGAATATTTTAGTTGATATTTTTTAAGCTTAATGTTTGTTGGCGAAGGTTCAGTCAGTTAATTGCCATACATAAAACACGCTTGCGCGACCATGTCTCTTTCGAGACATGATAGCCTAAGAGTAGAAAATTTTCCCACGCTAGGTTGCCATTACTTTCTGCGATAGACTGATTGCCAACCAAGGCTAGAGAACACAATCTATTCTGCTATTTAACCCATAGCTGGAGGGAAAAGGGATAGATTAACACCGTTCTCAAGGGTATTTGAGCGTAAGTGAACGCAACTAATACAACTGTAATTCTAACTCGGCTCTCTGATTTCTCGTTTTGAGCACCACAACGCACATGGCGAAGGGTCAGTCAGTCAGCTTTGGGCGATCATGTCTCGAAAGAGAGATGACTGACTGAGCAGATTATCCCACAGTAGGTTGCTATTGCTTTCTACAGTAGACTGGTTGCCAGCCAATGCTATATAACCCACACTGTCCTGTTATTTAACCCGTAACTAGAGGCAAGAGACGGATTAATACCTTTTTCAAGGGTATTTGTGCGTAATTGAATGCAAGTAATTCAACTAAAATTCGAACTCGGCTCCCCGATTTCTCGTTCTGAGACGATATAAGATGTACACCCACGCACATGGTGAAGGGTACAAAGCGAAAATTGCATAATGCTTATTAGGAATCAAAAACACTCAAAACAGCGCGCGAAATCCGATTGCTAATCAACCTTATTTAGCAGGCGTCACACAAGAAAAATAATTAAATATTTTATCAAATGCTGAAACGGATTGCACACTCACCTCACTTAATTCCTGTTCACAACTTCTCAACTGCTAATCCATCATTTTTTTTATCTATCTTATTAAAGCTATGTTTATTATTTTTTAAGTTATCCCATTTAAATCCAAAGATTTTAATTCCTTTTCTTTTTGTTTGGAGATTGCAGGATGTACGTTGTGGTGCAGTGGATATAGACTCGGAACGGCAAATCGGGGAGCCGAGTTCGAATTCCAGTTGAATTCCTTGCATTCACTTACGCGCAAATACCCTTGGGAAAGGTATTAATCCATCTCTTCCCTCCAGTTATAAGTTAAATAACAGGACAGATTGGTTTCTATAGCCTTGGCTGGCAACCACTCTACCGCAGAAAGCAATGGCAACATACTGCAGGATAATCTTCTGCCCAGTCAGTCATGACTCATTCGAGACAGGATTGACCAAAGCGTGTATCACGTATGGCACTTAACTGACTTATTGTTTGTCGGTCGAGATTTAAATCTAACTAGTATTTTATCAGAAAGCTTTGCTTAGTCAAAAATCGACTCACAAGTCTGAAGCAATTGGTGAGAATCGAACGCATAAATTATGAATTATTAGACAAGGTCGCTATCAAACCAATGCAA
Organism: Ascarosepion bandense; assembly: GCA_037127315.1. Lineage (NCBI taxonomy): Eukaryota > Metazoa > Mollusca > Cephalopoda > Sepiida > Sepiidae > Ascarosepion > Ascarosepion bandense. Next base: position 1,319,128 of record JBBBDQ010000525.1, on the reverse strand, counting down.
TCTTGCAGTTACCATCCTCATCTGTTTTGCCAATACATACAGAGCAAATCAATCTGAAATTTGACAAAGTACAAGAAGGCCAAGCGAATATTTGTGGTTTCTGAAACCCCACCCCGAATAATTTCCAGCTCAATTTTGGAACAATATTAATGATTGTCTATATTTAAAAAATGACACATGGCCTAGTGAATAATAACATTGGCTAAAGCAATTGAGTGACTTGACCAAAAGAAATGGAATTTCATTACCTGGCCACTGCTGAGGTGAACAAAAACCTTGAAGAATTGAGATACTAAAGGGAAGATAATTGAAATTTAGATATCCGGAAGAGGCAGGGCACGTGGAACTAGAACTAGAACAATCTACTCCGATAGACGAAATAAATAGTTCCATTCGAAATTTCAATCATCTGAAGAAAACCACAGCGTACAACGGCCGAAACGTTGTGAATATGACAACAAAGGTGAGGAGAACAGTCCAAATGATGTAAGTAATGTAAATATGTATTAATGTCATTTGTATTTAAGAGGAAGAAACTAAACTTTCACAATTCTATTTGTGAAATTGAGGTGGAAGATGTCTAGAGAGCTTGTTATGCATTGAAGATAAATTCCTGAAAAGCACTTAAATTTTGTATTTAATTCATTCCCGTTTAGGTTCTGGGAATTTTCAGTACCAAAAATGATTTCAATGCCCAAAATGAAAACATAGAGATAAAAACATATATCTTTCAAACTATTTGTGGGCTCAGACATTTCTTCAACTTTTTTTTCAATTTGGAGTAGATAGATCTATCTATCGCCCGGTTCACACTCCACCCACGTCTATTGAACAGGTTAAGAGGCTCATCCCTTGTTCCCTGTTTAGGATGTGGTTTCCGGCTTTCTCTTTTCCAATCGTCTCACTTTGTGTTTTTTGTTTTTTTTATCAATTGGAGTAGATAGATCTATCTATCGCCCGGTTCACACTCCACCCACGCCAATTGAACAGGTTAAGAGGATCATCCCTTGTTCCCTGTTTAGGATGTGGTTTCCGGCTTTCTTTTTTCCAATCTTTTCACTATTACGTAGCCCCCTGCACATCAGTGGCGTTACCGCCTTGCTCGGGGGTGATACAATTAAAAAAAATAATCGTTTGATAAATACTAATAAAGTTATGTCGAAACCAGGTATTTGGTGTCAAAACCTGAGTAATTATTAATATGATGTTTGAAAGAATCTGAGTACGTTTTAAATACATTCCCAAAACTTATTTTCTTACATTTTACAGATTTAAATTATTTTAATATTTGTGAAATTAAACTAAAAAAGAAGAAAAATATGTCTCGGGTACATTTTTAGCTCTATTTGAAGTTGGTTTAATCAGAGTCAAAGACAAACAAAATATGTAAAAACATGATGTTGATTTGACTTAATTTTGTGCTGTAGAGTCTCAAGATCCAATTGATTTGGTTCATTATTTAAAAAGAGTGCCTAATTAGAATTCTTCGTAACTTATAACATTCATTTCAACAATATTCTAATGACTTTCCTAACAAAAAGAGGAATAAAAAGCCACACTTCAAACTGATCATCTGAAACTAAATGATGAAACATGGCCGAGTTCTGATTAATTTAAAAAGATTAAAAATACTTGGAGTTAAGATAAATATAGACCAGTTTTGAAATTCTGAGAATATTTATTTTCAGATTAGCACTTATCAGTTGGGGAAATGTTCCCAAAATGCCAATTATCCGCTTAAAAGCCTGAAATGTTCGTTTTGCAAGGAAATGGGAAAGATTTAAACGCAATCCCTACTTTGATGTGCTAGTGAAATTATAATGTATGCTGAATATAAACTGATATGTAATGTATGTCTTTCCATATTACAACGAATGGTTGACAAATTCCTCAAAGCAGGAAAGACACGAAGCAACAGAAATGTGGTTCTACAGAAGGATATTGAGGATACCATGAACCTAACACATGAGTAAAGTTTTGGAGAGGATGCAAAGGAAAAGGAAAATTATACTTAACATCAGGAAGAAGCAGCTGAAGTTTCTTGGACACATAATGCAGATGGATGGCTTGGAAAATCTGATACTCACAGGGCGGATAGAGAGAAAGAGATACAGAGGAAAACAGCGCGTGACATACTTGATGGGCTTAAGCAAATATTCTCACGGTGTACCGTCTGCCTTTTCTCATATTTGATAACCTGACGGAATCCTTTAAGACTGAGCGAATACTTCAAGGACGCTCCTATCAACAACATCGCTCACACATACATGCACATATACATTCCTGCCTACGTACACATAAACTCATTCTTGCAAGGACTACTGCGAACATTTTAACGACCTTGTATCAACCAAATACAAAACTTTTATTTGTAAAAAAAATTAATTGATTTATATGTATATAAATTGTTGCTTCTATATACAATTTTATTTTCTTGTTTTATAACCCTCATATAGTGGGCAATCTAACTAACAAAGCCAAATCAAACTAGTCTGTTTCAGCACCCATACACTTCAATATTACTGAAAACCCACTACAGTGTATGCTGTAAAAATATAGTGACTTCCAAATTGAATGATGCTGTCAAATTATATGCAGAGAATGAATTTCTAAAATGTTATTTTCTTTTTTAATATACAGGTGACAGCTAAGATATTTTAAGCTAAAGACTATATTCAAGCAAGACAAGGTCTTTTCACATTTTTTAGTATTGCTCATCTTGCCAAAAATGTTTCAAAATAAATCAATTGAATTGCCTAAATGTATGTCATTTTCAGAATAGTATTAAATATCAACCGAGACAAGCAAGACAAGGTCTTTTCACATTTTTTTAGTATTGCTCATCTTGCCAAAAATGTTTCAAAACAAATCAATTGAATTGCCTAATGTATGTCATTTTCAGAATAGTATTAAATATCAACCGAGACAAGCAAGACAAGGTCTTTTCACATTTTTTAGTATTGCTCATCTTGCCAAAAATGTTTCAAAACAAATCAATTGAATTGCCTAATGTATGTCATTTTCAGAATAGTATTAAATATCAACCGAGACAAGCAAGACAAGGTCTTTTCTACATTTTTTAGTATTGCTCATCTTGCCAAAAATGTTTCAAAACAAATCAATTGAATTGCCTAATGTATGTCATTTTCTCAGAATAGTATTAAATATCAACCGAGACAAGCAAGACAAGGTCTTTTCTCACATTTTTTAGTATTGCTCATCTTGCCAAAAATGTTTCAAAACAAATCAATTGAATTGCCTAATGTATGTCATTTTCAGAATAGTATACACAACTGAGACAAGCAAGACAAAGTCTTTTTCACATTTTTTAGTATTGCTCATCTGCTAAAAATGTTTCAAAATAAATCAATTGAATTGCCTAATGTATGTCATTTTCAGAATAGTATTAAATATCAACCGAGACAAGGAAGACAAGGTCTTTTCACATTTTTTAGTATTGCTCATCTTGCCAAAAATGTTTCAAAACAAATCAATTGAATTGCCTAATGTATGTCATTTTCAGAATAGTATTAAATATCAACCGAAAAGCAAGACAAGCCAGTCTTTTCACATTTTTTAGTATTGTCTATCTCTAAGGCCAAAAATGTTTCAAACAAATCAATTGAATTGCCTAATGTATGTCATTTTCTCAGAATAGTATTAAATATCAAATCGAGACAAGCAAGACAAGGTCTTTCACATTTTTTAGTATTGCTCATCTTGCCAAAAATGTTTCAAAAATAAATCAATTGAATTGCCTAATGTATGTCATTTTCAGAATAGTATTAAATATCAACCGAGACAAGCAAGACAAGGTCTTTTCACATTTTAGTATTGCTCATCTTGCCAAAAATGTTTCCCAAAAACAAATCAATTGAATTGCCTAATGTATGTCATTTTCAGAATATATTAAATATCAACCGAGACAAGCAAGACAAGGTCTTTTCACATTTTTTAGTATTGCTCAATTTGCCAAAAATGTTTCAAAACAAATCAATTGAATTGCCTAATGTATGTCATTTTCAGATAGTATTAAATATCAACCGAGACAAGCAAGACAAGGTCTTTTCACATTTTTTAGTATTGCTCATCTTGCCAAAAATGTTTCAAAATAAATCAATTGAATTGCCTAATGTATGTCATTTTCAGAATAGTATTAAATATCAACCGAGACAAGCAAGACAAGGTCTTTTCACATTTTTTAGTATTGCTCATCTTGCCAAAAATGTTTCAAAACAAATCAATTGAATTGCCTAATGTATGTCATTTTCAGAATAGTATTAAATATCAACCGAGACAAGCAAGACAAGGTCTTTTCACATTTTTTAGTATTGCTCATCTTGCCAAAAATGTTTCAAAACAAATCAATTGAATTGCCTAATGTATGTCATTTTCAGAATAGTATTAAATATCAATCGAGACAAGCAAGACAAGGTCTTTTCACATTTTTTAGTATTGCTCATCTTGCCAAAAATGTTTCAAAACAAATCAATTGAATTGCCTAATGTATGTCATTTTCAGAATAGTATTAAATATCAACCGAGACAAGCAAGACAAGGTCTTTCTCACATTTTTTAGTATTGCTCATCTTGCCAAAAATGTTTCAAAACAAATCAATTGAATTGCCTAATGTATGTCATTTTCAGAATAGTATTAAATATCAACCGAGACAAGCAAGACAAGGTCTTTTCACATTTTTTAGTATTGCTCATCTTGCCAAAAATGTTTCAAAATAAATCAATTGAATTGCCTAATGTATGTCATTTTCAGAATAGTATTAAATATCAACCGAGACAAGCAAGACAAGGTCTTTTCACATTTTTTAGTATTGCTCATCTTGCCAAAACTCGTTTCAAAACAAATCAATTGAATTGCCTAATGTATGTCATTTTCAGAATAGTATTAAATATCAATCGAGACAAGCAAGACAAGGTCTTTTCACATTTTTTAGTATTGCTCATCTTACCAAAAATGTTTCAAAACAAATCAATTGAATTGCCTAATGTATGTCATTTTCAGAATAGTATTAAATATCAACCGAGACAAGCAAGACAAGGTCTTTTCACATTTTTTAGTATTGCTCATCTTGCCAAAAATGTTTCAAAATAAATCAATTGAATTGCCTAATGTATGTCATTTTCAGAATAGTATTAAATATCAACCGAGACAAGCAAGACAAGGTCTTTTCACATTTTTTAGTATTGCTCATCTTGCCAAAAATGTTTCAAAACAAATCAATTGAATTGCCTAATGTATGTCATTTTCAGAATAGTATTAAATATCAACCGAGACAAGCAAGACAAGGTCTTTTCACATTTTTTAGTATTGCTCATCTTGCCAAAAATGTTTCAAAACAAATCAATTGAATTGCCTAATGTATGTCATTTTCAGAATAGTATTAAATATCAACCGAGACAAGCAAGACAAGGTCTTTTCACATTTTTTAGTATTGCTCATCTTGCCAAAAATGTTTCAAAACAAATCAATTGAATTGCCTAATGTATGTCATTTTCAGAATAGTATTAAATATCAACCGAGACAAGCAAGACAAGGTCTTTTCACATTTTTTAGTATTGCTCATCTTGCCAAAAATGTTTCAAAATAAATCAATTGAATTGCCTAATGTATGTCATTTTCAGAATAGTATTAAATATCAACCGAGACAAGCAAGACAAGGTCTTTTCACATTTTTTAGTATTGCTCATCTTGCCAAAAATGTTTCAAAACAAATCAATTGAATTGCCTAATGTATGTCATTTTCAGAATAGTATTAAATATCAACCGAGACAAGCAAGACAAGGTCTTTTCACATTTTTTAGTATTGCTCATCTTGCCAAAAATGTTTCAAAATAAATCAATTGAATTGCCTAATGTATGTCATTTTCAGAATAGTATTAAATATCAACCGAGACAAGCAAGACAAGGTCTTTTCACATTTTTTAGTATTGCTCATCTTGCCAAAAATGTTTCAAAACAAATCAATTGAATTGCCTAATGTATGTCATTTTCAGAATAGTATTAAATATCAACCGAGACAAGCAAGACAAGGTCTTTTCACATTTTTTAGTATTGCTCATCTTGCCAAAAATGTTTCAAAATAAATCAATTGAATTGCCTAATGTATGTCATTTTCAGAATAGTATTAAATATCAACCGTCAGTTCGATGTGAACATACTAATTCCAGAACGGCTTCACTTCAAATATCTGTTTTTGTTGTTCATCATTTTGTGCGGTTCCTCACCCGGAATCCACAACAAAAACCAAAAGATTAAGCTAAGATATTTTTTATCTCTCTAATAAAACTTAATATAAAGAATTTTATTTCGCCTATCAGATTGAACAATCGATGAATTTTATTAAAGAAAAATGTGCTCTCCGGCATAATTCTTGCAGAAGAAACCGTCGTTTGATCCGATGTACTTCTCACTATTCAGCTCTGTCTACCGGGGCACATTATTTAATGAGATTTATTGAATGTTCAAACAGGTACACAAAACAAATTTGCGTCTACTCAGATATGGGTATCCGCTAAAAATAACGGTTAGAATAATAAAAGTATTTTGGAATAATATGTAAAAATCCATTAATTCTTTATAAATATAAGAAATTCTATTTTAGGGATTTGATGAATTTATTTGATTTTCGTTCTTTCTAGATTTCTAAAAAAGGGACACTTAAGACAGATGAGTCAATCGATTATTCGTTTTCTACGCCTTAACTGAACAAATTTTCTTATGTATGAAGAAGAGATTTGCAATGACAGAACTTATCCGAAAGATTTGACATTTTCGGGTTAAATATGAGGATGTGCGTTGTGATGTAATGGATATCGACTCGGAATGAGAAATCAGAAACCAGTCTAATTTGTACTTACGCACAAATACCCTTAGGAAAAGTATTAATCCATCTCTTCTCTCTCTTTATGGGTTAAATAGCAGGACAGATTGGATTCTATAGCGTTGGTTGGCAACCAGTCTACCGTAGTAAGAAATGACAACCGACTTCGGGAAAGATCTTCTGCCTAGTCAGTCATAGATCAAAAGATAGATGATCGCCCAAGTGTGTATCACGTATGGCAATTAATTGAATGACTGAATGAGGAAAGAGATCTTGAAAAAATTTACTCTTATTTTGTTACACCATTTTTCATCTAATACAAATCCCAAGAGCCACTCAAGATAGAGGTTTAATCATTAAGATTGTTTTGTGGCCGTCGGATGAGGATGTAAGAAGTGCCATTCATTGAAATACACTTCTTTAACCCGACAAAAATATGTCTGTCATCAAAGGCAGGAAACACAAAGCAGTATCCGAAAAAAGTCTGATTAACGTCAAAGGCAGCCTACTTGAAAGGCAATATTCGGTGATGATGATTGACACATGTGCCTGGCTATAGATTGAGCAAAACCCAAAGCAGGTAAAAAATACGTGGAACTTTCAGGTTATATAATTTGGGGGTTTTCTGGCTGAAATCAGAACACCGAGAGAACGCAGGGAGAACGCGGAGAAGAGAGAAGAGGAGACAACTCCCGCTGGCCAACGACTCCTGACAACTTCCTCGTATGTGCGTGATTCTCTCTGGTTACATCCCCCTCCGCACAACCATCACCGACGAAAAATAAAAATATATAAGTTTATATATATATATGCGTGTGTGTGTGTGTATTTGTGTGTATGTGCATGTGTGTGTGTGTGTGTGTGTGTGTGTGTGTGTGTGTGTGTGTGTGTCCATCAAGTTCCAGAACAGCGACCATTATATAATATTATGAGGATATATAGACTAGATAACATTTGACGAAGACGTTAAGGTCCTAGTAATCGAGTAAATATCCTTGCAAGAATATCTTGGGAAGAAGCTGCTCGAATTGCATTTCCTTAGTATCAAAGGAATAGAAAGATAATAAGGTTGATTCATCCAGTCTATATAGCGGTAAAAGTCTGGACTGGTGTCACGGTCATTGTAGTGGATCACACTCATTCTCTTCGTATTTCCCTGGGCAGATGTAAGTTCCACTTAAAAAGCTTCTTCCCGTCGAACTACTGCCTTGTGAAACCGACCCATAAAAGGTTGCTTCGCTGATCACTACAATGTTAACGTGTTCAAGTGTAGGATTAACCGTTATATTCTAAACATATCCACACCAGCTGAAAAATAATTCATCGCCCATCAGTCAGTTAGCGGTGAACTAGTTGACAGTCAAGGATATAGAACCCAATCTGTCCCGTTATCTTACCCATAACTGGAGGGAAGAGACGGATTAATATCTTTCCCAAGAGTATTTGCACGTAAATGAATGCAACGAATTCAACTGGAATTTGAACTCTGCTCTTCGACTTCTTGTTTTGAGCCGATATCCACTGCACCACAACGCACATCCTCACCCATAAAACCGTGTAAAGGCTTTTGAACTCAAAGCCGGAAAATGAGGATTGGGTAAAATGAGAGAATGAAAGAATGGCAGAGCGAGAATAAAAAACGATGGTAAAGAATCAAATGTTTCTAAGAGGTATATTGAATAGGAAATTGTGGAGAGCTTTGATTGTGATATTCTTAAGAAACGCGGCACATAAAATGATGAATTTATTCAACTTTCCTACACCAGGAGCAACAGCGTTTGATTGCAAGAAATTATAACGTTATGGTATCAGGTCAAGCGAACTTGAACCTTTGCATTTTCCCTTTCATTGAACTGCCAAGGAAGGTAAACGAATCATAACTTGTCTTGCACGTCTGGTTATTAGAAATTGGTTGCTAGAACCAATCAAATCGGAATTCTTTCGCTTGTTGAACAGTCTGTCGTCCACCATTATCTGCAAGAGGAAGACGTTTTGATGAGTCTCCTCTTCTATTGACTGTTCCGAAAACATGTCAGTTGGGGATTTCTTGTCCGACAGAATGACTGAGACACAACCATTACACCAGGCTAAACCCAAAGTGTCTTTTAGATGTTCACTCGTTTTAATGACACAGACAGACGCTTTCGTTCACACGCAGACAAACACTTCAATCAGTTTCCTTCGTGTTTACCAATCTAACTTATGATCGTTTTCTTTATAAACTCGTCTAAGTGAAATAATATGAATCAAAATAACAATCAATGAAAGACTATGAAAAGAGAGAGAAAAGTATGTTTCCCCCATAAAGTGAGTACTGTTCGGCAAACGGTGAAAATTCATGTCCGGTAAGACGCATCTCTCTATACATTTTATTTCGATTGCTCATCATCTAGTCTTTTATTTTACTATATTCTTCTTTAATTTATATACCGTCTCATTTCATGATTCTGTGTCCTCTCAGAAATTTTGACTGGTTCAAATCATTTGTCCCCATTTGACTTAAAACTTACTTCTAAAGTTTTCTCTACATCTATGAAGAAATTGTTCAAAATTCACTTCCATATACGAGGACTGATATTACATAGCAGGTTACCATTTTTTATCCCCTTTTTTTATGCATTTCACTGCAATCAAGGCAATAAAGTTACTATGACACAAGGTTCACCGAGTAAAAGAATGTGACAAAAAGAAAATATTTTAAGGAGAGAAAATAATAAAAGAACAAGGAGATACAAGATAACGAGTGACACTGAATTTATTACTGAGATCAAAGTTGATTGTAAAGCAAAAAACCGGAAGAGAGTTCCACAAGCAAGAAGGTTCAAGATAAGAAACATAATTTCTGCGATAGAATGTTTGCCAACCAAGGACGTAGGTTCTGTTATTAAACCCATAGCTTTTTTTTAATCATTTCACCACAAGCAAAGCGTTAACGCCACTGGTGTGCAGGGGGTTACATAAGAGAGTTGAAGTATTAGGCAATAGGAGAGTGAAGACAAAGACGAACCATCTACAGGGGGTGAAAGAGAAAGGGCAAGAGAAGGATGTGAACGCAAAAGTGAAGACAGTTGCGAAGGTAGAAAGAAAGGAAAAGAACAAGACACACGGGGTGATGTGAAAAGGGCTGGAGTTAAGTGGATAAGAGATAGGAATTGACTTTGCATTTAAATTCCTGGATGTTATAGCCGTCAGGAAAGCAAGTATATGGAAGGGAGTTCCACAGGCGGGAAGCGCGAGAAAAGAAGCTGGTGAATTAGAATTGTCGCCTGTATTTGGTTGATCTAACTGTAAAATGGTGAGACCTTGATGTCAATCTGGTTGCCCAAATAAATTCTTGTGGAGGGGGCACCAGTGACCAAAGTTCTTCAGAACAGAAACCATGAAAATATTTCTGGAGGAAAGGGACAAATTAATATTTTTCTTCCCGGAAATATGTTTTTAGTTTGTTTTTCTTTTGGCTTTTTCTATTCATATCCATATTTTTCTAACTGGTACTTGTGTATTTTAGCAAAAATTATTACAAAACTTTTACTGATTATTAAATAGTATTACTCTGTCACAAACTGTTAAATCTGGATTCAATGTGAAAATATTCGTTGCATCAAGACATTTCTTTCTCTCCGGTGATTAATAGCACTGTATAACCCGGATATATAAGAGCCGGATATAAGATAAACCCGGATATAAGAGATGTTTTATCTGGTTCCAACTTAGAGCCTGTGGTAATGTATACAAAATATACCAAACCCGGATATAAGAGAAATTTATCCGGTCCCGACAACTCTCTTATATACACTGTTTTTACTTCTAAAATCGATTCCGGTTTTGGTTAGAATAAACAGCATATTGCTTACCTTGAATGTTAAAGTAGTTACTGGTATTTATAAATTCGCTTTGTTCTGAGCCCTGCATGCAGATAAGCCGTCATATCTTGCTCGCGTTGCAACAGTAAAAAAGCAATGGACTCTTTTCATTCGTGGAGATTTCTCTCGCTTTCTCGGCTGGGCTCTCATAAACTGAAATTACATAATCTATCCAGGCTCTTTGCCCACTTTATTATCTCTGATTTCAAATGCTCATTTTCACTATCCCTAACATTGCCTTCATTATCCTCGCCATCATTATTATTTTCCCTTTCTTTCTGTTTTCATAATCTTCTCTTATCTTTCAAATTTGTCGTATTTTTTATATTCTCGTCTAATAAATGGTAAGTGCTTAACAAGTCAGTCAGTTAAGTGCCATATGTGAAACACGCTTGGGCCATCATGTCTTGAAAGAGACATGAATGACTGGGCAGGAGATCATCCCGCAGTAGGTTGCCATTGATTTCTGCGGTAGCCAAGGCTATAGAACCCAATCTGTCCTCTTATTTAACCCATAACTGGAAGGAAGAGACGGACTAATACCTTTCCCAAGGGTATTTGCGCGTAAGTGAATGCCATGAATTCAACTGGAATTCGAACTCGGTTCTCCGATTTCTCGTTCCGAGCCGATATCCACTGCACCACAACGCACATATCCATATTTTAACAAGAAAAGGGTTAAAGCTCCGGAATTTGAGTAAAGCAAGTGACAGTGTGATGGTTACTCAAATATGGAAACTCTAGGAAACTGTTCAATATCCAAATTCCTCTCTAATATTTAGTAATGACGTCCTTTGCAGAGGCTCATATATCAGTGATGCAACGACTTTTTTCTGTTTAAATTTTTGAAATAATGAGTTTCAATTATTTACACTATTACTGACTATTGTACTCACCGGCATTCTTCAATCACATCTCGATTTAATAGGAAATTCAAATAGAATTCTTTATTTAATCGACAGAGATAGACTGTTCTCTAATGGTCTAAGGGTATCTTCTTTTTAGTAATGCTCAAGTATTGCTCATTTTTTTCTACTGAGTCCAAATATACACTGCCCAGGGCTTTAACTTACAATTACTATGTCACCAAATTCATAACCCAAAACTTTAATCCACTAGACTGCTGTACCGTGAAACAATTCTCTGTGAAGTACTTGGAGCCTTAAGCCTAGCCTGCCTGCTTATGAGTGCAGCTGATGCTTGTCAGACTTGAATGTATTCACTTGAAGCTTTTCTATTTTTTTGCAGCTGCTGTTGAAGTCTTTCTGTAATTTTGTCTTTTTTTTCTTTAATTTTTTTCTCCAATATCATTTATTTAATCATATCACCCCGAGCAAGGGGGCTACATAAAAGTGAATTGATTGGAAAAAAGAAAGCCGGAAACCACATCCTAAACAGGGAACAAGGGATGGGCCTCTACACCTGTTCAACAGACATGGGTGGCGTGTGAACCGGGCGATAGTTTAGTCTATCTACTCCAATTGAAAAAAGAATAAAAAAGAAAAAGAAAACAGTGAGAAGATTGGAAAAAAGAAACCCGGAAAAGGCTTACTAAAGAGGTCCTCATAGATTAGTATGGAGGTTACCCGGATCAAATTACATCTGATATAAGTACAATGTTTAAAAACGTTGCTGTCATTTTCTGTTCTTAGTTAAATCATAAAAACTGTATTGTATTGATAGTATTTTATACAAATATTTCATACAAAAGCTAAGATATTCCATAGCCATTTTCCGTTCTTTATTTTTAGACTGCACTTGAAACCATCTAAAGACACCCAATGCCGGTTAAATGAGTTACTGCACTTGAAACCGTCTAAAGACACCCAATGCCGGTTAAATGAGTTACTGCACTTGAAACCGTCTAAAGACACCCAATGCCGGTTAAATGAGTTACTGCACTTGAAACCGTCTAAAGACACCCAATGCCAGTTAAATGAGTTACTGCACTTGAAACCGTCTAAAGACACCCAATGCCGGTTAAATGAGTTACTGCACTTGAAACCGTCTAAAGACACCCAATGCCGGTTAAATGAGTTACTGCACTTGAAACCGTCTAAAGACACCCAATGCCGGTTAAATGAGTTACTGCACTTGAAACCGTCTAAAGACACCCAATGCCAGTTAAATGAGTTACTGCACTTGAAACCGTCTAAAGACACCCAATGCCGGTTAAATGAGTTACTGCACTTGAAACCGTCTAAAGACACCCAATGCCGGTTAAATGAGTTACTGCACTTGAAACCGTCTAAAGACACCCAATGCCAGTTAAATGAGTTACTGCACTTGAAACCGTCTAAAGACACCCAATGCCGGTTAAATGAGTTACTGCACTTGAAACCGTCTAAAGACACCCAATGCCGGTTAAATGAGTTACTGCACTTGAAACCGTCTAAAGACACCCAATGCCGGTTAAATGAGTTACGCTTGAAACCGTAAAGACAAATTGCCGGTTAAATACTGAATTGAAACAATGAGCCAATTCTCAGTCGTTCATTCGTAGAGTTGAAATTTTAAAATACTTCACACATGGATATAATTGCGTTTATGTCTAAACATATTTTAAAATGTCTTCTTTCTATTTTTAAATATACTGGTTTTTATGCTGACAATATTACTCATAGGACGAGCCTGTAAACCATTTAACTATTATTATAAATATATCTACTAATCTTACTTAGTCTAGCATGAAAATCACCCGTAATCTATATACTAGTGTAATTATGTAGCAGATAAATTACGATAAATTACCAAATTAAGGAAAGTCACCAGAATATTCAACTGCGATGTTTCAAAGAACTTAATAAGAAAAAAAAAACAAAACGACTAAAAGTTCATACAGATATCTATTAAAGAGGGCTATAAAGATCTTCAAGATATCTATTAGTTTGGGGCTATAAAAGCCTTAGAGATATCCATTAAGTGGGGTTAAAAAGACCTTGGACATATCTATTAAAAGGGGCTATAAAGATCTTGGTTATATCTATTAAGGGGTATGCTATAAAGGCCTTGAAGGTATTTATTAAAAAGGCTATAAAGACCTTGAAGATATCCATTAAAAGGGAGATCTTTATTAAAAGTAGGGGGCTATAAAGATCTTCGAGATACTTATTAAGGGCGCTATAAACATCTTGGAGATATTTATTAAAGGGGCTATAAAGACCTTGGAAATTTTTATTAAAGGGAGCTATAAAAATCTTGGAGATATCGATTAAAGTAAGGGTGCTATAAAGATCTTCGAGATACTTAAGTGGAGCTAAAAAGACCTTAAAGATATTTATTAAGGGGATTCTAAAGATCTTGGAGATATCTATTAAAGGAAGGGGTTATAAAGATGTTGGAGATATTTATTAAGGGGGTCTATAAAGATCTTGGAGCTATTTATTAAGGGAGCTATAAAGATCTTGGAGATATTTATTAAGGGAGCTATAAAGGTATTGGAGATATCTGTTAAAGGAAAGGAACTATAAATACATTGGAGATATTTAATAAAACTGGCTATAAAGATCTTGGAGGTATTTATTAAGAGGGGGCTATAAAGATCTTAGAAATTTCTATTAAAGGGGGTCTATAAAGATCTTAAAGATATCTATTAAAGGAAGGGGACTATAAAAATCTTAGAGATATCTATTAAGGGGGCTATACATATCATGAAAATGGAATAAAACTAGGAATAACAATTGAAAATAATTTAATAAAGGTATAATGAGAACTTGACAGTATGTTTAAAAAGTAATTTCTACGATTCAATCACTGAGATACTGGATGCGAAACAAGGAAAATCTCTCAAAAACAAACCAGTGGACGACATTAATCAGAGCACAGTTACAAAATGAGGGATTGAATATAGTAAAAAGAGAGGATAACAGATGAAGCAGAAGGTTAGTTAATTTGTAGACCGTGGATGATAAACATAAGAAAAGTCAAAACAGAATAGAAAGAAATGAAACAGACGGATTTACTGGTAACATACGTTACGGTCACTGTAGTCACAAGGAGTTTTAAATGGTTTTGTCCAGCAGTGGACTTACAATGGCGATGAAGATGTTGCTGCTAATTATGATGATGATATGAAATGTCCACTGAAAATATATAAACAGTAGGCTTTGTTTACTTTTTCTTTACATTTCCTGTACCATTTTTTTGGTAAATAGATGTTCTTCAAATATCAATATGTATTTAATTACATAGAAGGAAAGTTCCTCATAAAAATGAAAACATGTACCAATTATAGAAAAATAAATTGTAATCTGTTCTCCTGTGGCAGTGAATGCTGGGCAATCTACTCAAAGATGCGGGAGAAACTCGAAGCAACAGAAATGTGGTACTCTAGAAGGATGACGAAAGTACCATGGACCGAACATGGGAGCAACGACGAAATTTTGGAGAGAATAGAAACACTAAGGAAATTTATGCTTAACATCAGGAAAAGACAGTTGAAAATTTCTGGAACACATGACGAGGACAGAGGGATTGGAAAAACTTCCACACTGAAGGAAAAATAAGAAAGAAAGAAAGAAAGAAAGATAGGATAAAACAACGCGTAACATACTTAATAGGCTTGAGCAGATGGATAGCAGAGCAGATTTCGAGAAAAATAACAAAACAAAATATATTAAGAGCTACAAGGAACAGGAAAATGTGGTGGGCAATGACCGCCTACGCCCTGAATGAAATAAGAAGAATCTGTAAAATTGTTGATTAACCTACTCTGTGTGTGTGTGTGTGTGTGTGTGTGTGTGTGTGTGTGTGTGTGTGTGTGTGTGACTTACGGCCACATAATGTTGAAACACCAATTCCTGTACGATTACTGAAGTTAAGCAACGTCGATCCTGATCTGTACCTCGATGAGTGTGACCTCTTAGGAATATCAAACGTTGTAAGCATAGATATGCCGTTGGTGTAGTAGTTAATTGTTCGAAATTGTTAATCGAGAGAGCTAAGTTCTAATTGAGTTCATTATATTGGGTTATGACCAAATTCCCTTGGAAAATATATCAATTTAGCTCTTCTTCTCCTAGCTATGGGTTAACTAGTAAGGCTTGTGTCACTAAACCAGTATTTTTCCCAAAACTAATTCTTAACTTCTAAAAATATTTTCTGGCTTTAAACCTGCAAAGTGGTAGAAAACTAATAAATCATATGTGTCTGTATATTTCTCGACATAATCTCCTTTTTGCCGATGTACTTATCCGAATACTTATCTATTAATAATTTCGGTTTTTTGTTTTTGTTTTTCTCAGAGCTTTTAATTTTAAAAATCAATATTCATATATGTATTTATTTATTTTTCTGTGTTTTGTCGTATATAGCGTTGGATAAATTTTAAAATATACTTGTGTCAGTTAAGATTTCAGTTAGCTCTTTTAGGCGTCTGGACTACAAGGTTTGTTTTTTTGTTTGTTTTGTTTTTAATTTTTGTTTGAATCTCTAAGGAAGTCTCTGTTAAAATTCTCTTGCAGTGATTATTAAGAGATTTCATGACTTGAACTAAGTTAAAACTTGGGGAATTTCTAATTTTTTATTCATTTATTTATTTTCTTTATTTTATTTTATTTAAATTGGAGTAGATAGACTCTACTATCGTCCGGTTCATACCCTCCCTATTCTTTTGAAAAGGAGTAGAAGCTCATGCCTTGTTGCTTGTTTAGGAAGGGGTTCCAGTTTTTTTCCTCCCCTCACGTCTTAACGGTAGGATTGTTGTAAGCTTTTTGCAATGTGTGTGGATGGTGGCGACGGTTACTGGTTTGGCAGTTTCCTGGTTGCTGCTTCCGACTGGTAATTATAAGCCGGAACTCTTGTGTAGCCTCTTATAAGGCTGCTCTGATCAACAGTTGAATAATATCGGGGTATCTTGTGGAGCCATGTTGCGTGCTGATGAATTTCCTTGCAAATGCTTCCGATAGGTAACCCTGAAGCCACATTATGCTGCAGTCTATGCCAGTTTCCTTCCTACACATGTTGCATTTGACGGCCGACTGATACTACTACTCTAGACCTCTCCTTACCGAAAAAATAACTAATTATGACATCACACAAAGTAAGAACTAAAGCTAAACTAGCTAAACATAAACCACCTAAACCTATTGACATCTCTTTCTCGAAAATCCGTGGTATCAGTTCCAACTTTTGCAGCGTTGTATCCTCCATCAAAGTAAACTCATCTGACATCTTAGTTTTCTGTGAAACTAACCTTGACTCGTCTTTTCTTTCCTCTGATTTCTATATCCCTGGTTACCTTCCCCTCTTTAGGAAGGACTCCAATGTCCATATGCATGGAATTTACGCTTATGCCAGCAAACATCTCCCTCTAGCTAGGGTTATTTCTATAAAATCTCCTGATCATTCGTACATGTGTCTCCGTCTCTTTCTACTAAACTCGGTCAGCTATCTTTTCTTTCTCTACCACTTCCCTTCATTTTCTGACTGTTCCGTACTTGACAACATCTCTAAAAATAAAGATAAGACTATTTCCTCTCATCTATTCGCCCATATATTAGCCAGGAAGTTACGATTTAAACCCTATTCGTCCCTTGGTTCTCCCCTGCTTACTCAGCTGCTATTGCCCACAGAAATCACTTCTTTCGGCTTTATCGGAGACACGCGTCTGACCATAACAGGCGCTTTTTTGACTCTGCTCGTAATTAGTGCAAGAGTATCCTAAATGATGGTAAGCTCTTGTTTGCTGAAAGAATGAAACCGTGTATAGCATTTGGTAAGTTCGGTTTCAAAGAATATTGGCTGCTCTTTAAAAATGTGTTAAATAACTGCAAAGACTCGATCCTCTCTTTAATCATTGAATTTGCGATACTCACATCTTCAGCGGACAAGTCAGAATGCTTTACTCGCAGATTTTCATCCAACTCAACATTTGATTCGTCTGTTGTACCTGCACCCGACTTCCCACCGAGAACTGACGCTCAACTGAATGGCGTTCACATTATTCCCTCGCTGGTCTCTAATATAATTTCAAAGCTTGGCTCCCATAAGGCAAGCGGGGGTGACGGAATCCCAATCACTGGACTGAAGAAATGTGCCCCTGAACTTTCGTCTGTCCTCTCCAAACTCTACAACTACTACCCCTCTGTTTCTTCCTTCTTTGTCTGCTGGAAGTCCACCTCTATGGTTCCTGTATTTAAGAATTCTGGAGAACCCTTAGACCCCTCTAATTATCGCCCTATCAACCTCCTACCATTTTTTGGCAAAGTGCTTGAGGCTGTAATGGTTCAGCATCTCACAGTCCACGGCCTCTTCTTCGATAAACAGAATGGTTTCCGCCTCACTAGATCTACATGCTGGCCTTCTACGCAAGCTATACATAGCTATAGAATAACTGGACGATTGTTTGGCCTAATCCAGTTTTTCCTTTCAAATCGCATTATGAGGGTAGTATTGAATGGGCATGCTTCCAGATACTGTCACACGAAAACGGGTAACCCTCATAGATCTGTTCTAGGTCCTATGGATTTTCTGATCTTTATCAACAATCTCCCTGATATAATCAGATCCCAAGTAGGTATTTATGCTGGCGACACAACCATTTACTTCCGCCTCGATAAGAAATCTGCCAAGGCTGAAAAAGCAAACTTCGCTGGTGATCATGAAAAAGACCTCCAATCTGTGGTGGACTGGGATAAAAAATGGCTCGTAAATTTTAATGCTTCCAAAATGAAGCCGATATCCTATAACCACCTTAGACAACCACTCCTCAGAATGGAGGAGGCTTGTCTCTCTGAAAACAAAACACTGCACTTCCTCGGCCGAAATCTCTCAGCCGACCTCAAGTGGGATGACTACATTGAAACCATAGCTAAATCTGCTGCTCGGAAGGTTGGTTCCCTTTGTAGGGCCAGGAAGTTTTTCTCGTCCAAATCCATCTTGCACATATATAAATCAACCATCCGCCCGTGCATTGAATACTGATGTCACATCTGGTCGGGTGCTCCTGCTCTTCATCTCGGGCTTCTTGACAAAATCCAACGAAGAATCTGTAATGTAATGGATCCCGAACTGGTAGCTCAACACTAGTCACTTTCTCACCGACGTAATGTGGCTTCCCTGTGTCTCTTTTTAAAATACTTTCACGGTTCCTGCTCTGATGAACTTAGCTCACTGGTTCCCCCTCAGAATGAATTTAATCGAGCTACTGCCTTGCTTGGGGTGAAATGATTATATAAAAAATATGCAGGGAAAATTCCAGCTCCAAATTTAACTGAAACTGTCTCATGTCACGGAATTTTGACTCACACTTTTGAAAATCAAAATATATAACAGCCATATAGAAAAAAGAATCTTTAAGAATATTATTGATACTCTGTGTTTGGGGGATTTCTGTGCGTGTACGTAGGTATATTAGTAAGTCAATGGTCTAAGGATAAAAAAAACCTCCAATTTGCACAATAAATTTCTATTTTTCAACATTATTTTCTACTTCATGGCTTTATCAATGACGTAAGTTGCACATTATTTCAGGTCCAAATTAGGCTGTCATGACACAGAATTATTGATTTATCCTTATGTATATACTAGCAGTATAGCCCGGCGTTGCTCGGGTGTAATGAAAGCTTTAAACCTAATCCATGGTCCTGGAGCTCAGATTCAGCTTAAAGAATATTTGAGTGAAGTTTTGTGAGAATCGGATAAAAACTGTGAATTTGTATAAAGGACATACAGACAGATAAACAGGCACACACACAAACATCTTGCCTTTTATATATATATATATATATATATATATATATATATATATATATACATGATCGGTTTTCTGCACTATTGTAAGAACTGCAACCTTGAAACTTCTGAATATCGTTTCTCATGTCTTTGTCTATGAGTGTATCAAATTTGATTAAATCCGATTTTTTCGATTGTCGATTTTTGATATTTATCGACACAAAACCTAGCTAAGAACACTCGCAGACGTTTATAGTACAACTGTGTAAATTTTCAAGAAAATTGGTTCAGCCGTTTTGGAAGCTATAGGTAACGGACACACACACACACACAGACACATACACACACACAGAGACAAAGTTCCATTTATAAATAAGTTTAGATACGTTGTGTTTGGGGGATTTCTGTGCGTGTACGTAGGTATATTAGTAAGTCAATGGTCTAAGGATAAAAAACCTCCAATTTGCACAATAAATTTCTATTTTTCAACATGATTTTCTACTTCATGGCTTTATCAATGACGTAAGTTGCACATTACGCAGTGAAAATTTCAAATCCGGATTTAGCTGTCATGACACGGAATTATTGATTTATCCTTATGTATATATGCGTGTGAGTTAACCTGTATTTGTCCGTGAGGTCGCGTCCTTGCAAATAAAATTGAAAAGTCTGTTCTTTTTCTCGTTATTTCTCGTCTCTATGACAACGTTTGTTTTTTACTTATTTATTTAGTTCTCGCGCCAGAATAAAAACAAATAAAATTTCTACCAAAATGTTCCAAAGCCATTGAAAAAAACTTGTTTGTTTTCATTTCGTCTACAAACTCAAGAGGATGAGTATTCTACTTATAATTTCCGATCTCTAAATCATATTCCCTCTGTGACTGTAACAAACACAAATAAGAAACCATGAAAAGAAATTCAATCTAAAAATTCGCAACCACAAAGATTTCTTCAAATTTTATATGCAACTTTTGTAGATTATATTTAAAATGTTCTGCAAGTGGAAACAAAAATCATAACTTCTTTTTTATCCTATTTCGGTGATTACAGCCCTCCTCAACTTCTATTTCTCTCTAGCGCTAAGTGATGTTTGTCCCCTTATTATCTCTCCTAGCCTGTATTCTACCAACCATTTACGCAAACTCGTTGGTTTTTTGCTGTTTTCCTCTGCTCTTCTTGTTTATACCCTCTGAGTGACAAATTCTCTAAACCTTTCTTGTCATTATAAATCTTCTAACAATCTCTTTCTGATTCTAAGTAAAATTGTTCTTTTTGTTTCTTTTTTCTTTTTTTTTAAGCACAATTCACCTCAAGTCCTAAACTATCGCCCGGTTCACACTCCACCCACATCTATTGAACAGGTGTAGAGGCTCATCCCTTGTTCCCTGATTAGGATGTGGTTTCCGGCTTTCTCTTTTCCAATCTTTTCACTCTTACGTAACCCCCTGCACATCAGTGGCGTTACCGCCTTGCTCGGGGTGATACGATTAAAAAAATAAACAAAAATAAGGTGATAATGC
Organism: Ascarosepion bandense; assembly: GCA_037127315.1. Lineage (NCBI taxonomy): Eukaryota > Metazoa > Mollusca > Cephalopoda > Sepiida > Sepiidae > Ascarosepion > Ascarosepion bandense. Next base: position 1,298,232 of record JBBBDQ010000525.1, on the reverse strand, counting down.
CACTAAGATGCAAGGAGCTATTAGAAAGGCTTTGGAACTGAAACTCATTAAACCGTATATACAAAAAACATGTATAATTTACTCAGGACGTCGGAGTAAACAATTCACCGTCAAATGTACCCTTTCTTATTAGTAGAAGTGCATACTTTCTGTTTCAATTATCTATCTAAACTTATTTATAATTGGAACTTTGTCTCTGTGTGTGTCTGTGTGTATGTATTCGTTACCTATAGACTCCGAAACGGCTGAACCGATTTTCTTGAAAATCCATACATTTGTACTATAAGCGTCTGCGAGTTTGTTTTTTTTTCTTTTTGTTTTGTTTTTTTAATCATTTCACCCCGAGCAAGGCGGAAACACCACTGATGTGCAGGGGGCTACATAAATGTAAAAAGATTAATTAGAAAAGAGTGATGAGCACAAACTAGTTAGAAAGGAACAATAGAAAGCTGAGAAAGCAGGTGCGATGACAGATACATAGGTGGAGAGAAAGGGAAGTTTATACGGGGGTGGGGAGAGAGCTAGGGTCCAGTGGTTAGTAGATGAGTATTGACTTTGCATTTAAATTTCTGGAGGTTGTAGCCGTCAGGAAAGCAAGAATACGGGAGCGAGTTCCACAGGCGGGAAGTACGAGAGAAGAAGCTGCAGGAGTAGAATTGTCGTCTGCATTTGGCTAACCAGACTGTGAATGGGTGGGACCCAGTTGCCAGTCTGGTTGCACGAGTAAACACCTGTTGAGGAGGCATCAGTGACTTAAGTTCGTCTGAGCAGAAGCCATGAAAGTATTTATAGAACAGACAAAGGGAGGCCACATTTCGACGATGGGGAAGTGGCTGCAGTCGAGTCGCCAGATCAGTACCTATCACATTACAGACTCTCCTTTGGAGCCTGTCAAGAACACTGAGGAGAACGGCAGGGGCACCTGAACATAAATGGCAGCAGTACTCCATGCACGGACGGATGGTTGACTTCTATATATGCAGGATGGATTCAGGTGGAAAAAACATCCTGGATCGACATAGTGACCCAACCATCTTAGCAGTAGATTTTGCTATGGATTCAATATAGTGGTTCCATTTGAGATCTGAGGATAGGGTAAGTCCGACGAGGCGTAGTGTATTACGCTCCGGGAGAATCACTTGGTCCATGCTTATGGGAGGCAGGAGAGGTTGCCTGTAATGGTTGACAGACAACAGCTTGGTCTTAGATGAATTGAAGTTGACAAGCCACTTCTTGTCCCAGTTCACCACAGAGTGTAGATCCCGTTCAAGGTCAGCAGCGAGATTATGTCTGTCCGCCACGACAGGTTTCTTACTGGTGCGGGATTATATTGTATGTCATCTGCGTAGATGCCTATTTGGGACTTGATCTCATCTGGGAGGTCGTTGATGAAAATAAGGAAGAGCGTCGGGCCCAGGATAGAGCCCTGTGAGACACCAGCATTCGTGCTGTAGGACGAAGAGGCACGCCCATTCAGAACGACCTTCATTTTGCGGTTATTTAAGAAAGATTGGATTAGGTCAAGCAGGCGACCGGTAATACCATAACCGCGTAGTTTGCATAGGAGGCCAGAGTGCCAAACCCTGTCGAAAGCCTTGGAGATGTCCAAAGCAACCGCGCGAGCCTCGTCAGACTCATCAAGGGCCTGTAGCATGTACTCCGTTACGGTTGTTAGCAGGTCGGCAGTGGACCTGGCAAAGCGGAATCCATATTGCCTGCCGGAGAACAGTTTGTGGGCGGTGAGATGATGAACTATTTCAGCATTGATTATAGCCTCGAATACTTTCCCGAATATTGGTAGAAGACTGATAGGGCGATAGTTGGATGGGCCCGAGGGTTCACCACAATTCTTAAATACAGGAACGACTGAAGAGAACTTCCAGCATGCAAGAAAGCAGGAAGCAGAAAGGCAGTAGTTAAATAGTTTAGAGAGGACAGGGGAAAGTTCAGGAGCACACCTCTTAAGGACTATCACCGGGATTCCATCGTCTCCACACGCCTTATGGGGGTCGAGTTTTGAAATTACTCTGGATATTACTGTCGGAGTAATATATACGTCGTGCAGTTTGGCCTCAGTTCTAATAGGGTAGTCGGGTGGGTGTACTCCGGACGAGTCGAATGTGGAGTTGGATGAGAATCTGTGGGCAAAGCACTCAGCTTTGTCCGCAGATGACGTGAAAACCTCAAATCCATGGATTAAAGGAGGTATTGAGGATTTCCTATTGTTGAGCACTCGTTTACAAATCCTCCAATAGTCCTTGGAGCCGAACTTGCGGTCAGCTATGTGCTGTCGCATTCTTTCAGCAAACAACTGTTTGGCGTCATTTAGGGTTCTCTTGCACTCATTGCGAGCAGATATGAACAGGTGCCTATTGTGATCAGTTGACTGTCTCCGGAATAGACGGAAGTAATGGTTCCTGTGGGCAATGGCGGCTGAGCAGGCCGGAGAGAACCACGGAGAGCAATGAGGTTTTAAGCAATACTTCCTGGTGGGTATGAAGGCATCAATACCAGCTTTCACCCATGACGAGACCTCAGAGGCACAGTCAGCAACTGATAGATCGAACACTTTTCCCCAAGGGACGTCGCAGAGGAAATCGCGAAAGGCATCCCAAACAGCTTTTTGGTAGAGGTAGGAGGTCCTATAGGTAGGGGGCTCCTGGGGGGAGTGAGATTGGAAAGAAATACTGAGAGAGACTACAGCGTGGTCGGAGTTGCCGAGAGGGCAAAGCTGCGAGACTTGACAGGCGTCAGGTGCAGAGGTGAAACATATATCTAGCAGTGAGGAATGAACCGAGGGAGTGCTTGGGAAGCGAGTGGGGAAGTCCATCACTTGCGTAAGGGATTGGGAAATAGCAAAGTTCATGGCGTGAATGCCCGCCGGATCAGTAACGGCGTTTTCAAGCCACTCAGAGTGATGGGCATTGAGGTCTCCAAATACAAATGGGCGAATGGGTGATAGGAAATAGCCTTATCTATGTCGTCAGCAATGCTATCTAGTAGGGAGCAGTCAGGAGAGGTGGGAGAACGGTAAAGAAAGAATAGGTAACTAACCGAACTGAGGAGAGACAGGCGGAGACATATGTATTGGTGGTCAGTAGATTCGAGTGAAGTCACCCTAGCTATGGGGAGGTGTTCGCTGACATAGACACCCAGCCCATGCATGTGGACAGTGGAATCCTTCTTTAAAAGGGGAAGATAACCAGGGATGAAGAGGTCAGAGGAGGGAATAGCTGAGTTGAGGTTAGTTTCGCAGAGCGCAAGGATGTCAGGAGACTTTTCATGCAGGAACGCTTCTACACTAGGAAAGTCAGGTACCACCGATAAATATCGAAAATCGATAATCGAAAAAATCGGGTTATAGAAGGAGTGGTCCGATTTTAATCTCATTTGATACACTCATAGACAAAGACATAAGAAACGATATTCAGAAGTTTCAAGGTTGCAGTTCTTACAATAGTGCAGAAAATCGATTATATATATATATATGTATATATATATATATATAATCGATTTTCTGCATTTTTATATATATATATATATATATATATATATATATATCGATATATATATATATATATATATATATATATATATATATAAGGCAAGATGTTTGTGTGTGTGTGTATGTGTCTGTTTATCTGCTTGTATGTTTGTATTTTTTTCAGTCCTTTTATTTTAGTTTTTGCTTCGGGTTTGGCTCTAAGTAGGTATAACTGTAGTTTTTAGTCTCAGCCATGATACCATTTACTCAGAGGACTTATTTAGCCTTCAAAATTCAGTTTAAGACGAAAAAACTGACTTAATATCGATACCAGGAATTCAAAATTGGACTTACATCCACTCATTTTTCATTCAGTCTACGGTTTCGCTTTAACTGGAAACAATTATTGTTTTTTAGTCTTTCGTGCCAACGTCCAAAGAGTATAAGCTCCACGACCATGGATTAGTTTTAAAGTTTTCATTACACCCGAGCAACGCCGGTCTATACTGCTAGTAAATAATATAAACCGATCGATAAATAACAAAAGTCGTCGTTAGAAGAACTTCTTACCAAGTATTGGTGTGCTCATCGACATTTTCTTCTCTGTGAATTGAGTCCGATGTTGGATCTGAAGAGACGTCCGCAACCACCACATGGTAGGATCGGAGGGGTCAGGAGATGAAGGGCTATGGCTTTACTTTGGGGTCCTTTCGTCTCTTTTATTTGCCTTTTTATATATCGTTGTTGTCTACGTCCTAGTTGTTGGCGGTATTCATTGCATGCTCGTCGAAATTTGTGAAATATGTAAAACACAGAAACTTATGTGTGAAATGAGTCCTATCTTAGATTTGAAGAGATATGCCCAACCAGTGCATGGTAAGGCAGGAGGGTTCAGGGAATGGCTTTTCTTCAGTCTTTCTTCGGTCTTTCTTCGTCTTTTCTGGTGTTTTCGAAGGATGTTTTTCGTGGAATTCTATTCTCTAATTGGCTTCTTCTGTAGCTTACGTCTATCAGCAATGTGTTTTTGAGCTGATCCTTGGATCGACAATGTGGGGCTTCACAGGATCTTTTGACAAATGCGTTCTCTGACAAAAAGATTTATTTGGGCAGGTGGATCTCTGCCCTTCGAGCAAGATGCCCGCCACAAATCGGTGGGGAGCCGTGATGGTTTCTGGGCTTCCCATCTTTGCGCAATGGAGAACGCCGTTGTTTGTAATCCGGTCCTGCCATGTGTTTAGCAGGATTTGACGAATTTTTATTTGAAAGAACCCTTCTAGTTTGCGGATCTCCATTAGTAGAGTACCCAGGTCTCACAGACATACAGGAAAGACGACTTTATAACAGTACGGTATAACATAAGCTCGAAGATTTCCTAAAACTCTTCTGAACAGCGATAAATAAGAAAAGAATAAAAACGCTGTTCACAGAACTCTCAGCATCTTTTTGTAGAATCACATTTCCGTTGTTCGAAGTCATACTTTCAGTTGTGAATTAATTGGTCAGAAATTCACTACTATATAGGAGAATTGACGTTACATAACTGTTCAGTGCCCTTTTTATTTCTAACAAATTTTTTCTGTTTCTTAATATTTCGTTAATAGAAAATGTTCTACGGTGTTAATTTCTCCTTGATAAAAATACAATAATAGTTTACGAGCTAGTCTAATTGATCACTATTACTGAGCAGTGAGTTCAGTCTTCACGGCCCATACTTGTGTTTTTACGCCCAAATTTAGCTAACTAAATAACTGAATGGATCTTGAAGAGGAAATCGTTAGCGTACTGGACGAGTTCACCAGTATTACTGCACAGTTATTTTGATCCTCAGTAGGTGCCCCGTAAATGTGTCCTTGTACTAAAATAAAGTTTAACTTAGTCAAAAAAATTGTCAATTTCGTTCTAGTATAATAGTTAGTACTACGCTTGCGAACCCTTAGTTTTAAGTTCGTTCCTCACTAGGTGACCTATATATGTGGCTTTCTACTAAATCTAAATTATGCACGATAAATAACGCCTTTTTCTTTGTTTGGATCAAGATGGCTTCTCTCTAAGGGGAAGAGTTTGCAAGAAATATTGAATTGAATTCTTTACTGATTGATTGATCTGGAATAAAATCGATATTTCTTGATCTTATAATCGCCACTTTGTTTGATTGGATCTTCGTGGAATTTTGGACGGCAAAGAAAAGTTAACTTCGCAACTGACATCATGGGTTTCGTTATATCGTTTCCAGTAGGCAATTTACATTACTTATTTTATATGTGTGTTTTGTTGGGTTTTTATATTTGCTTATAAGTTGTTTTTTTTCTTTGTGTTTTGGTGTTTGTCGGATGTTGTAGTTGCTGCTATTGTTATTTACGCAATTATATTTAACCATGGAATGATTACTTTGTTTAATTGACTAGTGGCCGTAGTGTTCCGAATATAGACCTCTCTTACAGAGGTTCGTATGCAGTATTCTTTAGTGTGTGGGGGGTGACAAGATCGATATTTTCTTTCGCGTTTAGACAACACGTATTATCGATTACTGATGAAGAGTGGCTAAAGGATCGATAAATTCATCCATTATTTTTTTCTGAGATCGATCATGATCACCAGTAGGATGACGAAGACGATGCGTGATTTGAAGCTAATCTTCAGCACAACCGGCTTCGATTTTCGCAGCGATGACGATGAATATTTAATAGGCTGGAAGTCAACGCCATTAACATCGATGGTTTAGATTCGAATATGCATGGATTTCCAATTCCGCTGCAGACATCTCAAAACTGTAAAAAGATTCTCACTATACAGTCTTCTCTTCGATCCATAGCAATGTCCTCGACTGGATGCAAATACAATTTAAATAATTACATGGGATCAATATCAGCTTTATAAACATACAAAAAACTAACATTAGATTACAGCCGCATCACAGTGAAAAAGAGGTTTCTGTACTACAACCAAAGTTAAGCAACGTCGAGCTTAATCAGTAAAGACATGAGTCATCACCTGGGAATATTTTAGATCCCTATCAAAATTTTCATCCAAATGCAAATATAATTTACATTAATTAAGCATTATAAATATCAGTTTTATCAAAATACAAAAAGCTAACATGGGCTTAAAACACATCGAGTAGAAACACCTCTTGCTCTCGATTACTAAATTTAAGCAATGTCGAGCCTGATCAATCCCTGTGGTGCCATTCAATTTCAACATCATTAACTGGATTATAGCTGACATTAAGCAAAGGGATGTTGTTGGGGCGCTCTCCACTTTTCCACGGAAATGGACTATTCGAATCACTATATAAAATAGTAGTGATTATACCTCGAGGAAGGAAGTCGAGTAAGGAAGTCGAGTGAGCGAGTCAGTCGGGTATTTCCAGTATTGCACCGGATGTGTTCTACTAGTCAATCTATCACGTCTCTACGACGACACTGTATACTAATTACCTTGTTCTGTATTCTACTAATCCTCACCTCTTTTAATAATTCTCTTTCCTGTCAATACACCTACTTTTATACTATTACGTTGTTTTGTATTACTTCACATAATTCTGTTACCCGACAGATGTCAAAACGAGAAAGCTTCTCACTTGCCACAGTATGCATCATCCTAAGGTTTATATTAATCGTCTGTGTGTTTCCAGAACCGAAGGATATAGAGGATTAGTTCAACTATAACTGTCTAACAAAATCACCGCAATCGGTCTTCAAAGATACCCAGAAACTATAGAAGGCTGAATGTTGATCTGTGCCAAAGAACATGAAAGAAATAAGAAACTTTATTCTGTATTAAATGAAGCCAACAAATTTAAAATGGAATTTCAATTGGGTGAAGAAGAGAAATTAAACCATAATACATTTACTGCTGCGACAAAAAAAAATAAAACTAAAACGGAAAAAACTAAAAAGCAAAAATAACGGATAAAGCGTAGAAAATGGCGGACAGGCTAAGCCTCTTTCTGGTAAATACTCTGTCCGTGCCAAATAAACTTATGTTGAAAAATCCTGTAACGATTAGTGACTACGTAATTCAGGGTTAAAAGCTGAAATCGAATGTTTTTCTTGCTGCTCAGGATCAATGCTTACTAACTAGAAATTACCATTAGAGCACATTCGTAAAAATTATGTTAACCCTAAATGCAGTTTCTGTGATAAATATCTAGAAATAATTCACAATCTTGCATTACTTTCCATGGTTTTAGAAACCACTGATTAAGTAACTCATCATGATAGAATGAGCTGATATCTTAACTGGGAAATCTGCAACTTTTACGTGAAAGAATCTGCAAGAAATACCACCCAGAACCCCGTTACATGTCATCTGTAGCCGGGTTCTGAGACTTTACAATACGCAAAGACAAAACAAGTTAACCACCTTGGCATCGGGGATAAAAAACCACAAAAACAAAATGCGTTTTCTTATTGGCTTTTCTTGCAGATTGTAATGTATCTTTGAAGACTTTCAAAATAAACTATCAAAATACAAGAACCTTGAAATGGAAATCACAAAAATGTGGTGCATATTTCCAGTTATAATTGGTGGTTCCAAAAGATTGGTTGAAGGGATTCCTGATAGCTCATGCCATACAGAAATACCAAAAATTGTACAGCTCACGCTTTACAAAGAGCTTTATCTATTTCAAATGTGCGTGATCTTAGGCTGCTTTTATATTTTATTTTTACAAAAATGCTAAGTGAAAAATATTTCGAAAGCATTTCTAAGCTTAGGTCTCTGGTTGAGTCCCGGAAGAAAATGAGTATTCACCAGAATTCCAAAAAAAATAATAATATCACAGACGTGATGAATCACCTTGAAAAAGAAAAAAAAGAAAAAAATTGAACAACTTAGAAGCAAATTATCAGTATTCAATGAACTGGCAAGAGGAACAAATGTAATAACTAGAAAATGCAGAAAAGTAAAAACAAAAAATACTAAGTAAGAATAAAACTGAAGCCCTATCAGTCAGTCAGTTAAGTGCCATGCACGATACACGCTTTAGGCGATCATGTCTCGAAAGAGACATGACTGACTAGGCAGAAGATTATCCCGCAGTAGGTTGCCATTGCTTTCTGCGGTAGACTGGTTGCCAACCAAGGCTATAGAACCCAATCTGTCCTATTTATTTAACCTATAACTGGAGGGAAGAGACGGATTAATACCTTTCCCAAGGGCATTTGCGCGTAAGTGAATGCAAGGAATTCAACTGGAATTCGAAGTCGGTTCCCCGATTTCTCGTTCCGATCCGATATCCACTGCGCCACAACGCACATCTATATTTACTAATAGATATGACTTATACAATTACAGGAATCAATGTATTAAACAACTTCCAGCTAAAGAAAAAATAAAGCAAAAAACTAAAACTGAAGACTCAAATAATCAGACGCTATGAAAAAGATGAAGATTCGACAAACAGAACAATACTTTCAAACTAAGCGAAGAAGTAGGCAAACAAAAACCTGAAGTGTCAACCTCACTAACAAAGGAAGAGGATATACATTTCTGGAAAAACATATGGGTTTCCCTAAAAAATGTAGCAAAGAAGCAGATTGGATTATAGTGTTAATCGAAAAATGCAGATTTTGTAACAAATATCAGGAAACCAGAGACCATCTATTTGCAAGCTGTTCTGTGCTCACGCCAAATGAATATAAAAATTGTCACGATAAAGTGGGGTGATATATACACTGGAAAATATACAAACACATTAGAAAAGTTGTTAACAAATACTGGTATGGACATCACCCAGCTCCGGTTATAGAAATAGAAGACAATTTTATAGATTTACACGATCTTCACAGACAAGAAAACTAGAGCAAATAGGCCGAACATAATTGTCAAAAACAGAAAAAAAAACTTGCCTATGGTTTTTCAGGGGACTGTAACGTAACAACCAAGAAATTTGAAAAATTATTGAAGTATAAAAACTTGGAAATCGAAATAAAAAAAAATGTGGACATAGAAGATGTGCATGGAATGATAAAAAGTTACACAATACTATATTTTTTTAAATCCCTGGAAATTCCATCTTAAGAGAAATACAAACAATTATCTTGATAAGTACAGGCCACATATTAACAACAACTTTTTCCACGTAACGCTAGTAATGTTATGGAAGTTAAAAAAACAAATCATGAAATGTAGCCATAACAAAGCAACACTAACAACCTTAGGTTTTCCCACAGACGTGATAATGTAGAATAACCAGAACAGAACTCGAAATATAATAATAATAATAATAATAATAATAATAATAATAATAACTGTTATGGCTTGTCCAACGGATTGTAACTTAGCAATCAAGGAATTCGAAAAACTGTCAAAATATAAAGACCTGGAAATTGAAATAGAAAAACTGCGAAAATTGAAAACAAGAGTCGTCCCAGAGATAGTAGGTACACTTGGAATGATAAAAATGGAACAAAACAACACATCAGAGATAGGGCAGGAACAGTGCGGGTTCGTCAAGGACACTGGAACAAGGAACGCCATATTCATGATTAGGATGCTCTCTGAAAGGGCATTACAAATGAAGAAAGACTTGTACCTATGCTTCATTGATTACGCGAAAGCATTCGACAAAATACGACACAAAGAATTGATGGAAATGCTAGGCAACCTCGACATTTTCGGCAAAGACATAAGAATAATCAAGAATCTCTACTGGCAGCAAACGGCCTGCATACGGACAGGTAACGACCTCAGTAGATACACAAAGATAGAAAAAGGCGTAAGACAAGGATGTGTCTTTTCACCGGATTTGTTCAACCTATACAGCGAGAATATTTTGAGGACCCTAGATGACACACCAGGATTTGTTATTGGAGGCCACAACCTGAACAACATAAGATATGCGGACGATACAGTACTGATTGCAGACACGGAAAGTAAACTGCAAGATCTCATACAGAAAGTAGCAGTGGAGAGTGACAAGAAAGGACTACAAATAAACTTTAAGAAAACTGAGTGCATGGTCATCAGCAAAAGATACAACCCAAAATGCCAAATACAGGTAGGGGATAACAGAATCAAACAAGTCCAAGAATTTAAGTACCTAGGAAGTGTTCTAACAGGAGATAGAAAGTGCGACACGGAGATCCGAAGGCGAATTGGCATGGCAAAGGACGCGTTCCAGTAGATGAGCAAAATACTAACACACAGAAACGAAGAAAAGAGTGCTAGACTGCTACGTGATGTCAGTTCTTCAATACGGCTGTGAATGCTGGACAATATCATCGAAAATGAGGACAAAACTGGAAGCAGCCGAAATGTTGTTCTACAGAAGGATGCTACGGATATTGTGGACTGAGCATACAAGCAACGACGAAGTGTTAGAAAGAATGGCAACTAAAAGGAAATTGATGCTGAGCATCAGGAAGAGACAACTGAAGTTCCTGGGACATGCAATGAGGAAGGAGAGCCTGGAGAACCTGATACTGACTGGACAGATAGAAGGAAGGAGAGACAGAGGAAGGCAGCGGATAACATATTTGCAGGGTCTGATCAGGTGGATGACGGAACGGGGTTTGCCAGGAGCAACAGGAACAAACATACTAAGAGCCACAAGGGATAGGGAGACGTGGAGATCCATGATCGCCTACGTCCTGAAGGGACAGGGCACATAGAAGAAGAAGAAGAAGAAATAATCCTTGGAAACCCCAGCTTAAGAGATATATAAAAAATTGTCTTGTTAAGTACAGCCCACACACTAAGGAAAACTTTGTCTATGTAACGCTAAGGATGATAGGGGAGATATAAAAAACATGAAATGGGGCCATAACAACACACCACAACCTGCCTTATGTCTTCCCGCAGACTTGGTTGGCAGTGCGACCATAGTAGAAATCGAAATATGATGAAAAATGACATAATAATAATAAATGCATTTCGAAAACATAACCAGGATTTTAATTATTTTAAGATTATTTTATCAACTAAAATCAATAAAGTCAGAGAATTGGCTATTTTTGATGACATAACAATCAAACGCCTAGCTGATAAGCCCGTTATTTTTGTGTTGATTCAGTAACCATGCGCTTATATTTAGACATCATAACAGACAATGAGCCAGATAACAACATCAGTCTAGGCAGAAGAATTTTCCCGCAGTAAGTTACCATTACTTTCTGTGGTAGACTGGTTGCCAACTAACCCAATTCTCCTGCTATTCAACTCATAACTGGTGGTGGGGGAGATGGATTTCCCAAGGATATTTTTCCGGAAGTAATTGAAATAAGAATTCGACTGTAATTCACATTTGGATCCGTTATCCATTATGACACAAAACAACATAGTTTTCTCATATATGCATTGTCCTTACTAACCCTATTGAGAAACAAAGCACAAATAATCCCTTAATAATTAAATTGCTAAACAGGATCAATCACAAAACTTTTCTTCTGTTTTGTCCTTGGGCAAATCGGGATCCACGATTATAGAAAAGGTGATACGACCGGAAAGCAATCCCTAAAAATGAACGTTTCAAATTTGAAAATCCCCTGTACAGACTTCAGAGCAGCTATAAACTCATAAATTCTAAACAATTGGTAAGAATTGTGGAACTATTACCAAAACAATCAACTTTATAAAATTAGATCCATTCCAAGAGAATGGTATCATGTTTTCAGACTTTCTCAAAGAGAAGAAATCATCCAATCACGAATCCGAATAGGACACACCTATATCACTCACTCTTAAAAAAGAACAACCTCATGAATGCTCAGCATGTCAGGAGGCATCTATTGTAAAACATATACTAACCGATTGTAATGACCTTGCTGAAATGATTTTATCACATGACTAGTCTAGAGGGCCTCTTTAAGAAGATATAAGTAGAGACTATCGTAATATACTTGAATGAGGTTGATTTAGAATACAGAATATAGTCTTAAATACATCCATTCTAAAGGCAAGATAGAACCAACAGTCAGTCAGTTCAGTGCCATACACACTTTGGGCGATCATGTATTGAGACATGACTAACTGAGCAGAAGATTTTTTCCGCAGAACGTAGCCATTACTTACTGAGGTAGAATGGTTTTCAACCAAGGCTATAGAATCCAATCTGTTCTACTCTTTAACCCAAAGCTGGAAGGAGAAGCGACAGACAAATACCTTTCCCAAGGGTATTTGCGCGTAAGTGAATGCAACGAATTCAACTGAAATTCGAACTCGGATCTCTAATTTCTCGTTTCGAGCCAATATCTACTTCACTACAACGCACATCTGATGAAACCAACAACCAAAACAATTTGCAAACCACATATTACACAAAATATCTTTTTGACATTAAATAACCGACAGAGTAAATATACCGTTCATGAAATCTTTATCGTAGTCAGACTCCCTGCCTCCGGTGGAGAGGAACCCGGATGAAACTATGCTGAAGAGCAATGTTCTGTGTGGAAAAAAGCAGACAAGAGCCCGACCCCGGGTATGCGAGTTCTACGGGGAATTTTTGCCCAAGCGCACACGCTCGGAAAGCCTCATATCAAAATTGGCCTAGTATCATATTCAACCATTGTGGGGAGGCTCGGGTAAATACCGAGTTGATATGGCATTAAAACAGAACAACTTTTTTCCCTTTATCACATGAATATTCTATATCAGTATATCTGAAATCACTGAAGCGGACGAAAGATTTAACGTGTTTGTTTAATAAATACGACTCATGATTTCCTAGGTTATATAAATGGCAAGTATTAACAATGGAAATTTGTAAAGGCTGTTAGAGTCACGTTTAATCTTCCATAAAAATTTCAAGTCTTGAATTTCATTTTTTTCTCTTCACTTTTGATCTCATGACCGGCTTTCCATTCGCGGACGATTGAACTGCACACGACAAGCAAGCTTCCAATTTGCTAAGCACTGATCTATCCCGGTAAACTATTTGTTTGTTGTTTAGAATGATTTCTTTGTCATCCTGTGAAATAAAATTTCGGGAAGATTTAGCTGAGTTACGATCCAGATCGATGCAATGTTGAACTGGCATCTGTTTGGCAGAACTCGACCATTTTCGTCAGATATCGAGATGTGAGCGCCAAAAGACAAATATTTACACTTGTCTATATTTCTGAGATGAGGTAGTATTTACAGTATTTACATTATTTGGAATATTTTCCTCATCTTTGTCGCCATTTGTACGAAGTTTCGGCTGTTTTACGCTCCGTCCTTCTTCAGTTGCTAAGAATTTCGAACTACTACGCAAGGAATGGAGTTCATGTACCCCAGTGATTGTAATAAAGGATTTGGTTCGAAATTCCTAGCACCTGACGAAAGCCGGAGCGTACAACGGTCGAAACGTCGTACACATTGCAACAAAGATGAGAACAATAGTCCGAATAATAAAAATACTGTATATCCCTTTACACTTATCAGCCGAGACACTATCGAGAACAGAGGAAAACTTATGTAAATATTTAGTAATTATAACTGAGTAGGATACAAAACCAGACAAACGAAGGAATGTTGTGTCAAACTAACATTATAAGAGATGGAATGTCTGCTTTTCAATTTTTTCAATTTATTTTTATAAAGCGATTATTTGAATTTTTAATAAAACTTAAAGATATAAAAGTGAATTTATACATTTTGTTCTTGAGAACTGACAACAAAATTATAAAATACTACTTATTTATTACATTTTCTATGGAATGGTGTGCAAAATATCTGCTAATTTCCAATTGATTCAAACTTTATAAAATATTAAATAAGAATTTCCTTTCAGTCTGTTCATATATTTTAATAATTTAGTAAATATTCATAAATTTATGAATAAAAATTGTTTTCATATTTATTTCTTTATGAATTAATAAATGATAAATATTGAATTAGTTGTAATATAATTCCATTAGATAAAGTTATTCTTGTAAATAAAGAATATAGTAAATAGTGTTTAATATTTTTTATACGAATTCTAAAGAACAACAAATGTGTTAATTCGCTTCTATCATATGTTTAGATTTTATTACAATTCTAATCGCCACTTTTTAAAGCAATAAACGCTGCTGAGGATTGAAGACCTTAAAATAATAGCGGTGTCAAAAAAAACCGCACCGATATTTTGCAGTTAGAAACATTAAAAATTGTCTATGTCCTTTTACTTGGGTTCAGCTCCTAGTTACTGAGAAATTCGCTCTTATTTTATCCAAAATAAGGGATTACAGTTCAGATCGATGACAAATGTATTAAAATGAAGAGGCTCAAAACCAAAATAAGCATCAAATAGATAATGTTGACCTATAGACACAGATTAAACTGTTAGTATTTTGTTTTATCAATGCGCGAAAAATGATAGCGAAACGGAAAGAAAACAAGCTGAATAAAAATTTGGGCAAAAGTAAAACTTCACGCGGGGAAATTGATTCCATTTTCCCCATCTTCTAATCTCATAAAATTTAAACTAAACAATGCAGTAAAATGTCAATAAAATATTGCATTATTGACGCTAAAGATTAATTGACGCACAAAAATAAATCAGAAAGGCGTTTATGCATAAATTTATAATATTTACATAAATGCACATATGGCTTAAATAAATGCATATATGACACATAAATGACCATATAGATTGCATAAATGCATATATGATTCATAGAAATGCATATATGACACATAAATGCCCATATGGATTGCATCAAGGCATATATGACATATCAATGCATATGTGGCACAGAAATGCCCATATGGATTGCATAAATGCATATATGACATATAAATTCATATATGACACATAAATTCACATATGGATTGCATAAATACATATATGACATATAAATGCATATATGACACATAAATTCACATATGGATTGCATAAATGCATATATGACACATAAATGCATATATGACACATAAATGCCCATATGGATTGCATAAATGCATATGACTTTTATACATGCATATATCCCTGACATAAATTCGTATTTAATTGGAGTAGATAGACTAAACTATCGCCCGGTTCACACTCCACCCACGTCTATTGAACAGGTTAAGAGGCCCATCCCTTGTTTCCTGTTTAGGATGCGGTTTCCGGTTTTCTTTTCCAAATCTTTTCACTCCTATGTAGCCCCCTGCACATCAGTGGCGTTACCGCCTTGCTTGGGATGATATGATTAAAAAAAAAATATGACACATAAATTCTTATGTGACTTATATAATTCTTATTAAACCTTTCACCCCTATGCAAGTGTAAAGAATATGAGAAAAAGCTAAGTTTATTAAGAAGACGGAATATTATATGAACAGGGATTATGAAGACAGAATATAACAATTGACATTGCATTTAAATCATTGAAAATGAAAATGAACTGCTAAGCAAGAACCCGGAAGAGAGTTCCTAAGACTAGAACTGCGAGAAACAAAACTGTTAGAATACAACTTACGGTTACATCTAGACAGTTTAACTGTAAAATGATGGAACTTAACCTCCAATCTAATACTGAACTTTAATTCGTCAGATCTACGTGCCTATCTTATTAGAACATGTGGCTTAAAATATCTTCTTAGTTCGGCATTATGAAGAAGTTGCAGTGTTTAGGGAAAAATTAGTGACAAGGTTAAAATTTGACTTTGTTTTAAACCAGATAAGAATGCGGACAATCGCAGTGAGTGGGCGTCTTTTTCAATGCTACAAGGAACGTATGATCACCTAAGTTAATCAGCTTCAAGCCTGGTCCATTATCTAAATGGGTGAGTGGTTAGGAATACCAGGTGATGTAAGCTGGGATGTGACGGTAGTGTAATCGACAATGTCTCAGAAGAAGAAACAAATTCCAATTTCAGTCGAGGTCGTTATAATCACTTAGGCTCTTGGGAAAAGTATGAATCAACAACTTCTTCTCCAAGCTATAAGTTAATTATTAGCACTTGTATCAGTAAATGAATATAATCTCAAAAAATTCTTACACTAACAAATTAATCTCTGGCTTTAATAACCTGAAATGGTTGATAAGCCGTAAAAGAAACTCAATCGCTATAAGAAAGCGATGGGTTTTTAAGAAACTAAGCGAACTGCTGATTACTTATATATCGATTCCTTGACACTTTTTATTATATTCTTCTATTGTATATTTATTATGCTTATTTATTAAAATATATATTTTATTGGTTTCTTATGGTCACTGTTTGTCCGTTCTTTATTTATATTCAGTGCTTCTCCGGAAAAATGTGTAATTTGTCGAGTTTATTTTATTACAAATATTTACCACGTTGTATTCGCTTACGTATTTATTTATTTATATTTGTCAGGAATAAACGAGATTTTTTTATTCATTTGTGTTTTAAGCTTTTTTTTTTTTTATATATTTTTTGGAACAGAACTTATTTTTCAATTTGTAAAAGAGACGGAGAAAGAAATGGCTTCTCCGGTCGTAAAAAAAAACGAGTATGGAAAATATGTGTACACGATATAATCTTCCAATTCGAATTTTTGACGAGTATCGTTGCACTGTGAACCTATAACATAACTGTTATTATTATTACTAATACCGTTGTAGACACTACAGACAATCCTTACACTCGCTCCGCCATACGGAAAAATTTAAGTATACATTAAATTTTCTTTGGCATATTCAACAAAACACAATTGAAAGAAATTTGTTTACACACACACACACACACACACACACACACACACACACAAATATATATATATATATATATATATATTCTACCGAGCGCCCATAGCCCGGAGGTAGAATCGCCGACTGACGACAATTCGGTCGGGTTTGAATCCTGGGTTAAAAGCAATCGAAGCCTAACCGTACTGATGAGCTGTGATACAGCGAAGCAGATCTGTCTGCAAATGACTGTATATATTATAAAAGATTTTAGATTATTACAATGGGTAATACATATTTCACCGCGTTCTGATGTTATTATCGCGGCTCGTCAGACCCAAATGCGAGATTGTATGAGTTGTAAGGAACAGGAAAAACATTTTACTATATTGCTTTGGCCACCGAATTCTACAAATGCACTGCACATGTGTTGGAGCATCAAATTCGCATTGCGTCGTCCTCCGAATTACAAGTTGCGACAGATACTGGAGATTATATTCACGTCATGGTTAAACGATTCAATTAAAAACTTTTGATGTTCTATAAATTGCATGTCTGTTCGTGTAAGTCGTTATAATATGTTAGTTCATAAGTGCAGGCTTACAGGGCGCGATTCATAAATTGTCACCATTTTATATTCTAAATCTGACGCTTGAGAGTTGTTTGCTTTTGATTTTCTCGACTGCTCAGGAAAGTACGGTCTGTTGGGAGTCATCTGTGAGAAATATAGCATTTCACTCTGCCATGAATTTAGAAACGGAATGCTTTAATGCTTTGCATTCGCACCGAAAGCACCATTACAGACATCTCAGAGTGCCTATGTGCCAATCGCGGAGGACAGTGCAGAAGAATCGGAAAGAGTTGAATGAGATGATTACGAAGGTGCGACAGCACGGAAAACTCACTTTGATTGTTCTGACAAGAAAAGAACCCCCGAGCCTATATTAAGTACCTTGAGAAGGTAGTGTTTCCTCGGGTCAAAAGAGTGGCTGGTGAAAGACCCTATGCTTGGCAACAGGACTCTTCACCATGCGACACAAACAGTAGAACCCAGTCATGGCTGTTACAAAATGAACACGACACCAACAAAGCTCCTGAAGGCAAGATTTATGGCAACATCCACCAACTTAAACAAGAAGACCGTCCAGAAGAGTTTCAGGAGATTCCATCGTCGTCGTCGTCGTCGTCGTCGTCGTCGTCTGGAGATTTTAGCTTAAGCCAATGGCGATTTTATTGAATAAATTTAGTCTTAGAAATTTTTGTGCAGTGTTAGTAAATATATCTGTTGAAATGAAATCGTCATTCTTATCCTCATTTTTTTACGTATATATATATATATATATATATATTGTATCGAGGCAGCAAATAATTTTCTAAACATATACTGTTAAATATAAGAGACAATGAATATCTATTATGTTTAATCATGAGCCGTTCAGTTGAAAATAAAGACAAAAATTCTCCAGCATTTGGATAATCTTTTATTAATTTGTTTCTAAGCTTTCGGCTCACATGAGCCACCTTCAGAGAGGTTATTAAGACGGTAACACAGTAACATAAACCATCACCGACGATTTTTTTATCATGTATAAGAGCATGAGTATGTGTGTGTAGAAAATACACGTGGCACATATCTGACCAATAAGAACGAAATCAGTGCCTTTGTTTTGTTTTGTTTTGTTTTGTTTTGTTTTTTTTTTTGGTTTTTTCGGTTTTTTATTTTTTTTTTTTGGTTTTTTTGTTTTGTTTTTGCTTTTGTTTTTTCTCTTTGTCTCGAGTAAAGTTTTCATAAAAGAGAAACATGTTAGGTTGAGACCCTTTGTTTTGTGTTGTTTTTTTTTTGTTTTGTTTATTTTGTTTTTTGTTTTGTTTTTTTCTCTTTGTCTCGGTTGAAGTTTTCATAAAAGAGAAATATGATAGACTGAGATCGAGTCAGTCAATTAAGAGCCGTACGTGATACACGCTTTGGGCGATCATGTCTCGAAAGAGACATGACTGACTGGGCAGAAGATTATCCCGCAGTAGGTTGCCAATGCTTTCTGTGGTAGACTGATTGCCAGCCAAAGCTATAGAACCCAATTTATGAATGACATGAATTCGACTGGAATTCGAACTCGGCTTCCCGATTTGTCATTCCGAGTCGATAACCACTGCACTACAACATTTCCGATTTGTTCTTTTTTCTTTATTCTATCATCTTGTCGGATTCCTATCTATATATTCAACTCACACACACACACAGTTATATATATATATATATATATATATATATATATATATATGGAAAAGTGCAAGAACTCGTTTTGTTTTAAGTGTAGATGTATTGTTTGTATTATTATAATTATTACTTGCATTTTGTAAGATATATTAAGTGTCCATACTGGTATCTGTGTCGCTTTTTATTTTTAGTTCAAGGTCATCTTATCGATAAAAATACAGACTCTAGTAATAACTAAATCTAAGCTTCTTATCTCGATTTTCTCCTCCCATGATTCTTTTTGTCTGGATAAATCTAACCCACTCATTGTTGTGAGAAATCTGGTCTGATGAGCGGTCTGTAAGAGTTCCGCAAAATAAGCTATTACCAATGGATTTATAAAAACATCCAAATTATTTTCACTATTTTATATATATATATATTAAAATCCGCCAATGTCAGGTTTTATGAAAAGATTTGTGCTGGAAATATGATCTTTGAGAGTGTAACAGAATCTACTTTAGATTCTTGATGCACACCTTTTGTAACTAAAACTCGATCTTACATGCGAATTTCTCCATCTGTGGCGACGTTCAAGTACCCAATTTTTCATTTGTTCTGCAAATGCAAGGCTGGTTTGAAGGCCCACACTCGCTATCAACACCTAGAATCAGGGTCGGCTATGGAGGTTATTGATTCCTAAACGAACGTTTTCAAATGCTTCCTTTTCAGACTGTTATGCATATCCAAGGCAGGCTTGTTGGCGCACATAAATGACAAACATAAAACTTGATGAACGTACCAAACGAATTGAACCCTCATACGTCGAAATCGACAGGAAAGACCATCATATATATATATATATATATATATATATATATATATACAATTGAATAAGAACAAAGAAAATAATTGCAACGTTCAAAACATTGATTTTAAAAAACAGTGCTCAGTATAAAAACAGACCAATGAATATTTATTATTATACTTTAGAACATGTACAAACTAGTTTGTACATGCTCTTAAGTATAATATTTCGAGTCTGGGTTGTGCAGCAATCGGAGTCTAACCGTACTGATGAGCTGTGATACAGCGAAACAGATCTGTGTGCGGATGACAACAAATATATATATATATATATATATATATATATATATATATATATATATGAATTAATAAATATACATATGGGTATGCACTCAAGTAAACGCACATATACAATAATATTATTCAGGTGTTATTAAAATAGTGCTGAGAGTAGTATAAACAGAGCTATTAATTATATATTAATAAATATACATATTATCCTACGTTGGTGACACGTCTCAGAGTTTTATGCACTACGCAATCATCAGACGTATATTAAAAATATCCCTTTAAGTGGAAAATTTGTAATATATTCTGTCTGTGTAAGAGGCCAGTTTGTAATATGCACTTGATTATTGCGTAGTGCATGAAACTTCGAGTCGTGCGACCGACGTAAGATAATATATATATATATACTTTAGATTGTTTACTAATAACAATATGATCTGGCGCGTCTTAGACCTCTCAACCACGAATGACCATCAGTCTAAACGAAGTTAAATCAGGCTTATATAACACAATTTTTGATTCATCGTAATTTTCGTAGTCGAGAGGTCTAAGACGCGCCAGATCAATTAGTGGCTTCCCCTATGTTGATTGTGTCGCAGGTTCGAATCCTGCCGAATGACGCACATTTTCGTGACAAAAATTTGTCGTAAATAATCCGGACGGTAGAAATAAATATATAATACTGTTTGATTATAAACAGAATATCTACTTAAATGCGAGTATCGATCAAAAATAATGTTCAAACAAATAATTTCCAATTGTCGGTTGTTTATAAACAGTTTTGTTAATGTTCGTTAATTTCCGTAACATGTTTACATTTATTGACCTTAAGATACATTTCAGAGCAGATAAGGTTATTATGATGAATCGAAAATTGTGTTATATAAGCTTGATTTAACATCGTTTAGACTGTTGGTCATTTGTGGTCGAGAGATCTAAGACGCGTCGGATTAATTGGTGGTTTCCCCTATGTTTATAGTGGTCGCAGGTTCGAATCCTACCGAATGACACACGTTTTCGTAATAACAATATATGTGTGAGAATGTACACTGACAGTCTGTATCATTTTTTAAAGCAATCTTCGGGCATTTTTTGCCCTTAAATATACCATTATGCCAAATATACCAAAGCAGCACTTCTAGAAAACAGAGCTTCGTAGGAAGAAGCCATGCGAGTACAGCCTTTATCTCAAGTTATATCTCATTAAGTTATATCCAGTGCAACTTATATCTCACCAATAGAATACAAAAGATTTGCTACAATGGGTGTGGCATGACAAGTTTTACCCGTGAAGGTTAGAACTGATGGGACTAAGAAATGTAGTTCGTCTGAAGACTTTCTATCGAAATAGCGAGAGAGCAAAAAGCGACTGGCTACTTTTTGTGCGAGAGATTTGGTAGTTTTTTTTTTCTCTTTGCTTGAGCCTTTTGACACATTTAAGCTACGCTTACTAGGTGATAGTAGCATAATAGACGTCAGTGCAAAAAAAAATGAATCGAATTCCAATTATGGTTGTTTACGTTTGCTATCACTTAGGAAAGGAATGAATGCCTTCCTCTCTTGTGCTCTGTTTTCATCACTCCGTGGGCTTACGGCCATATCACGTTAAATACACCGGTTCTCGCTCGATCACCGAAGTTAAGCAACGTTGAGCCTGGTCAGTACTTACATGGGTGAGCGCTTGGGAATATCAGATGCTGTAAGCGTTTAGTGACGGATGTGCATTGTGGTGCAGTGGATAACGGCTCGGAAAGAGAAATCGGTGAGCCGAGTTCGAATTCCAGTTGAATACCTTGCATTCACTTAAGAACTGGTACCCTAGGGAAAGGTATTAATCCGTCCCTTCCCTCCAGTTGTGGGTTAAATAACATGGTAGGACTTGGGGACTCTGCCCTTAAAAAAAATCCCAATTAATGTTGACCTCGAAAAGAAAAAAGTATGACTAGACACAAAACTTATATAAAAAAAACAATAAATTGTTGAAAGAAAAAGGTATTACCAGCAATAAATAAAATAAAAATTTAGTAGGCAATAAATGACCCGCCGAGGTTGATATGCCATAAAGACAAAACAACCACCCAAATCATCACTCCGTATAGAAAATCAATGTCTAGTATTTAATATACCACAGAAGTTGGTGAGTAAGTGTGGTGAGTATATAAGTAAATTAATCTCCAGAACTACCTCCCCTGTCTAGAAAATATCAACAAAAATTGTTACCTACATAATCAACTTTATATCCAATATTATGTGACGTTGTCGTATCATTGATTGAGTTATGTGTCTGTTGCCTGTCTTCTGTTCTAACGGTTTGTCCTATCCAGGGTAACAAGGTGAAAGGAATGGTTGATAAATCATACATTACATTGCCTAGTTCATTCAATTTTAGTTATGGATGTCTTTTAGAGGTGACCTCATGATTGGTATCATATATTTTACTACGAGATTTTAAAACAAACCGATATCTTGTCTTTTTGGACAATACCTATCTATCACGATACCAGAAAATTTCATAATATGACAAAGACGAAATTTTTATAACTTCCTTCTTTCCTGATACGGGACTGAGATATAAACTCCCCAATTTGCACTTATCAAACCTTCTTAAGAATCGTGCAGGTTATTCAACAAAATTTTTCATAATTCATTTTTATCTGCTGATCAACTTTGCTAATTACACTTCGACTTAAAGCGGGGGTATTGTATTCGGTCGCCTTCGTCAAATTCATTTTTTTATATTTTCTCTCCTGAGAGCAGTCAAGTTCGGTACAGTTATTCTTTCTCATTTTAATAATCACCTTTTGCTAATTAGTTAAATGAAGTTGATATTTCCTTAGCGGAGGTTTGCAGTCCTTGACTGCTCTTTAAGTGTTTGTATTGTTTTAATTTGTTGCGCTCTTAATGTATTAAATATATCTCGTTTTCTATCCAATCATCCATATGATCCATATTAAAGTTTTCAAATCTCAAATAATTTAAAACCTCGAAATTTCGAATATTTCATAATAAATGGGACGTTTGCTACACCTGCGCTGAACAAACCAGCTTTCTGTCTAAATACATATAGCCAATTTTTTTTTAAATTAATCAGTTTGTCTGACGAACGCAAGAGCGTGAAACTCAGAGTTACAAACTCACACCAATATATATATTAGTCATCCTCATACAAGCCTGTTTTGCTTTATCACAGCTCATCAGCTCCTCCACTTGCTTCTGACCAGAATCAAAAATCGACCGATTTGGTGTCAGTCAAAGTCGCTACCCCCTAAACCATAGACGCATGGAATCAGAGAAGGGAAATTTTAACGTGTTGTATATAAACAGCGTTTACACGCGCCAGTCGCCAAAAGAACTCAATTCACTTTTGAAGAGTAATACGTATATCGCAGAAGTGGAAACTGTTTTTAAAATTTTCTTCTCTAGAGAGCCCAATCGTAATGAGAACATACTATATACACATATATATATAAAGGAAAACTCAACGCGTCATATAAATTGGTTATAAATTATAATTCATTTCAATGAGCTTAATTAGCTCATTTCATCAGACCACACAATATTCCTTACATTTGGTACAAAAAATTTTGCCAGAATAAATATTTTCTTTAACTGAAGAGAAAGATAAAAAAAATAAAAAATAAAAATATATCTATATATAAAAGAGGAAGAAAAAAAGAGAAAAAGGAAAAGAGAGTCAGAACAGAGGCATTGACGTCAGATCAGCTGGGGGTATTCAGACCAGTCATGACGATTCTGACCGCTAAGTCATTAACTGTTTATTTCTAATTCTGTGGATACGTGTGTATGTGTAACCCCAAAAATTAACCCACCCATGTACACTAACTTATATCCATATACACCTATGCGCACATCCCCACATATACATACAAATATGACTGTGTTTATGCTTATACATACTTACCGACCTACACTTTTTCATGTCTACATACGGATCTTGCGTTCGTATACTCACATATATACATTTCATAAAGATGTGATTTCCGCGCGTATAAATAGTGTTATATATATATATATATATATATATATATATATATAAGTATGCTAGTAATTCTCACACATACTCCCAAAATACGCATATATCTTCATACTTACATACATCCTCACATCCATACGCACATATACTCATAAATGTGTTCTTCATACATACATTCATCTATTTATATCCACACACAATTACTGTGTTCACACACCCGTCAGTTCAAGGATGCACAATTGACTGCATCTAAGATTAACACAACCCACATATAATCAGGTGTTCTCACATGATGGAAAAACATATACATAATTAGGTCCATTCTTATACATGAAATACACTTATACTTAGGTGCCCCCTTATACACACAATAATACATACAATAATATATATAAAAATGCACTAAATTCTATAAAAGCATGCACAAAATTAGGTGCACCCATATATACGAGAAACATATCTAACATTACACTTAGGTGCACCATTATACGCATGAAATATTTATATCGAAGTCATTGTAGTGAAATCATTTACAATTACATAGTTTATGATAGGATATTTTTTTAACGTCGTGCACCAATAACATAAAGTCATTGTGTACTTAGATTGGCATGTCAACCCATTGTATGGTAGATCTTTATCCTCACTTCTTCGGTCTGTAAAATCTTCCAACGAATGATCTACACAAATGTGAAAGAGCTGGCAAGTGTGTTGGAACGGGGTGATTCTAAGATTTTATGTGTTAGACATTTTAAATTTATTTTTATGGCGGAATTTGAAAAATATTTCATTTCTCTGATTTAATAATTGGCTAGATTCTTTGATAATTTTAATCTTTTTGTCTAAGCATAAATTGCATCTGCTTCTAAAGATAATGGGGGTTTGAGATTTCCCTATAATTAGTTTAGAAAAATATCCTCTGGTGAATAAGAAGAAGTGTATATAACACCCCATCCAAAACTTCATATAGAAATAAATGTGAGTTGAACATATGGATTGAAATCCGACAAGATGAATGAGTAAAAAAGAGGTAAGAAAAAAGCTTTCTTCATAGATTCTTCTTCTATGTGCCATGTCCCTTCAGGACGTAGGCGATGATGGCCTTCCACGTCTCCCTATCACTGGTGGCTCTTAGCACGCTTTCTCCTGTTACTCCATGCAACCCTCGTTCTATCATCCACCTGCTTAGGCCCTTCAAGTATGTTATCTGTTGCTTTCCCCTGTCTCTTTTTCTCTCTATCCGGCCTGTTAGTATCAGGTTCTCCAAGCCCTCCTTCCTCATTGCATGTCCCAGGACCTTCAGCTGTCTCTTCCTGATGTTCAGTATTAATTTCCTTGTGGTTTCCATCATTTCTAAGACCTCATCAGTGCTCACATGCTCAATCCATGTTATACGCAGCATCCCTCTGTAGAACCACATTTCAGTTGCTTCAAGGTTTTCCCTCATCTTTGATGATACTGTCCAGCATTCACTGCCATATTGAAGAACTGACAACACACAGCAATATAAAAAAAAATAAAGTTTTATTTTAAAATTCCTTTAGGATAATCGGGTCGATATCCACCTAATAAAGTTCAAAGGACACAACAAACGGAACTTTGTGAGAACAGCAACAAAGATGAAGAGAATGGTCCGAATGTATATCAAGTAAATAATCATAATTTCACATCCTATAAATTCAAACAGAAATAAACTTATATATATTAAATCCATATATACATATGACTATAAAGATACTAGCAGTATAGCTCGGCGTTGCTCGGGTGTAATGAAAGCTTTAAAACTAATCAATGGTCCTGGATCTCAGACTCTTTGAACATTGGCACGAAAGACTGAAAAGCAATAGTTGTTTCCAGTTAAAGCGAAACCTTAGACCGAAAGAAAAATGAATGGATGTAAGTCAAATTTTGATTTACTGGTATTGATATCAAATAAGTTTTTTTCGTCGTAAACTGAATTTTGAAGGCTAAATAAGTCCTCTGAATAAATGGTATCATGGCTGAGACTAAGAACTACAATTATACCTCTTAGAGCCAAACCCAAAGCAAAAACTAAAATAAAAGGGCTGAAAAAATACAGACATACAGGCAAATAAACAGACACACACACAAACATCTTGCCTTTTATATATATATAAATATTATCGATTTTCTGCACTATTGTAAGAACTGCAACCTTGAAACTTCTGAATCTCGTTTGTTATGTCTTTGTTTATGAGTGTATCGAATTTGATTAAAATCGGACCACTCCTTCTATAACCAGATTTTTTCGATTATCGATTTTCGATATTTATCGGTGGCACCTCGACACAAAACATAGCTAAGAACATTTGCAGACGCTTATAGTAAAACTGTGTAAATTTTCAAGAAAATCGATTCAGCCGTTTCGGTGTCTATAGGTAACGGACACAGACACACATATAACCGGATTTCTAGATACAGTAACGCAACTTTGGTACCCCCTTTTAGTAATGAGGTATTCCGTTGTTACGATAACATGATGCCTTATTTCTGCCAAAAGACAAACATGCCTTGTATTACCATAACAGAGGAATATGTCATGGGATCAGGCTGTCAATATATTACTGTCTATTTGTTTTGTTTCATACCTGTCATAATGAATTAAAAGTTTACATTATTTCATAAACGCGAGTATATAGATTGTTATAGAGATAATCCAAAATTATTTCATTAGGAAATATATCCAGTGGAACGTTTACTCAAATACTCCTGTCTACTAAAAATAACGTCTGAAGTCATAAAAATGTATAATTATTTATTTCATTATTTCAAACTTTATAGTAGTCGGTCGTTAAATATATCAGATAACACTCGCAGAGACCATGGTGATCAATTGTTTCAAAAAGGCCAGTGCACTCGAACGACTTTTGAATTCGTGTTAGTCTAATTATCGACAGCTTCTCAATAGTTCCGTCTAGCCAATGTCACTCGAAGTCTAGGTTCAAGCCGTAGTATTGTTTTCAGACACTTTTCAAATGTGTCACGTGTTGAGATTGATTCCACAAACTGATAAAATCATGATGTCACCTCCTTTACAAAGAAACCCTTGTGAAATTTGAATCCAAGTTTCATAGCCTGAAGTCAGATGACGAACGCTCTAACCAATCCGACATGCGCATCCATAAATATAGTGTTGTGATGATGCTCAGTGCCAATATTGTTGTTTTTTTCAGTGGTTTACTGATAAAAATATATTTTTGCAAGCATGTTTTTTGTAGTAAAGTGCTGAATATCAAGATAGACATAGAGCGTTAATAGGATTAATGTGGAAAAGTTTGTCAGTTAACTGAACAGTCAAATTTTGTGAAGGCACCACTATAATGTCTTCACTACTCAGGGAATTTTTTCCAATCTGCTATTGTCTCCCGGTTTTATTCTTATTTATATGGCGCTTGGTATAATTTGATATTTTTGTATGTGAGTGATTCTACAGATGGCTAATTGCTTTGATTGCTGTTGTTGTCTTGAGGACATCATAGTAGTGCCTTCATGAAAATTCAAAGTTTGCATGACTCTGTTCAGTTAAGTGATGACAAAATTAAACCTATCTATCTATATATATATATATATATATATATATATATATATATATATATTTTAAAAATTTGTTATATTTATAAGGAAGATTGGGTTCTATAGCCTACCAGTCTACCGCAGAAAGCAATGGCAACCTACTGCGGAGTAATCTACTGCCCAGACATGATCGCCCAAGCGTGTTTCACGTATGCCACTTAACTGACTGATAAGGAAGGAGTGCTCAGATTCAGAGAGAATGCTTTTATAACTGTAGCTAATGTAACCATAGTAATTAACACTGCGTTGTGACTGTCAGATGCAGTGTTGAATCCTATGTCAGCACTGTGTTTATACATAAACGCACTATCTCTGATATTGAGCATTTTCCATATAAATATAATAACTTTTAAACAACACATACATATATACGAATCTGGGCTGAAAAGTTGAAAGGCTGACAATGAAAGTGTGGTGCCAGAACTATGAAATCTTGCATGCATCAATTTCAACACTACATTATTTCTGTCCAGGTAAACTGACATCTGATTGCTCAAAGAAGACTGTTCATCTTGTTGACCAAAAATGTTGTCGTCACTGTGATACAGTTTCCTAGCCATGCGGTTTTATCATGTTGGGAAACAAATGATAGGCAACTCAGAAGAATAGGGAGAGTGCTCAACCTGTTCAAAGTCACACCCACATATTAAAGCTAAAGACTTGTGTGCTGGAGCATTGTCATGATGAAACAAGATCCCTTTCGTCGGTTTTCCTGGGCGTTTAGCTTTGATAGTTTTTCGTAACCGCCTCGACAAGTTTGTATAGTACATTTCATTAAAGATGATGTGCGTTGTGATGCAATGGATATCGGCTTGAAATGAGAATTCGTGGAGCCGAGTTCGAATTCCAGTTGAATTCTTTGCAAACGTTACGCGCAAATACTCTTAGGGAAGGTATTTAATCCGTCTCTTCCCTCAAGTTATGGGTTAAATAACAGGACAGATTGGGTTCTATAGCCTTGGTCGGCAACCAGTCTACCGCAGAAAGTAATGGCAGCCTACTGCGGGATAATCTTCTACCCAGTCATCCATGTCTCTTTCGAGACATGATCGCCCAACTATGTATCACGTATGACACTTAACTGACTGATTATCTCTTGATCAATAAATCAATAAGAACAATTTCTTTTGTAACCAAAAAATCGGAGGCCATCACCTTCCCTGTAGATGAA
The DNA here is from genome assembly GCA_037127315.1 of Ascarosepion bandense. Lineage (NCBI taxonomy): Eukaryota > Metazoa > Mollusca > Cephalopoda > Sepiida > Sepiidae > Ascarosepion > Ascarosepion bandense. The sequence goes on along the minus strand of JBBBDQ010000525.1, from coordinate 1,269,150 downwards.
ACGACTTTGTAAGTCTTTAGAGCAGATGAGAGGGGATGTTTCTACCCTACGGATTGTCTCTTTGTCTAAACACAGCGCTCATCCTGGGTTAGAAACCAATCTCAAACAAAGTCAAATTATCACGTGATGTAACCATAATGATACGCTTTTATTCACGGATCAGAAGAACTGATATTCACCTCGCAGAAACCGTCATGCCAAGTTCATTGTGAAGAATACGCTAATATTGGCTATCTGATTCATAATCAAATGCCTGTAATACATCACCACGATCGGTGTTTTCCACGGTGGTAGCAGCTGTAGGACGTTCGGACCCCTTTGGGTGATCTTCAAGACAGTTCCTTCAATTTTTAAGTTTAGCTGCCCACTTTTGCACTGCTGACCAAGCACCCTCTACTAATTTAGTAACCATATCAGTATAATTGTCCTTGCTAGTTAAATCTTTTTCTACAGGTACTTGATAACCTTATCGTACCACATTTTCTCCATTTTCAAGAGAGGTCGGTAGTAGTTACATCTGAAGTCTTCTTTGAACCGTCAGATGTCGGTTTTTCTGAAAAAAAAACAATGTAATTATTAATAAGACAAGTGTCAAAAAAATGCATGCAAGATTTCACAGCTCTAGCATGGCTCATTCATAAACAGCCTATGAACTTTCCGGCCTTCCATCGAATATACTCACATATATTTGTATGCGTGATTGTACGTGTGCGCATTCATATATATATATATATATATATATATATATATATATATATATATATATAGTCATCCGCAGACAGATCTGTATATATATATATATATATATATATATATATATATATATATAATCGTACAGATGAGCTGTGATACAGCGAAACAGATCTGTCTGCGGATGACTATTTACCCTCTCACACCCAGATTGAGCACTCTGGAAGAATGGGGGACTTTGAAAAACAGTAGCTACTCTGGCATGTACGCATCGCTCATTCACTAATGAATTAGAGCACTCTGGCTATTGGCCGTGTATAATGACAATATACATGCTAAAAAGTCTGCCTTCTTCTACCATGCGCCCATGGCCCAGAAGTAGAACCGCCTACTGACGCCACTTCGGTCGGGTTTCAATCCTGGGTTAAAAGCAATCGGAGTCTAACCGTACTGATTAGTTGTGATACAGCGAAACAGATATGTCTGCGGATGACTATATATGTATATATATATATATATAGAGAGAGAGAGAGAGAAAGAGAGAGAGAGAGAGAGAGAGAGGAAGCCGCCAATTGTTCTGGTGTGTCTTAGACCACTCGATCACGAATGATTCCACAGTCTAATCGAAGTCAAATCAAGCCTTATATAACACAGTTTTCGATTCTACGTAAATAGCCATCTCTGCTCTAAAACGTGTCGTAATGTCAACATACAATGTTAAGAAAAATCCCGATGATTAACGTAATCGTTTTAACAACCGACATATTTAATTCATTTGTTTGAATATTATTTTTAATCTATACTCGTTGAGTAGATATTTTGTTTTAAATCAAACATTTTATTTATATATTTATTTCTACCGGCCTGATTATTTACGATAAATTTTGTTACGAAAATGTGTGTCATTCGGCAGGATTCAAAACTGTGACCCCTATCAACATAGAAGAAGCCACCAATTGATCTGGTGCGTCTTAGACCACTCGACCACGAATAATTTTACAGTCTAATCGAAGACAAATCAAGCCTCATCTAACACAATTTTCGATTCTATTATTTCAGAGCAGAGATGAGTACTTACGTGGAATCTAAAATTGTGTTATATAAGGCTTGATTTGACTTCGAGTAGACTGTGGAATCATTCATGGTCGTGTGGTCTAAGACATACCAAATCAATTGGAGGCTTCGTCTATGGCATATATATATGCCACTAGTAATATCACACGAGTAAAGTAGTGGCTGGTTGCTCAATGCACAATAAAAACAAATGAACTTAATATGCAGAGTTAACAATATGAACTGAACTCACACTACTTAATTACTACCTTATATATATATATGTATATATATATGTGTGTGTGCGCGCACGCGCGTGTGTGTGTGTCTGTCTATTTCGTCCTTAGACTATACTTAAGTTTTATTTAGTTTGAAAATCAAAAACTGCTGTCTGATAAACCATTTTGCTGCCCCTTTTACATTGGCAACTGCCCGAACTACACCATCTCCAACCGCATACAATTTTCCGCCTCACCCACAACTTCCAATGCCCCGTTCTTCAGCGCAACGAGATGGATGTCATTATGCAATGGACATCAGTTCAAAGCAATGGACGGACTCCTGGCATCTGTCCAATGACCGACAGCCGGCAATCGACTTTTACTTCTGACATCATATCACATTTGTTTTCCCTTCTTTCTGTTCCTTACACTGTCTCTTTAATATCATTTTTCATTCATCATTGCTATCTTGTCTTTCTTTTTCTTTCCTTTTCGTATTCTCCTTCTTTTTTCCCATAACACTTTTTCGCTTTCTTTCGTTCACTAACTTTCCTCTTTCCTCTTCTTTTTCGCCTTATTACTCGTTCCCTTCTTTCTTCGTTTTTCTCTCCCCTCCCTCTCATTAAATAATGCTTTCTCTAATTTCCTTCTCTCTCTCTCTCTCTCTCTCTATATATATATATATATATATATATATATATATATATATATATATATAAACTATGGAGTACTGGTATCATATCTGACGGGAGCAGCCCTGACCTCAGACTCTAGCCTTGAGAGTCCAAAAGCGCCTCCAAGTCGTTGTGGCTGACTAATTATTCTACATCGTCAAACCTCTCTCTTACTGGCAAGATATGGCAATTCTCTCGCTACTTCCATAGAAAGTGCCTGGATGAACTGCACTATCTGGTCCTGTCAGTTCAACGCAATTTCCGCTTACATAACAGTAAACCACCCATATTCCATCGGTGAGATGTAATTTCTACTTGAACAGCTTCTTTCCGAAAACCATCGCCCTGTAGAACAGACTCCCACGATCCCTACATTCTTGACCAGTTCAAGTCTGGCGTTAACCGTTATTGTAATCTATCCGCACAAACTGCTTCCTAACGCAACCCTCTAGCTCGATCCTTACTGTAATATATATATATATATATATATATATATATATATATATATATATATAAACTTATTTATAAATGGAACTTTGTGTGTGTGAGTGTGTGTGTCTGTGTGTCTGTGTGTCCGTTACCGATAGACTCCGAAATGGTTGAATCGATTTTCTTGAAAATTTAAACAGTTGTACTATAAGCGTCTGCGAGTGTTCTTAGCTAGGTTTTGTGTCGAGGTACCCCCGATAAATATCGAAAATCGATAATCGAAAAAAATCAGATTATAGAAGGAGTGGTCCGATTTTAATCAAACTTAATACACTCATAGATAAAGAGATAAAAAACGATATTCAGAAGTTTCAAGGTTGCAGTTCTTACAATAGTGCAGAAAATCGATAATATATATACATAAAAGGCAAGATGTTTGTGTGTGTGTCTGTTTATCTGCCTGTATGTCTGTATTTTTTCAGCCCTTTTATTTTAGTTTTTGCTTCGGGTTTGGCTCTAAGTAGCTAGAATTGTAGTTCTTAGTCTCAGCCATGATACCATTTACTCAGAGGACTTATTTAACCTTCAAAATTCAGTTTACAACGAAAAAAAACTTATTTGATATCGATACCATGAAATCAAAATTTGACTTACATCCATTCATTTTTCTTTCAATCTAAGGTTTCGCTTTAACTGGAAACAACTATTTCATTTTAGTCTTTCGTGTCAACGTCCAAAGAGTCTGAGCTCCAGGACCATGGATTTGTTTTAAAGCTTTCATTATACCCGAGCAACGCCGGGCTATACTGCTAGTATATATATATAAATAAATGTGTGTGTGTATGTGTGTGTGTTTGTGTGTGTGTTTAGGCAGGATTTTTTTTATTGATGCATGTTTCATTAAATAATATAGACAAGTTCTGTCTATTTATTTTGTGTAAATTCTTTTCATATCCTCTGATAAGCGAGATAACATTATCATTGAAAGAAGAAAGAAAATCACAATATTGATACATATTTTTAATCCTATCTGAGCTTTCGGCTTACATAAACTATTATCAAAATGACAATTATATTACAATGCATAAAACAGTTCACGGACGAACAATAAAGATAGTCTGTTTTTGTTTACATGAAAGATTTCAAAGCGACGACGAACACGTGCGTACGGGACGCTGGAGGCGAAAATCACACCACAGCTCATGACGTCACACATGACCGCGCGAGAGAGAAAACGAGAAGTATTAAGTATATATATATATATATATATATATATATATATATATATATATATATAAAGACCATGATAGTTATCGTAAATCACCAAAATATTGTTATTGTTATCGTATAATTTTGGGTCAATGTGTTAAAAGAGAAGCATTGAATTAAAGTCATTGACAACGAAGGAGATTATCTTGTGAAATAATTACTTGTGTAAAATGCTTTTAAGGATAACTCTGTATGTAGCATAAAAAAGTGAAAGCTACAGAAACTGAAAGTTCTAGGATTTATTTTGATTATTATTATTATCATTATTGTATTGCTATTGTTGTTAGTGGTGGTGTTTTCCTTGATTTATGTTGGTTATACATTTCCTTCCGGGTCCCAACCTGAGACCTAAGATCAGGTCCTATCTCTATAACTGGCTCTGGGTGATCTTCATACTTGTTTACGACCGTTTCTTCCCATAAAAGTTGTATATTTTTCAGCGTAGATTTCTAGTGCCCATTCTATCGTTCCAAGATCGGAGACCACAATTTAAACAACCTAAAGTACGCCGATGATACAGTGCTGATAGCAGACACAGAAAGGAAACTACAAGATCTTTTACAGAAGGTAGCTGAAGAGAGTGACAAGAAAAGACTACAAATAAACTGCAAGAAAACCGAATGCATGGTCATCGGTAAAAATGGCAACCCAATATGCCAAATACAAGTGAGGGACTCTAAAATCAAGCAGGTACAAAAATTTAAATACCTAGGAAGTGTTCTAACAAAAGATAAAAAATGCGACACTGAGATCCAAAGGCGAATTGGCATGGCAAAAGAAGCATTCCAGAAGTTGAGTAAAGTATTAAGAAACATTTCGCTAGAAACAAAGAAGAAAGTACTGGATTGCTATGTGATGTCTGTTTTTCAATATGGCAGTGAATGTTTGACAATATCTGAAGATGAAGGAAAACTTGAAGTAGCTGAAATGTGGTTCTACAGAAGGATGCTGCAGATATCATGGACCGAGCATGTGAGCAATGATGAGGTTTTAGAAAGGATGGAGACGAAAAGGAAATTAATACTGAGCATCAGGAAGAGACAACTAAAGTTCCTGGGACATGCAATGAGGAAGGAGGGCTTGGAGAACCTGATACTAACAAGCCAGATAGAGGGGGGAAAAGACAGAGGAAAACAGTGGATAATATATTTGAAGGTCCTGATCAGGTGGATGACGAATTGAGGGTTAGATGGTGCAACAGGAGAAAAACGAGCTAAGAGCCACCAGCGACAGGGAGATGGGTAAAGCTATGATCGCCTACGTCCTGAAAGGACATGGCACATAAAAGAAGAAGTAGTTAATAACGTGCAACCTGATACAAGATGGCTAATTGCTTCTAAAAATTTATCACAGACTCAGTATTTCGGGTTAACACAATTTTTCACGATGTGTGCTTGGTAATTTCTAGTTAGCTTCTGTGAAGCAATAATGCAATCTTCGGCTTAAGTTTTTCACCTTGCCCTACGTAACCACTGATGAGTGCGGAGTTTTTACCTTTAGTCGGCTTGTTTGGTATGAGCAGATAGTTGACCATGAAGAGGCTTATCTTGCTTTCGTTTCTGCATTTGGCATGTTGCATTTGCTTTTGTTTTCTTTTCGGTTTCTTTTAGGTTCTTTGCTGCTGCAGCAGGTGTATTATTGTATATATTTACACTTCTTCACCCACATGAAATTCCCTTTACAATGTATCGGCTTCTTTTATTGCTAAATAATGTTTCTTATTTCTTTCATGTTCTTTGACACAGATCATCATTCAGCCTTCTGTAGTTTCTGGGTATCTTTGAAGACCAATTGCTGTGGTTTTGTAAGAATTTATTTTTATTATTATTATAATTATTATTATTATTATTATTGTACTGTTTTGTTCCCTTTAAAATTTGTCGGCTTTCTTTATTGCTGAAAATAGTTTCTTATTTCTTTCATGTTCTTTGACACAGATCATCATTCAGCCTTCTATCTTTTTTTAAGTATCTTTGAAGACCAATTGCTGGGGTTTTGTAAGAAATTATTATTATTATTATTATTATTATTATTATTATTATTATTATTATTTTGTCGTTCCTTTTTAATTTTGTCCGCTTCCTTTATGAATGAATAAAGTTTCTTATTTATTTCATGTTTTTTTATACAGATCATCATTACCTTTACTTTCTGGGAATCTTTGAAGACTCTATGTTGTGATTTTGTAAGAAATTATTATTATTATTATTATTATTATTATTATTATTATTATTGTGCTGTTGCTGTTCCATTTTTTAAATTTTTTTCGGCTTCCTTTATTACTGAATAAAGTTTCTTATTTATTTCATGTTCTTTGACACAGATCATCATCCAGTTTTACGTAGTTTCTAGGCATCTTTGAAGACTGACAACCTTCTTCGATTCTGGGAAGGTACAAAAGATCAACATCACCTTGAATGATGTACGCAATAGCAAGTGAGAAGCTTTTTCGTTTTGACATTCATTTGCTTAATGTCAGCTATTGACTAATTAAGGATGTTGAAACTGTATTGCCATACAGAGACAGCCAAAGTGTTTATGGCTGACATTCCGTTTTGTAAATTCAACTCAGTATTTTACACCAAACTCACACTCCTGTAGTATTCTTTTCTTTCTTTCTCTTTCATTTGGCTCTGCTGTATTACAACTCTTTTGCTAATTCCTTGATATCTATTAGCTTCTTTTGTTCCATTTCCTATTAATTGTGTTTCTGTACTTCTCTCTTTCTTGAATAATACTTTTCCCATTTATCTAATCCGAAATCCATATCGATGTCGTCATTGAAACATTTTACAGTATTGTGAACACCCATCAACTCATTGTCGTCTTTAGTAAAGTGTTTGATATTATCCATGTAGAATAGGTGATTAAAAACTTTCTTTTTTACTTTATATCCATGTTTATTCCTGTTTAGTTCATGCGAAAGAGGGATTTGAGACAGACAGAACAGAAAGGGCGATAGGGAATCTCCTTGAATACTCAAGCGACTGCAAGTGACATTACCTTTGATTTTATTCAGTTATAATCTGGTTTTCCACAGTCCCATGTTATACTGATGGAAATTTACTAATACCGAGAATAATTTGTAAATTTCAAAAGCCTTAAGGATCCAAGAGTGTGTCATACTATCAAAAGCTTTACGTTAATCTATCCAAGGTGTGGCGAGATTTCTAATTTTTCTCCAGATAATTTTCCAGTCGAAGAGATTTATATAGTTGCAAAGATCAACTATATAAATCTCTTCGACATCTCTTTTGTGCAAGGGGAAAAATGTTGTTCAAAACAAGCAGAGTAAATACAGTTCGTCAGAACAGTCAGTCAGTTAAGTGCCATAGGTGATACACGCTTGGACGATCATGTCTCGAAAGAGACATGACTGACTAGACAGAAAATTATCCTGCAATAGGTTGTCATTACTTTCTGCGGTAGACTGGTTGCCAGCCAAGGTTACAGAACCGAATCTGTCCTGTTATTTTATAACTTTCCCAAGAGTATTTGCGCGTATGTTTAATGCAAGAAAGTTAACTGGAATTCGAACTCGCCTCCCCGATTTCTCGTTCCAAACCGATATCCACTGCACCACAACGCACAGAACAGACGTGATCATTTTGTAAATGGTAGACAGACATGTTAATGGCCTACAAATGATTAATATATATATATATATATATATATATATATATATATATATATATGAAATGGTCATATGAAATATATATATTTGGTTACAGTCATTCATATATATATATATATATATATATATATATATATATATGAAATGACAGAGGTCACAATTTTGATTTCTCAAATGCCAGTTTAATTTAAAAAAGAACATAACCCTTTAAGGAGGAAGTACTTTGAGAACATAGCATTACCACCAACTATAAACACATGATTAAAATATTACATCACTTCCAAATTTTTTCACAAAATAATAATTAATGAAGCCAAAATTCCAGTATTTATTATTTATCAAATATGTTATAGACAGTTCCTTATATTCTAAAAAATGTAATAGTTTTCATACTTATTATCATTATATATAATTTTAAGTTATTATCATTCTTTCTTTCTCATCATTATTATTAATAATAATTTTACATTTTATTTAGTAATTTACTATTTCATTTAAAGTTCTAATCGTTAATGTTTTATAATTTATATATATGGTTCTTATTTATATAATATTACTTAATTATGTTATAATAATTTTAATACATAGTTATTTTTTATTTCATTAAAAATTCTAACTGTTAACATTATTTGCCCTAGAATTTAAACGAAATTATATTTTGTTTATAATTCATACATGATTCTCAGGTTATTTAGGATGAAAATCGTTCCATTATTTGATTTCTCTCAACGCATACATTCATAACTGCTTTCTCTTATTTTATTTATAAAAGAACACGTTGGCACATACAGTTAAACAAACACAAGTTTTATCTTCTACATTTTAATATTCATCCGTTGTTTATCACGCATGACACGTATCTGAGCAATGAAACTATACCTCATTTTAAAAATACTGTCTATCGGATTTTAAATCATTCGTCCTTATTAAATCTCTGAAAAAGCTTGTTATAAGTGAAACATGTTAGATTAAAGACATTTTTCTACTTGTTCTTTATTTATTCTATTCACTAGCAGTATAGCCCGGCGTTGCTCGGGTGTAATGAAAGCTTTAAAACTAATTCATGGTCCTGGAGCTCAGACTCTTTGGACGTTGACACGAAAGACTAAAATGCAATAGTTGTTTCCAGTTAAAGCGAAACCATAGACTGAAAGAAAAATGAATGGATTTAAGTCAAATTTTGATTTCCTGGTGTCGATATCAAATAAGATTTTTTCGTCGTAAACTGAATTTTGAAGGCTAAATAAGTCCTCTGAGTAAATGGTATCATGGCTGAGACGAAGAACTACAATTATACCTACTTAGAGCCAAACCCGAAGCAAAAACTAAAATAAAAGGGCTGAAAAAATACTGACATACAGGCAGATAAACAGATACACACACAAACATCTTGCCTTTTATATATACATATTATCGATTTTCTGCACTATTGTAAGAACTGTAACCTTGAAACTTCTGAATATCATTTTTTTGTCTATGAGCGTATCAAATTTGATTAAAATCGGACCACTCCTTCTATAACCCGATTTTCTTGATTATCAATTTTCGATATTTATCGAGAGTACCACTACATAAAACATAGCTAAGGACACTCGCATACACTTATAGTACAACTGTGTAAATTTTCAAGAAAATCGGTTCAGCCATTTCGAAGTCTATAGGTAACGGACACAAACACACACATACACACACAGAGACACACACTTACACACACACACACACAGACACACACACACACAGACAAAGTTCGATTTATAAATAAATTTAGATTTAGATAGATAAAGAATTAATGCATCTGACTATTTTGCTGCTGAGCCAAATGTTACTTTGTTACGTTTACCGGCCTAGGCATTCGAGAACCTCAATACAGAAAAATGTGGCCTCCGGCAGAGTTTGAACTAGTGTCCCAAGTTGTAGAAGAAACCACCTTCGATTCAGGCGTGTTCTGTAGGTGCTGAATATCCCTCACGCACATCAAGCAATATGCAATAAAAATTTCAGAAAAATTTTCAGCTCATAGACACGTGTTAGCGTACAGACTTACTGATTATTCTTTGTTCAAAGTTCTATACACACACACACGTGTGTGTGTGTGTGTATTACATAGGGTTTTCACTTTACCCTAATTCACTTTCAATCTTACCTTCTGTGTTAATTGTTTTTTGAGAGAGTTTATTTCTATTGCCTTCTCTTAATGAGGGAATTAGAGCTGACTTTATTCCATGTATTTGATATATAACCCTATTTTGTCTATATGTGTGTATATGATTTATTTGTGTGTTGGAGAGTGTGTGTCGATATTTCTATAAACTAATATGTTGTTTTTTCAAGTATATATATGTGTGTGTGTATGTGTATATGTATGTGTGTGTGCGTGTGTATATATATATATATATATATATATATATATATATATATATATATATATAGTTGTTACAATGGTTTATAAATTCATAGTATCACTATACAAAAATTTTCGTGTTTCGAAGCTAACCTTGTATTTTGGTTGCTTCTCTTCGGGTGAAGAAGTTGGAAGAGGCAACCAAAATACAAGGTTAGTTTCGAAACGCAAAAATTTTTGTGTGATGATACTATGAATTTATAAACCATTGAAACAACTATTAGAATATAACGCTCTACGTTTGTATCGAGCACTCTTTATAAAAGTAAATGCATGAACAGCAGGTTAAAAAACCTACGAGTTCCACAACTTTGCTACAACATATATATATATATATGTGTGTGTGTGTGTGTGTGTGTGTGTGTGTGTGTGTGTGTGTGTGTGTGTGTGTGTGTGTTTTAATATATTTTGGTGTGGTGATGTTTAGATTATGTATCTTCTTTGTGGTGACACGTCCTGTGTATCACTACATTTTGTCATTGTATATTTTACTTCTCACCCCTCCAAAAGATAGATACTAAAAACTTACCTGTCGAAATAAATTATAGTTTATAACCACTTTAGATGATGTGTAAAGTTTTTCCTATATATATATATTTATATTATGCTCTCATTACGATTGAGCTTTCTATAGAAGAAAATTTTAAAAACAGTTTCAACTTCTGTGATATACGCATTACTCTTCAGAAATGAGCTGAGTTCTGTCGATGACATGCGTGTGTTTACACTGCTTATATTCAACACTTTAAAATCTCCGTTCTCTGAGTCCATGCGCCTATGGCTTAGGGATTAGCGACTCCGACTGACACCAAGTCGGTCGAGTTTCTATCCAGGTCAGAAGCAAGTGGGTGTCTAGCCAAACTGATGAGCTGTGATACAGAGAAACGGGCTTGTATGTGTATGACTATATATATATATATATATATATATATATGTGTGTGTGTGTGTGTGTGGATGACTATATATATATAGTCATACACATACAAGCCTGTTTCGCTGTATCACAGCCTATATATATATGTGTGTGTGTGTGTGTGTGTGTGTGTGTGTGTGTGTGTGTGTGTGTGTGTGTGTTTGTGTGTGTAAAGATAGAGAATGAGAGGCGGGCATATATATGTGCTCTCTTATTTGCATGGGTATATGTTTAAATGTCATATTTTCACTTAGACCTATTACTGACTACTTACTTCCCCCCTCCACTGAACTGTTCTGCTGTCTCCTTCACTTTTACATTAAATGTCTCATCCTATTGTACTTGTGACAATATTGGACAAACAATGGACAACATCCGGATTTGTTTCCAAAAGATTGTTGGTGTAAACTAATTCCCCGTTGTTTAATGTCCTATCTTTACCTCACCAAACTTAATACACACTGACCTGCACGCTTTAGTTTCCTTGTTATTCATGTACGGGCCTGCACTGACAGAATCACAAATCGCGGACAAAGTGATAAATGATTCTTTTCAAATTTTGCGTCAAAACAATCTAGACAGTGACATTTTCCTCCCCTGTTTGATTATGGGATGATATTTTGCGTCATTTAAACAACCTAATTCGTTCACTGCAATTTTAATGTTTCGATTTCTGCCCTCTTAAATTCCACATTCATGCGACTGTAATGACTGTCCTAAAGATTAAAAGCGGCGTTATACTTACCAAGAGTTTGTTGGCTTCTATTTAAAATTAGTTTTCGTCAACTCACAATCTCACAACTATCTCCTTTAACCGCTATGAGAAATATATTTTTCACTTTGTACTCAATAAGGTGCCAAAATGGTGCTCTCTCTCTCTCTCTCTCTCTCTCTCTCTCTCTCCTTGACGCTCCAGCTCTCTCAGTCGACAGAACGTCGGAAAACACTCTAGCGCCAGGATAATCTGCTGGAGGTTCTGACGATCTTCCACTGCATGGTCTACGGTGAGCTCCTCGTCATTTGTGCAAATGGCGTATCACACTGATAATGTGGTCATCAGGTCTCGATATATTCATATAGATATTATGAAAACCGCATATTATATTGCTTTTCTCCACTACGATTCTCGGGTATGGTACAGTGATTAAAACATGAACCCGGGATTCCATAGAAATAGACGCGAGATTCCGAGAAATAGACGCGAGGAAAAATTTCAGCATGACGTCATGAAATCAATTCAGAAATCAAGAGGAGACAATTTCCAAAAAGCAACGATTCAGGCACTGAATTCAAAAGAATGTGCATAACACTCTAAAAGGGGATTTGATAATATTCTAGAACAGTGGTTGCCAACTGGGAATCTACGGACCACTGATGGTCCGTGCAAAATTTTTAATGGTCCGCAGAAAAATTTGAACATTATTTCAATTTTTATGAAGCAACAATATATTTGTGAGAAAAGGCATGTTCATCTCTCAAAGCAATTAATACTCGGTACCGGTATCAGCTTGAAATAAACACATCTTCCCGTATGCAGTGACGCCATTGGAGCTAAAAATCCACAAACTGATTTCCAACAAACAGGAACAAATATCACACTAAAATGTGTAATACTTGAATAAAATTTAAATTTTCTTTTTTTTTTTATTTAAATAATTACAATATAACTTTTCTTACCTTTAATGGGTGCATTTCATATTAAAAAAAAAGTTTTCTGAATATTATTAAATAAATGTAATTAACCATTTTTTCTAAATTCATATTAGTGGTCCGTCAAATTTAAAATTATAAATTTAGTGGTCCATGAAGTTCAAAAAGTTGGCGAACGCTGTTCTAGATCAAAACAGTTGAGGAAAACCGGAGGGTCATCGTCCAAAAAGTTATAAAAAAAAACAAAGATATTAGTCTGAACTATCTACAAATCAAGATTTGCAATTAACAAAACATTACTTCTCTAAATTTGTCTTCAAAGTTTTCTAAAAACACTGAACCACAATTCTGTCGAGAATAAGTTTTACTGGATTCATATCATCCGCGAAAATAAAAATGGCTTCTCTTCAAAATACCTACATAGGATTTCGAACAAGATTGACGCTATAAAATTTCAAGTCCGTGTTTCAAATGAATTCATACTGCTGGAGAATCCGTTGAATTTGTCGCCATATCATTTGACGAGCGGGCAGATGAGCAACAAATAGAAAATTATTTTCCTAAATAACTTTTTTGTTAGCAATTGCATTATTACATCATATTTATTATAGGCTATTTTATCTCTTTGCATTTTCTCTTCTGGGTGCCTTCTTCACCCTGATTAAATTTGTTACAAGGAAATATCATCGGGTATATTAACATTTACGATAGAATGTAACTACTTTTAAGAAAATATTTTTATTCAGAATTGTATTTTTCTATCACATTTATTATACGCCATTTCATTGTTTTTACTCTTTTCAATGGTTTCTTCACTCTGTATCGAAATCCTATGTAGGTATTTTGAAGATAACCCATTTTTCTTTTACAGGAAAATATCATCAGGCATATTAAAATTTAAAATGATGTGCAACTGCTTTTAAGAAAATAACTTTTTTATTCAGAATTGTATTTCTCTTTTGCATTTATTATACGCCGATTCATTCACTTGGATTTTCTCTTTTTAATGGTTTCTTTTGTTTGGATAAATTCTTTACAAGAGAAGTTTTTTCTTGCATTTCCTACACTTGAAACCTGACTATATCATCAAATTCTCATGAGCTCCTTCTAATTTACACTTGTGTGAAATCTAGCTTTGCATGCATCTTTCTACACCTCCAATATTTCGTAGATCTCTAAGCTTTCTATTTTTACAAACACACACACACACACATTATGTATATATATATATATATATATATATATATATATATATATAGCAATTTATAGATACATCACTATATATATATATATATACGAGCAGTATAGCCCGGCGTTGCTCGGGTGTAATGAAAGCTTTAAAACTAATCCATGGCCCTAGAGCTCAGACTCTTGGACGTTGGCACGAAAGACTCAAAAGCAATGGTTGTTTCCAGTTAAAGCGAAACCGTAGACTGAAAGAAAATTGAATGGATGTAAGTCAAATTTTGATTTACTGGTATCGATATCAAATAAGTTTTTTTCGCCGTAAACTGAATTTTGAAGGTTAAATAAGTCCTCTGAGTAAATGGTATCATGGCTGAGACTAAGAACTATAATTGTAGCTACTTATTTTTTGTTTCACAGAAAAATTCCATTAACATAAAATAAAATCTATATCTCGTCTTAACGTTCACAATTTGCTACACAAATGCACAAAACATTTTTCTTTCTGTCTGTCCGCTATTCTTTTTTATTCTTTTTTCTTTGCTTTCCTTTTTTATTATCCTTCTGTATTTATTTTGCATTAGTTTTCATATTTTGTTTATCTTTTCTTTTTTTTTTAGCGCCTAAATTATTTTTCTTTAGTGTTTCACGACTTTCTTTGTAATTACTTTTTTTTTTCAGTTTGAAATTGATTGCAGCTCAAAAACGTCTAAAATCTTTTGATTTAAATTTATTCTTATCACCTACCTTCGGTGCTTTGCCCGAAAATAAAAGTGACGCGCGGACTTCTGAATATGTTTTTTGTGTCTTAATTTATAACTTGTTCATTAATAAATAGGCTTCTTTTTTACAGCACGAGTTCGTGAATTAAAGGTCAGGCAAGTTGAATGACTTTTCTCCAAAGAAAATAATTCTTTTAGGGCGTTTTGTTTTCTTTTTTTTGGTTACCTCTTCTTTATAGACCAGACGCTAAAGTGTTGCACTATAATATAACAGGAAATATACACACTAAACTCTTAATATTATTATTATTATTATTATTATAAAGAGTTACTGGTTCCCTTATCGTACCAGTCCAGAAGAAATGCATCCATTTGCATCAAAGAGAAAATATGCAAAACACAGAGGGTCAGTAAAGTTATTCAAGAGAAGTATAAAAGCTAGCATGACAGGCTAGGGACAGTCATATATTTGGAATTCTGCAAACACTTCAGCTATAAATATATATATTGACTTATTCCTGGCTCTTTTTCTTTCCAGATAATTTTACTTTCAATATATCGTTACTCATGAGTCCAATGAAAATTATTGCAATGAAACAATGTTGAGTAAGTTTACTGTATGAGTCGAAACTGGGAAAAGGAACCATTGTGAATAATTACAAGCGATGTGCCTTGTGGCGCAATGAACATCGACTCAGAACGACAAATTGGATAGCCGAGTTCGAATTCCAGTTGAACTCCTTGGATTCACTTACGCACAAATACCCTTGGGAAAGGTATTAATCCGTCTCTTTCCTCCAGTTATGGGTTAAATAACAGGACAGATTGCGTTCTATAGCCTTGGCTGGCAACCAGTCTACCGCAGAAAGCAATGGCAAGCTACTGCGGGATAATTTTATGCTCAGTCAGTCATGTCTCTTTTAAGACATGATCGCCCAAAGTGTGCATCACGTACGGCACTTAACTGACTGACTGACATGCGATGTGAAGTGGATACTCTTTGACAAGAGTAAGAGAGTAGGCTAGTGGCTAGATGCAAGTGAATCACAAAACAATACCCAAAACATCCCTTGCACCATTAAAAGTTAATAATTATTGTATGGTGATCTTTCAAAAGGGTTATTCATTATTTATTCTTGCCTCAAGGGTAGCAATAACAATAAACTTGAGAAAATGAATGTATGCACGAACAATTAAAAACGAAACAGACCAGACTTGTGGATAGGGACGACACAATTTCGCTGCACGACAACGCCCGCTTCTCAACCATCCTTTCCAAAAGCTGCAGGCTTCCGACCTATCACGTTGAATACACCGGTTCTCGCTCGATCACCGAAGTTAAGCAACGTTGAGCCTGGTCAGTACTTACATGGGTGACCGCTTGGAAATATCAGGTGCTGTAAGCGTATAGTGACGGATGTGCGTTGTGGTGCAGTGGATATCGGCTCGGAAAGAGAAATCGGCGAGCCGAGTTCGAATTCCAGTTGAATACCTTGCATTCACTTAATCACTGGTACCCTTGGGAAAGGTATTAATTCGTCTCTTCCCTCCAGTTATGGGTTAAATAACAAGGGTAGGACTTGGGGACCCTGCCCTTAAAAACAGATCCCAATGAATCTTGATACTCGGAAAAAAGAAAAATGTATTACTAGACACAAAACTTATATAAAAAAAACAACAATAAATTGCTGAAAAAAAAGGTATTACCAGCAATAAAATAAATAAAGTTTAGTAGGCAATAAATAACCCGCCGAGATGTTGATGTGCCATAAAAACAAAACAAACAAACAACCAACAAAAGCTGCATAGCCTGAATTATGAAATTTTAACTCATCGGACATATTCATCTGATATATCTCTTTATACGCAATAAACAATTCTCCAGTAAGAAAGAAGTAATCGAAGCATTTGAACTGTTTATCACGTCAAAGGATAAAAAGTTTTTAAAATGGGATCAAGAATTTAGAGGTCAGTCAGTTAAGTGCCATTCGTGATACACGCTTGGGCGATCATGTCTCGAAAGAGACATGACTGACTGGGCAGAAGATTATCCTGCAGCAGGTTGTCATTGCTTTCTGCTGTAGACTGGTTGCCGACTAAGGCTATAGAACCCAATCTGTCCTGCTATTTAACCCATAACTGGAAGGAAATAGACGGATTAATACCTTTCCCAATGGTATTTGCGCGTAAGTGAATACAATGGATTCAACTGGAATTCGAACTCGGCTCCCCGGTTTCTCGTTCCGAGCCGATAACCACTGTACCACAAAGAGGTACGTTGGTTAAACTCATTCATCAACATGGTCCATATTTCAGCTAAATAAACTAGTTATATACCATTTCAGAAGCCTCGTTTTAATAATTTTTGTAATGATCTAGGGAGGACGTCCCACCTATAAGATACTAACCCGGATTTAATATACGTAAACAAGAAAATGAGTCTCGCCTGATTGCAGTGTCAGTGTAACACGAGTTGAATAACAAAGAAGGTAAAGAATTGTAAAAATATATCAGGACCTTCCCCAAGATCTGAGAAAAATATGTAACATGAAGATTATGGGCATGAAGATTAGCGCTCTAATCACTTAAAACCCTACGAAAACACTAGAAACTAGTGGAAATTAATACTATGGAAGGTACTGGTAAACCACTACCATTTATTTAATAATAATAATTATTATTATTATTATTATTATTCAGATACAATATCTACATTGGAAAATATGCAGCTTTTATGGAAAGGACACCATGAACACCACCCAGGCCCGGTTATAGTGACAGGGTCTGCAACAATTTCTTGGGACTTTGCAATACACACAGACATAACAATCAAAGTAAACGGCCCAGACATCCTTATCAGAGACCACAAAAACAAAATCTGCCTTCTTATTGACATGCTAATCCCTGAAATAACTTGAAATCGAAATCTCAAAAATGTGCCAAGTAAAGACATCAATAATTCCAGTTGTAGCTTGAGCACACGGATTAATTAGAAAAGGTTCCGATTGACTCACTGAAGCGATTTCTGGTAGCCTAAGCATTAAAGAAATAAAAAATTGTATTCACAAGTACAGCCCACACCTTACGAAGGGTTTTATCAACTTAAATTGTGTATTAAGGTTGGCGTCTCTTCAAAAAATTCTCAGTGGAAAATATCATGATGCCATTTTTGACATTAGGTCTCTAGTTGGGATCCAGAAAGAAATTAGTAAACGTCAGAAATCAAAGGAGAAATAAAAATAAAGAAAATGATAATAATAATAATAAACCAAATATTCTGAACTTAGGTCTCTGGTTAAGACCCAGAAGGCAATGTGTATACAACAGAAACCCAAGTAAATAAAAATAACAACAATAATAATTATTATTCATTTAATACAATTCGAAAATATTAATTCGTAGTATAATAGTATTAAAGAAACTTACTCTCATGGTTGTGAAGCAGTGGATATCGACTCGGAACTAGAAAGGGGGGAGCCGAGTTCAAATTCCAGTTGAATTTCTTGCATTCACTTACGCACAAATACCCTTGGGAAAGGTATTAATCCGTCTCTTCCCTCCAGTTATGGGTTAAATAATAGGACAGATTGGGTTCTATAGCCTTGGCTGGCAAATAGTCTACCCGAGAAAGCAATGGCAACCTACTGCGGGATAATCTTCTGCCCAGTCAGTCATGTCTCGAAAGAGACATAATCGCCCAAGCGTGTATCACGTATGGCACTCAACTCACTGACTGACTCTCATTTAATCTCTGGTGCAAACCACAAGTTATGTTACTAAACCATACATGAATATACAATGGCCGACTACGCATGTCAAGGACGGCTATGCAATACCTGTTGTAGACGTCTAAACAACACCCATCTGATTTATGCTTCAATTATACTGAGTGAACTTTAGTTACAGTTTCTGGAAGAGTGCAAATCATCTAGCATGAACAGTACGTTGAAACCATCGGCCACGATGCCTTTGTACCAGCGAAACCACCAGCCAGTTTTGGTTTAACTTGCCGTACGGTTTTCAGGCAGTTTCTAAATGTGCCGCAAGCTAAGATCACCTCCCCAGATAATGGTCACATCAATATCAGCTTCCTGACATGGTATGATTCGAACCCAGTTATTAACGGGAAACTGAAGGTTCTAACCACTCGGCCACGCGCCCATATACGAATATATACATAAATCCATGTATAAAATCTTCTGTGAGTTTAAAGTTCAAACGAATCCCAAAATCTGGAACAGTAGACCTAACTTGTAAACAAGACGGAAGAAAACGTTCTAATTATTTAATGATACCGTAAAGCACAAAATAAATCTAAAGAAATTTTTTAAATTAGATAAATATCTCAACTTTTTCAAAGAGCTAAAAAATGTCTGTAACGTGTAAGGCAACAATCGTACCAGTTGTTATCTGAACACAGTAAATAGCTAAAAAAGAGGTTGGAGTAGATTGAGATCTTATAATTAAAACTGGTAAGCTCAATCCGCTGAAATAGTCCGGAGGATCCTGGAATACCGAAGAGACTTGCTATCCCTTGAACTCCAGTAGAAAATCACCATCTAATTATGATGGGAAAAGTCAAGCGATTTATAATAATAATAATAATAATAATAATAATAATAATAGCTTCACACTGGTATGAACATCATCCTGAATTTGTATTTCAGAGAGCAGATGTGACCATCTTCTAGGATGTTTCTATCAACACAGATCGAACAATACAAGCAAATCGAACAGACATAGAAAAGATAGAAAAGTAAAAGTTGCAAACTGGTTGACATTAGCGCCCCAAATAACAAAATCATCTCAGCGAGGGTTTTTGAAAAACTAAGCAAATGCAAAGACCTGGAAATGGAAACAGAAAAAAATATGGCATTTAAAAACGTAAACTGTTCCTGTTTGAACTGGATGTATTTTGTGGTGCAATAGATGTCGGCTCGGAATGAGAAATCAGAGAACCGAGTTCTAATCTACTTACGCGCAAACACCCTTTGTAAATATATCAACCCATATCTTCTCCCTCTAGCTATGGGTTAAATAGCAAGAAATATTGGTTTCTATAGCCTTTGTTAGTAATCAATCTACCGAAGAAGGGAATGGCCATTTACTGCGAGAAAATCTTTTGCCTAGTCAGTCATGGAACGAAAGAGGCATGATCGCTCAAGCGTGTATCACGTGTGGCACTTAATTGACAGACTGTTTCTGTTGCGGTTGGAGTTTTAGGTCTGATAAAGAAAGGAACTCAAGTACAAGCAAATAAAATCCATGACACTTCATCTCTCCGTGAAATAAAAAAAGTAGTTCTAACATGTAAAAGCTGTATACTCCGGAGAGTTTTCTCCGTTTTGGTAATAGCTGCCTTTTGTTTAAAATGAAACAATAAAATATCACGTCATGTCTTGAGTCATTGATTGTAACCCGGCATGGGATTAAAAAACAAATGAAAGTCAAATTTTTTTCTTTCTAATCTATACTAATAAGAGCTGCGTCCGTCCGTCTATCCGTCCGTCCGCCCGTCAAAATTTCATATTGAGGCCAAGCAATAAAAGAGCAGAGAATTACTTGCGATAATAATATGTTTAGCTATCCAGTGTTATTATGATTTATGACTTTAGGTGATAAATTTACAAGTATTGTATTTTGCTAACTTAACAGACAATGTAATAAATTTCCATTCTGTAGAAATAAACAGACATGGGTTAATTTCTTAACAAATGCTTTAACTAGCGGGTTTCTGAGTTGACACTGGTATTTTTCTTTATTAAGATTAAAAATTTACTGCTTGAAAACTTTACCTTGTCATAAAAGAGATGGTGCAATATGCATAAAATACAGTTTCAAATACAAAACTGCTACTTTCTTAGTAGCTATTTACATTATTCGGATTATTGTCCCATGTTTGTTACCATTTGTACGACGTTTCGGACGTTATGCGCGAGGAATTTCGAACCTAATCCTTTATTACAATCACTGGGATATATCATTCTCATTTCTTGCGTAGAGCCTCTTTTTGTAGTCATGAGTTATCGCCCTCTAACCCTCTAAGTTACTTGTTATTGAATTCACAACTCTTTGGGTCAAGTCACAGGAACGTGATCAACGTCTATATCCACTGGACCATGTGTCCTTAAGGACAAGAACAACTGAATTTCTGGGAATTATAAACCTAATGTTCAGTAACCGTTTTTTACCAGAGTTCATATTGCAATTTTTGATGTTAATGTTTTTCTCTAGTATTTTTTTATGTTTTCTCTATTATTTTTTACCAGAGCTCATATTGCAATTTGACACTAATGATTTTCTCTGGCGCTCTGTATTACTGGTTCCCATATTGTATTCATCTCTATGCTTGGTCGGCTTAGGAGACTTTTATATCCTAGTATATGTGCTGATTCTTTAAGTTTACGTAGTTTCCAATGGCGTTCTTTATCTATTGCTTCAACTTCATCCCATAGGGGGCGATGATCCCCTTTCTCCCTCTATGTGTGGTCAGTCACGCCTGATTTTTCTATCTCCTCTCGTGTTACCTTAAGGGGGCGGCCTGTTTCTCTTTTATATTTCTTTCCATAGCTACTTAGAATGGTGTATACACAGTCGTTAGTCATGTCCTCCTCTCTTGGGGGTCTTATTCGGGAGAGCTACCTGCGAAGTGTAGAACCACTTCTGAAGATCGTCCTGACGTTATATGGACCACAGATTCTTTGTATTTTCTCCGATAACCCCTTTACATAGGGTAGATAGACAGAGTCTGTTTTCTGAGAGTTGTTATCCTCATGCACCCTCCCTTCCATATATGGAGGCACTATCGGTAGTCAGAAACAGAATGGTCATGGACTCATCCCTAGAAGAACGTATCAGTATTCCACTAGATAACCAGATGTAGATGCTGACTTTTCTTAAGGACACATGGCCCAGTAAATATAGACGTTGGTTAGTTCGTGTGACTTGACCCAAAGAGTTGTGAGTTCAATACCAGGCTACAGCAGTGGTGAACAAGTAACTTAGACAGTTAAAGGAAGATTACTCATGACTACCAAAAGAAGCTCTACACAAGGAATGAGAATTATATACCCCAGTGATTGTAATAAAGGATTCGGTTCGAAATTCCTAGCACCCGAAGAAAGCCGGAGCAGACAACAGCCGAAACGTCGTACACATGGCAACAAAGATGAAAACAATAGTCAAAATAATATAAATAGTGTATCTCAGAAATATGGACAAATACTGTTACCTTTCTTGCAACTTTTACAAATCTCTTGAATTATTTATTACATATTTTTTGCTACAGTTCATTCGAATTTATTAGTCTTTTTCTTCAATGTGCCGTGCCTCTTCATGACGTAGGCATTCACGATCTTCCACATCTTCCTATCCCTAGCTCTAAGTACGTTTTTTACTTTTTACCCCACCCAAAACCCGCTCTGCCATTCACTTGCTCAAGCCCGTCAAGTACATTGCTATCTGCTTTCGCCTGTCTCTCTTTTACTCTAGCTAACATGTTAGTATCAGATTCATCAAGCCCTCCTTCCTCATTATATATCCCAGGAACTTTAGGTGTTTTTTCTTGATGCTAAGTATTAGTTTCTTTTTCGTTTCCATTCTTTCCAAAACCTTTTCATTGCTCACATGCCTGGTTCATGGTATCCGCAGCATCCTTCTGTAAAATTTCATTTCGTTTACTTCAAGTCTTCCCTTCATTTTTGTGAGATTGTCCAGCATTCAATGCTTTATTGAAGAACAAACATCAAATAATAATCCAGCACTCTCTCTTCTTTGTTTCTAGCGAATTTTTTCTGTCTCTCAATACTCTATTCATTTTCTGGAATGCGTCCTTGGCCATGCCTATTCCCCTTCGGGTCTCAGTGTTGCACTTTCCGTCTTATGTTAGAACACTTTTCAAGTATTTAAATTTCTGTACCTGCTTCATAAAAATTTATCAGTAAAATTTGTCTTGCATTATTAACATTGTCCCGCATTTTTCTTTCATATTAATTTTTCTTTCGTGTTAATTTACGCCCAAGAATAAAATCTCGCCCAACTTTCCTTCTCCAATGCACTTTTTCAGATATTTGTGTGAGGTGACAACGTTCCCTGGGTAATTAACCAAGTCCTATCTACAGATGCTGGTTGTGACACAATGTCAGGTTTTAAGGTAGGGTTTCTGAGCGCGTACCTCAACCAAAAGTACCCTAGTTCCCGTATACGCAGAATCGGGCTTGTCTATTTATCTCAGCCGAGTCTCTGGCCTTAGACATAGCCCTAACTGATAGAGAGCTTGACACCGTCTCTGTTAAAAATTTACTGGTAAGTAGAGCATAAGTAGAGAGTTTATGCAACAATGCAAATGTCACGTATTATGCTTTGTCGTTGATCTTGTTTGGTGGCATATCAACACCTTTTTTGTTTTAATCATTTCACCCCAAGCAAGGAATTCCACTGCCATTATTGCGCAGGGGGTTACATAGGGGAAGGTGATGAGAAAGAGTGGTTAGATATAGGAAATGTCCACAGGCGGGAAGTACGAGAAAAGAAGCTGTTGGAGTAGAAATTGCGGTTACAGTTTATCGGTTTCACTGTAAAAGGATGGGACCTAGTTGCTAATCTAGTATCTCGTGCAAATTCGTACCTAGGGGGCACCAGTGATATAAGTTCATCGGAGCAGAAGCCGTGAAAGTATTTATAGAAGAGGCACAGGGAAGCCACGTCTCACCGGTGAGAGAGTGACTGCAGCCGGTCTGCCAAGTCGGTACTATATGGATTATTTTATGCTGAAATGTAAAAACTTTGTACGTAATTTTTTCGACAAAAAATATTTTGCACATGATTTTATACTTTCTGAATAAAAGTATGTTTTTATACATATATTTTGTAAATCATAAAATGCATTGTTAATTTTACTATAAAATGTACTTTTTTTGTTTGGAGGTTCATTATTTGCCCAAAGCTTGGACTTTAACAGGTACTATCACCCTGTGTCAGTGAGGATTTGAGAACAAACAGCAATTATGAGTTGATTCCACGTTTCTCAAAACCTCCAATCTCCCGAGCGGAGGCCTTGCTGCCGGATGTAGTTTATCGTCATATCCAGGGCGTGTATTATGTTTTATTGCATTATACAGGTGCGAATCATCAGAAGTAGGCTGTGACAGGAATAGCCATAATCATAATCCGTAGTTATATAATGGTTGAAACTAAATGTTTACGATAGGTCTTAAATTGTCAAAATATAGACAGGCAAGTCTAATCAAGACAAGATATTGATAGCAGACACAGAAGGGAAATACTGGAAATCTTAGACAAGGTAGTAAAAGAAAGTGAGAAGAAAGGATTATCAAATCTATCAAGACAGAATTTATGATCGTCAGGAGAAGAAAAGCCCAAGATGTGAACAGCGAATTGGAGATGTCATCATCAAACAAGTCAGTCAGTTAAGTGCCATACGTGATACCTGCTTGAGCGATCATGTCTCGAAAGAGACATTACTGACTGTGCAGAAGATTATCCCGCAGTAGGTTGCCATTACTTTCTGCGGTAGACTGGTTGCCAGCCAATGCTATAGAACCCAATTTGTCCTATTATTTAACCTATGACTGGAGAGAAGACGGATTAATATATTTCCCAAAGGTATTTGCGCGTAAGTGAATGCAAGGAATTCAACTGGAATTTGAACTCGGCTCCCCGATTTCTTGTTCCGAGCCAATATTCACTGCACCACAAGAAGTGTTTTAGCATAGGATAGAAAATACGACACCGAAAAAGGCAAAAAAAGTAATAATCAACAGAAAAATTTGTTGGATACAAAGGAAAGAATACTGAACTGTTATGTAAGATAGAATAAATGCTAAGTATTCTTTTCGCAAATGAAGCGGAAACTTGGTCAACAGAAATGTGGTTCTACAGAAGGATATTGAGAATACCATGATTCGTGTACGTAATCAACAAATAGTTATTCAGGAAAATAGAAACAAAAAAGATATACTTAGAGTCAAAAAGAGAATTTGAAATTTCAAGGGTATATCATGAGAATTTGGCACCCACATGACATACTAAAGACAAGAGTGACAGCAGAAATTAACACATAACCTACCTAACAAGATTATGTAAATGGTTGACAGAACAAATACTAGGGAGGATAGCAAAAAAACTTACAAAAGTACAAGATGTTGTGGAGAGAGATATTCGCCCTGAAGGCACACGGCTCATAGAAGAGGAAGAAGATACCCAGAAAGAAAAATATGAAATGTCTTGGGTACAGTGAGGAAAGAAAGGTTAGAGAATTTGACACTCACATGACATATCAAAAGTGTTGTGTGTTAGTTTTCGCACTGAAAGTTATAATCGTGCTATGTCGGTTGCTAATCGACTTAACGCACCCTAAATGTTAGGAACTTGGTAATCTTCCACTGAAAAGCTGACTCCTTAGTATTAGGCTAACTGCCGACTAACATCAACTGCCTAGTAGTTCTACTGAAATTCAATAGAATTATAAAGAACTCTCTTGGAACTCCTATGAACTTTCCAAGAACTTCTCGAGTTAACTTCCTGTTAACTCTTATTAATATAGGAGGGAGAGTTCATTATATGAGGAATAGGTGTGTTTTATCATAACAAAAAGAAAGCGCGGAAGCAGTGGACCACCTTCCTAGCAAATGATGGCAGAACGAGTGGTGGAAGCTTGACAAAGGAACAAATTAGGAATTACAAGAGATGGGGTGGTTGTGGAGTCATTAACGTATGATAGGCCGAAACATAAATGTATATATAACATTTTGTAACGTGTTCCAAGCAATGTTCAAGGTCTTAAATCACCTTCAGTTAGTCAAGTTCATACGTGATAGATGCTTCCCCAATCATGACTCTTTCAATCCATGACTGACTAGGCATATTTTCCGGTAGTAGATTATCATTTTTTCTGATATAGGCTGATTGACAACCAAAGCCATAGAACCCAATCAGTCCTGCTATTTAACCTGTAGCTAGAGAGATGGATTCATACTTTTTCCCAGGGGTATTTGCACATAAGTGAATGCAACGAATTCAACAAGAATTCGAACTCGGCTCTCCGATTTCTCATTTTGAGCCGATATCCATTGCACCACAACGATGAATTACCTGATGAAATTATACTGCCTCAATAGCTTCTCTCAAAACTTACTGCACCCGTAAGAGTTCGTACGATGGATATGTTGCTGTGTGAACCAGATTGAAACCTCATAATTGCCGATTAGACAAGAAGGTAACTTTTTGAGAAAATCCCAGTGTGCAGAACCTAAAAACCATAGCTTGAGCTAACCAAATTTAGTGAGTGAGATTCAGTAGACATGGAAGTTCCGAAGCCGTCGTTGTTCATGTATACGTAGACTCAAGTCCTCACCAAATGAGCAACTCTTGGTTACCTATCCAGAAATAGTGACTCGGTAAAAAACAATCATCCCATAGCAGTGTGGCCGCTCGTGGGGATGTCTTCTTTATGTTTCAGGACGTAAACGATCATGGATTTCAACTTGCCCCTATCCCTTGTCGCTCTTAATGTTTTCCTCTTGATATCTCTCCTAAACCCCACTTTTGCTCAAGTCGATCAAGTATGTCTCACACTGCTTTCCCCTGTCTCTCTTTCCGTCTGTCTCTAACAAGTAGCGTACTTTGTCGAATGCCTTTGCATATTCTATAAAACACAAGTACACATCCTTTTGCATTTAATATTGTTCGTTTTATAGCATTCTGAGCATGAATATTGCGTTCCTTGTTCCGGTGTCTTGGACAAACACTCACTGTTTTTGTCTTATCTCTGGGCTGATTTTGGATGAAGTTTTGTTGTTATGTGGCTCATTAAGCTGATTGTTCGGTGGAGTTTACATCGCCACTGATGTAGATTTCATTTATATATGTAAATATGTCTAAGGCTGTCAGCATCTTTATTGCAATGCCGTTTGGTCCTCCTGCTTTGTTTCTGCTCAGTTTGGTCAGTGCAACTTCTACTCCGGCTTTTAATATTTCTGGTCTGTCAGTATTTATGTGTATTGCTGGCTGCTTTATCTTGTCGTGGAAGCGATCTTTGATATATTCATCCCATCACTGTAGTACTTTTTCTTTTTCTAATATGAGGGTTACGCCCTTAGATTTTATGCATCTTGTTCTCTTATTCTTTATGCATATCGCCTTTATTTGTCGTGCTCAATCTCTTTATTTCTACACAATCGTCGTTGAGCCAGTTCTCTTTAACCTGTCTGCATCTGCTCCTTATTTCCTTGTATAGTTTCTAGTATTCTGTCTTAGCATTGTTTTTTTGTTTTTTTGTTTTTTGTCTTCTTTACATCATGTCAAGGCTTACGGCCATATCACGTTGGATACACCGGTTCTCGCTCGATCACCGAAGTTAAACAACGTTGAACTGGTCAGTACTTAGATGGATGACCGCTTGGGAATACCAGGTGCTGTAAGCGTTTAGTGACGGATATGCCTACTTACGATCATATCACGTTGAATACACCGGTTCTCGCTCGATCACCGAAGTTAAGCAACGTTGAGCCTGGTCAGTACTTAGATGGATGACCGCTTGGGAATACCAGGTGCTGTAAGCGTTTAATGACGGATGTGCGTTGTGGTGCAGTGGATATCGGCTCGGAAAGAGAAATCGGTGAGCCGAGTTCGAATTCCAGTTGAATACCCTGCATTCACTTAAGCACTGGTATCCTTGAAAAAGGTATTAATCTGTCCCTTCCCTCCAGTTATGGGTTAATTAACAAGGGTAGGACTTGGGGACCCTGCCCTTAAAAGCAAATCCCAATGAATCTTGATACTCGAAAAGAAAAAAATATTACTAGGCACAAAACCTATATAAAAACGACAATAAACTGTTGAAAGAAAAAGGTATTACCAGCAATAAATAAATAAAAATTTAGTTGGCAATAAATGACCCGCCCATGTTGATATGCCATAAAACAAAAACAACCAACCAACATCATGTCAAGAATCTCATCGGTGAATGCTTTGTTGATAGTCATATAGTTGATTTGGTTTTACGTTTCTCTTTCTCCGTGTCGATAATCATCTTGGGTGTTCTTGAAACCAGATGTTGGTTAATACCTGGTCAATTGCTGTGCACCATTGGATCGATTGATCTCCGTGGTCATTGCGGTTTTCCAGTTCGAAATTACCAAACATTTCTCCTTTCTTCTCTTTGCCAACTTTGGCATTCAGGTCTACCATGATAACTTGCACTGAGACCTGGCGTAGTCCAGCATGGAGTAGAAATATTCGATTTCTTCTCCTGTAGTTTGTGGGCATGTGTCGGGCGGAAAATGGCTGATTTTTTTTAATAAAGAAAAGCATTTTGAAAATTAATATTGTCACTGAGGAGGATTAATGCCGACGTTGACAATAAGTGCTGTAGATAAAAATTAATTTCGTCTCCTTTTTTATAATGCATGATAGTTACTTTACGATTTGGGCTACTTTAGGATTTGGGTTACTAGAACAAAAGTTTCTAGACAAACAAATCCAACCATTTAAATGTAGATTTATCGCTTCTTTTTTCTACTTCGCTCTCAGATACTATACTTGACGCTATTGTTTTGTTGTGTTTTCTTTAAAAAAGAAATAATTTCTTTATTTAAACCAAATCTTTCTTCTAGATATTTATTAAACTTATATAAGTCTGACACAAGGCTACTGTATTACTGGCATCAGACCCAAGTGAGGTTAAATATGTAACCGAATGGTCGAATATATGTATGCTGTTTGTTTTTGATTAGCGATATATCAAACTTTATGGGTAATTTAATACCAAAATCTAAATATTTTATAAGTTATTTTTTTCAGATAGTGATTGCTTTCGTAGTATACGTTTTACTAATTAACCCAGAAATGAGGGGAAAGATGTGGATTCATACTTTTCCTAACGTAAGTGAGCATAATGAACCCAACTAGAATTGGAACTAGGCTCTCCAATAAAGAGTTTTGAGCCATTTCTATTGCACCATCTGCGCATCCAAACTTTTAAGATCTGGTATTTTCAAGCGGTCGCCCATTTATATACCGTCAAGTGTCAACGTTGTTTAACTTCGATTATCGTACAGGAACATGATACGATCGTAAGCCCTGAATGTTCAAAAAGTACATAAACTTTCGACAGACCCTCGATTTATCGATGGAAAACTTTGATTTGGGGAAAATAGAAAAAAGAATGGCTTTCCGTTGCTTTCTCTGAAGTATTCACTTCGGAGTTTTTGTTTTCTTTAATAGGTTGGTACCCAAGACTCGAGAGACCAATTTATTCCTACTATCTTATCCATATCTTACAGGAGAGA
>JBBBDQ010000525.1:982500-1237500 GCA_037127315.1 Ascarosepion bandense | reverse complement strand
TTTTTTTCTAAAACTGGCGTTAAAAATCGTAGAAAAAGTTAAAATGAAGGAGATTAGAAATATTTCTTCTTCATCATCATCTTCTTCTATGGGCCGCTTCACTCCAGGAAATGGACAATCATGGCACTCTACAGCTTTCTAGATGTGGCTCTTAACAGTTTTACTCTCTTTGCTATAAGCCCGTTCCGCTGTCTATTCACTCAAGTGGGTCAGATAAACATCTATCTGAATTCCATCATCTTTCTTGTCACGTAAGAGTTTACCAAGCCTTCTTTCTTCATTATTCGTCCAAGGAATTTTAGCTCTTTTCCAGATTCTGAGTATAAGTGTTTTTTCTGCTGACATTTTCTTTAAGACTTCCTCGTTGATTCATCTTTCTGTCCAGAGCATTCCCAGTATCCTTCAGTAGAACCAAATTTCTGTTGATTCTACTTTTTTTTTTCTCATCCTAATAGAAATTGCTGGTGACCCGAAAAGAAAAAATTTGAAAAGTCGAAGAACGTTCAAATACGCGGAAGGGGAAAGAACATTTTAGTGAGTATTTGGTCTCCAAGTAAGTTATTTTTCGTTTATCTTCATTTTCTTTTTTTAAATCCCGATGTCTCTTCAAGATGTAGGTGATCATTATTTTCCTCGTTTACTTTTTCATTGCCATACATAGTGGAGTATTTTATCGTTATCTCTTCACGGTTTGGTATTCAAAGTCTTTTTTTTTTCAATTAGACTGGTTACAACTCAAGGCAAAAGTGACCAGTCTGTCTTACTATTTTTCCCCATTTAACCTATGTTCACTTCAGATAAGAATAGATTATTCGTTCCTTCGGAAGAAATACAAACTGGAAGAATCGAAATGGCAAAATATTACAACAACTGTCTTTAAAAGAAGAGAATCAGATATTTTTTTTAATCATTTCACCCAAGCAAGGCATTCCACTGCCACTATTGCGCATGGGGCTACATAGGGAAAGGTAAAAAGGAGGAGTGGTTAGATGTAGGAAATGTCAGAAGGAAGCTGATAGATGGGTAAGGATACCGAGGATGAGGGTTGGGCAGATGGGAAAAGTGTTTGAAAGAATGGGAGCGAGTTAGTGTGTTAGGAGGTGTCTATTGACCTTACATTTAAACTCCTGGAGATTGTAGCTGTTGGGGAAGCAATCATGTGGAATGGAATTCCACAGTCGGGAAGTGCGAGAAAAGAAACTGTTGGAGTAGAATTTGCGGTTGCATTTTATCGGTTTCACTGTAAAAGGGTGGGATCCAGTTGCCAATCTAGTTTCTCGTGCAAATTCGTATCTACGGGGCAGAAGTGTTATCGAAATTATCTTTTCGTTTTACATATTTTAGTACCTTTTTTTTTAGGAAGTAAAGAATCCTTTAAGTTTTTCTTTTATTGAAGATTTATTTTTCTCTCTTTTTGATTTTTGTCTTCTGTTATCGTTGTAATAACCACAGAAAACGATTCTTCCAATTTACAGATAGAGTTAAAAATAAAAATAATTAATTTTTCCTCGGAGAGTTATTTATTTATTTGCTAAAATATGCTTGCCTCGTTTTCAGCTTTCGATTAAAGCTACACCCTGAGTTTCGACTGTAATCAGAAGATTGCTTTAAGTATGTGGAGTTGTTGCGTGTTTGGCTACCAAGTTCCTCAAAATAATTCAAAATATGAACTTTTCATAGCTCATAAAATTTTTCCTTTTCCATAAAAAGCAGCACAATTTCTGGTTTTCATTGTTATCATATTTGTTTTCTACTCAGTCGAAATATAATTAACGTTTGTAAACTTTTTTTTTTACAAGAATAGGGTCGGGGCGGTTTGGTTATGTAAATTTATTCTTTTGACCGCCATTTTTAGCCCTGCATTATGCATTCTGAATCAACATCTCCTGCCATCTTCATCTGGAAAATTTTCAACGATTTCTTTCGTTCGATATAACAAATGGGATCCAATTCCCAGTGTTGCATTGGCATTCTGATGGCTCGGAAGTAAAATCGTTGTTCTTCATATCATAAGGCCAACTATAACATTTCCTTAGTTAAATACTTTATCTTAAAATCCTCATTTTCATATTCGCATTACGTAAAAAAGATGGTGTTCACAAGATTAGGGAAATTCAAAGGAGGATCTGCAATATAATCTATCCCGATTTAACAGCTTCACTTCATTCACATTCTCGTTGAGAGGATGTGGCTTTCCTCTGTCTTTTCTACATATATTTTCACTGCTTCTACTTTGACGAACTTCTTTTGCTGATGCCCCGACTATAAGAATTTACTCGTGTTACTGGGTCCCACACTTTCACCGTTAAAATAGTCAAATGTAACCATCACTTCTACTCTAAAGTTTCTTTTCTCGCACTTCCAACCTGTGGAATTTCTTTTCGACTTACTTGCTTCCCTGATAGCTGCAATCTCCAAACATCTAAATGCAACATCAATTGACATCTTATGTCTCTACGATTTTTATCTTTCTCTTGTCCTTTCTTCAAAATTACCTGTACCTTGTTATTTTTGTTTTTGTTTTTGTTTTTTCTGTTTTCTTTTCTTTCTTTTGTCTTAAAGCGTAGGGAGCGCCAGATATGCCTGGTACAAGGCCACTTCCAAACATAGCAAACTTCCAAACAATCCCCTCATTTAAAGAAATCATCAGGTTGTTGAAAAGATAAGTGGAATTTTGTGAATAGCACTAGATACTATAACATATTTGTGAGACGAAAATGTTCATTTTAGTAGTAATTGTTGAAAGCGATAAGAAGAAAGAGAAAGAGAACAAGGTGCGACCTGACCTTATCTCCAGGTCGATTTGAAGTTGGTTACATTTTAGTTCCTTTGTCTCTCGGCTTTCATCTGTGTCTTGACTGACGCCGAGGTCATTTATATATTTTTTTTAATTTAGCACTGAATCGCTAAGTCCTCAAGTCTTGTATGTCGCTCCCATTGGTCAAAAATCATTTTAACATCTACTTGCAAAGTCTGGGTTCGACTTTTTCTTTAAGCAAATAGTCAATCCTTTTTCTATTTGGGAAAACCAGGATTTGACACGTCATTGTGAATTTTTGTCAAAGTGAAGAAGAAGGTTGATTTTAATTAATTTCTTATCCGCTACACTCTCAAAGTAATCCCCCTCTGTACCAGTGGCTTTCTTGCCTAACTTTGGATGCAACGATTATAAGAAATAAAACAATATTTGGCATCTTCTGTCGTGACTGACAGATTATTAATTTCCGGGTGTAACAAAACCCTGAATATTATTATTATCGTTGATGGAAGCTTTTTTTTTAATGGTGAATATACAGGATATGTAATAAAAGTAAACAAGCTGATTTCGCAGGCTATTACTACATTAGTATGTTGATGCTGCGGATATCGTGTACCGAGCATGTGAGCAATGACGAGGTGTTGGAAAGAATGAAAAGAAAAAGAAAAATTAAGGTTGAGCCTCAGGAAGAGACAAGTGAAGTTCCTGGGACATGCAATGGGGAAGGAGGGCTTGGAGAACCTGATTCTAACAGGACAGATAACGGGAAAAAGACACAGAGGGAAGCAGCGGATAACATATTTGAAAGGCCGTTAGATGGTGGATGATAGATCGGGGTCTGCGAGACGTTACAGGAGAAAGCGTGCTAAAAGCCACCAGGGATAGGGAGACGTGGAAGGCCATAATCGCCTACATCCTGAAAGGACAAGGCACCTAGAGGAAGAAGATGTTTGATTCTCAGCGGGTGTTCCATTCTTACGGATTCATTCAAATGTAATAAATAGCTGTAATGATGCATAGGTACACAACATCTACACACTTTTCTTCATCAAGTTTCGCTGCAAAATCAAGGTGAATTGTGAATTTTGTCGCTTCCTTAAAATAGAAGCATGAAGCGTACATCTACAACCAGGATTCTAATTCCATTTCCATTTTTCCGAGTAACACTCAAGGTACCAATCAGGGTACCAATCAGGTAGGTACAACGATGAGTTCGCAGCGTCATGATGATGAAAGCGTTTATTTTAAGATAAAAATTATTTTCGACGTAATCTCCTTTGGATTAATGCACTTCATTCAGAGATTAATATAAATCGTATAAATCGCATAATCTAGTATTATGCACTGACATGTTCCGATCAAAATTCAGGTCACAACTACATTTCAAGTTGCGGACTTACTGATTGACATTCGTCTATGTCTTCCAAAAAATGATTCTAAAGTGATTATAACCATATAAGACTAGGATTAATTCATTGTTAGGTATCGCTGAATGTATCGGTTCCTCACTTAAGTTAAGCAATGATCTTACTATTCAGTACTTAGATGGGTAACCGTTTAGGAAGAGTATGTGCGTTGTGGTGCTGTGGATATCGGGTCGGAACGAGAAATCGGAGAGCCAATTTCGAATTCCAGTTGAATTCGTTGCATTCACTTACGTGTAAATACCTTTGGGAAAGGTATTAACCCGTTTTTTCTCCCTCTAGCTATAGGTTAAATAGCAGGACAGATTCAGTCTACCGCAGAAAGTAATGGCAATCTTTTGCGGCGAAATCTTCTGCCCAGTCAGTGATGTTTTTTATTCAAGACATGATTGCCCAAGCGTGTATCACATATGGCACTTAACTGACTGATTTAAGCATTGCTTGCTAACTCTTCTGTCAGGTTTGAAATTTTTTTATTTTTTTTCTAATCAGTTTACCCAAGCAAGGTGATAATGCCACTAAGATGCAAAGAACTACTAGGAGTGAAATAAGCAACAATGGATAAACCTCTACTCCAGTTCAAAAGACTGAGGTTGTGTCTTCTATGGCTTTTATAAGTGTGGCTTAAATGTGGCATAAGGCTGAAATTCACATGAAAGCACCCAGTGAGGATCGAACTCACTATATAGTAATAAATCTAGTGAAACAAGTTTTCTAACACTTACACCACGTCGAAATGCGAAAATATGGTGGTAAATGCTAGATAATCTTTTCACAGATGGAAAATAGATTTGAAGCAACAGAAATGTAGTCATACAGAAGGATGCTAAAAATATCATGGACTGAACATGTGAACAATGATGAAGTTTTAGAGCAAAAAGAAACAAAAATACGCTTATACTAAACATTAAGGAAGAGACAGTATTTAAATTATCTGGACTACTGTCTTCATCTTTGTTGTCATTTTTATAACGTTTCGGCCGTTATTAGCTGCTAGGAATTTCGAACTGAACCCTTTATTACGATCACTGGGGTATATTATTCCCTTTCTTCGTGCGAAGCCACTTCTGTTAATCATGAGTTATCTCCCTTTAACTTAACTCTCTAAGTTATTTGTTCACCACTGCTGTAGCGTGGTATTGAACTCATAACTCTTTGCGTCAAGTCACTGGAATTAACCAACATCTATATCCACTGGGCCATGTATTCATGAGGAAGAGACAGTTGAAATTTTTAAGAGGAAAGAGGGTTTGAAAAAATTAATACTCGCTGGAGATACTGAAGACAAAAGGAAAACAACGCATAACCTACCTGGAGAGCTTCAGTTAATGGATGACGAAACATGGTCTAGGGGAGATAACAAAAAGACAAAATTCATTAAGAGCTACAAATGACAAAGAATTGGGGAAAGCCATAATCACCAACGTCCTGAAGGGACACGGCACATAGAAGAAGAAGAAGAAGAAGAAGAAGAAGAAGAAGAAGAAGAAGAAGAAGGAAGAAGAAGAAGAAGAAATCTCTCAAACACGAAATAGAAATAATTGCTTTTTTAAGTTATTGAAAAAAAAACTAATCGATAAAAAATGATCTTTCCTCTATGGTAAGACTTTTTCTTCGACTGATAAAAATCTCTCTTTGGTAGGAGAAAAGATAATGGAAGAATAAACGCCGGGAGCTTCGGTTTGGAAAAGGGTCCACATGAAGTCAGTTCTGGTCGACAAACAACGAAGGCATTGACATGTTACAAAAATCCCCCAAATACACGAGATAATATCAAGGTGCATTAATTCAAACGCAAGAATTGTCTATGTTGACCGATGTTAACTGAATTAAAATGATGTAAACATCTCATGAAAAACAGATACAGACTGTTGACAAGCTGTCGAAGAATCCGAGCCTCTATTCACCATATGAAAGTATTAAACGTGATGATTTTTTATTTATTTATTATCTTCTTTGTTTTTACCGAGAATAAGTTTGCCACGGTGGATTTTGGGTAATTTAATTTGGCCTATCAGAAGTTTCTTTTTTTTTGTTTTTGTTTTTTCGCTTGTTATATTATTTCGCTTCTTCTTATTTATTTGTTTATTTTACTTTTTTTGTGAAAATTCTAAAAGTGAAAAACGCGAGTTCTCTCATACATACACACACACACACACACACACACACACAATGTGTTCCAATACAAAACTGGAATACCGATCAAAGAAGGTGATCGGGGGAGAATATAGAAAATGTAATTTGCATGGAAATTATGAACAGATCACGTGACTGGAGAGATAGGCTGCGTTTTGTTTGCTATTTTCAGTTGGTTTGAAGAAAGAAACAAACAAACAAACAAACAAACAAATATATCTTAGCATAAAGAGATATGAATAGGCTGCGAAAACAGTTTGAGATAGATAGATAGATAGATAGATAGATAGATAGATAGATAGAAGTGGTTGAGTTATGTATGAACAAGCTAATAGATAGATAGATAGATAGATAGATAGATAGATAGATAGATAGATAGATAGATAGATAGATAGATAGATAGACAGACTGAGATAGATATGAACAGACTGAGATAGATAGATAGATAGATAGATAGATAGATAGATAGATAGATAGATAGATAGATAGATAGATGAACAGACTGAGATAGATATAGACAGACTGAGATAGATAGATAGATAGATAGATAGATAGATAGATAGATAGATAGATAGATAGATAGATAGATAGATAGATAGACAGATAGATAGATAGACAGACTGAGATAGATAGATAGATAGATAGATAGATAGATAGATAGATGAATGTAAGATATGAACAGACAGATAGATATAGATAGATAGAGGATAGATAGATAGATAGATAGATAGATAGATAGATAGATAGATAGATAGATAGATAGATAGATATGAACAGACTAGATAGATAGACAGACACAGAGATAGATAGATAGATAGATAGATAGATAGATAGATAGATAGATATAAGACAGACAGAGATAGATTGATAGATAGATAGATAGATAGATAGATAGATAGATAGATAGATAGATATGAACAGACAGAGATAGATATGACAGACTGAGATAGATAGATAGATAGATAGATAGATAGATAGATAGATAGATAGATAGATAGATAGATAGATAGATATAGACAGATAGATAGATAGACAGACAGAGATAGATAGATAGATAGATAGATAGATAGACAGACAGAGATAGATATGAACAGACTGAGAGATAGATAGATAGATAGATAGATAGATAAATAGATAGATAGATAGATGATAGATAGATAGATATGAACAGACTGGATAGATATGAACAGACTGAGATAGATAGATAGATAGATAGATAGATAGATAGATAGATAGATAGATATGAACAGACTGAGATAGATAGACAGACTGAGATAGATAGATAGATAGATAGATAGATAGATAGATAGATAGATAGATAGATAGATAGATATAGACAGACTGAGATAGATATGAACAGACTGAGATAGATAGATAGATAGATAGATAGATAGATAGATAGATAGATAGATATGAACAGACTGAGATAGATAGATAGATAGATAGATAGATAGATAGATAGATAGATAGATAGATAGATAGATAGACAGACAGATAGATAGATAGATAGATAGATAGATAGATAGATAGATAGATAGATAGATATGAACAGACTGAGATAGATAGATAGATAGATAGATAGATAGATAGATAGATAGATAGATAGATAGATATAGACAGACAGAGATAGATAGACAGACTGAGATAGATAGATAGATAGATAGATAGATAGATAGATAGATAGATAGATAGATAGATAGATAGATAGATAGATAGATAGATAGATAGATAGATAGATATGAACAGACTGAGATAGATAGATAGATAGATAGATAGATAGATAGATAGATAGATAGATAGATAGATAGATAGATAGAGAATAGCTGAAAGCTGTATGAACAGAAAGGCATTACAATAATTAGCAACAAGAAAGAAAACAATGAACTTCAAGTGATATTCAATGTCTGACAATGAAAGTATTTGACCCACAATTAAATGCATTTTACATTCCAGTATTAAGAGTCCAAGTTCTGATGATGGACTGAAATCCATTTGTAAACAAATCCATAGAAAGCATTGATAATTTCAAGTTATTTGATAAGTATCATTTCAAGAATAAAAATGATTCACTTGTCTTTCAATTATACGTGGCATTTACCAAGGATATTAGAGAGAAAAGACATATACTGTTGAACAGAGCGAGAATCCGGTTTAAAAATCTTTCGCTTGATCGGCTCGCCTGTAATTGCAATATTTTTTGCCTCCGTTTTAATGTACCATGTGCTCTAAGTCTCTCCTTTGTAAGGAGATTGTCCAGCGTTGACATATAAGAGGACCGTTATTGCATAGCAGTTTAGTCCTCTTTGTTTTTTAAATAAAGTAAACAAAATCGATATTTGATTGGTCTGTCACAAGAGCACAGTCTGCTAAGAGAATCTGGAATTCTGAAATGGTCATTCATCAATTAATCAAGTTTAACGCTGTTGAACATCTACGATAGAGCAACAAACATGTTTCAACAGAAATGCTGAGAATAACAAACACTAATTTTTGAGAAATTACAAAGTTTTACAGAAAATGGAAACAAAAAAGGCATAAGTACAGAAAGACACTGCCGAAATTTCTTAAAGAGAAAAGACAGATTGGAAAATTTGATACTCACGGGATATAAGAAATGCAAAAAGAACAGCGCATAAACTACAAAACGAGCTTGCGTAAATAGTTGGCAGAACAGGGATTAGGAGAGATAGCAAAAGAAAATATTTACTAAGAGCTAAAAAGGATAGGAAATTGTATAGAACCATGATCGCCTACATCCTGAAAGAATACGGCTCATAGAAAATAAATGACAGAACAGGGTTTGGGAGAGATAGCAAAAAAAGAAACATTACTAAGAGCTACAAAGAACAATGATCGCCAACGTCTTGGAACGATATCGCTCATATAAGAAGAAGAAAAATCTTGAATAAATAAATGACAGAACAGGATTTAGAAGAGGTAGCAAAAAGACAATATTTATTAAGAAAGAGGAAATTGTATAAAACAATGACCGCCTACGACCTGCATGAATACGAAAAAGAAAAAAGAGCTTCAGTAAATAAATGACAGAAC
Organism: Ascarosepion bandense; assembly: GCA_037127315.1. Classification (NCBI taxonomy): domain Eukaryota; kingdom Metazoa; phylum Mollusca; class Cephalopoda; order Sepiida; family Sepiidae; genus Ascarosepion; species Ascarosepion bandense. Next base: position 1,228,131 of record JBBBDQ010000525.1, on the reverse strand, counting down.
AGGATTTAGGACTGAGCTGCAATGAAAGAACAGGATTAACGAGAGAGAGCAAAAAGACAATATTTACTAAAAACTACAAAGTATAGGAAATTGGATAAAACCATGATCGCTTACGTCCTGCAATGATACGGCTCATAGAAAAAGAAAAATATCTTCAGTAAATAAATGACAGAGCAGGATTTAGGAGAGAGCTAAAGTAAATAAATGACAACCGGATTTAGGTGGGAGATATTGTAAAAAAAAAATGACAGAATATGATTTAGGAGAGATAGCACAAAGACAATATTTGCTAAGTAGTTAAAAAAACAGACTATTGGTTAGAACCATGATCGCCAACTACCTGAAAGGATACAACTCATAGAAGACGAAAGATCTTGAGCAAATACATGATGGAACATGATTTTGGAGAGATAGCAAAATGACAGTATTTGCTAAGTGGTTCAAAGAATAGGATATTGGATAGGACCCAGATCTCCAACTGCCTGAAGAGCTACGACACATAGAAAAAGAAAGATCTTGAGCAAATAAATAACAGAACATGAATTAGTAGAGATAGCACAAAGACAATATTCTCTAATTTGCTCAAAGAATAGGATATTCTATAAAACCATGATCGCCAACTACCTGCAAAGATGCGACTCATAGAAGAAGAACTTGACCAAATAAATGAAAGAACATTATTTAGGAGTGATAAAACAAAGACAATATTTGCTAAGTAGTTCAATGAACAGAATATTGGATAGAACCATGATCGCCAACTGCCTGAAAGCATATGACTCATCGAGGAAGAAAGAACTAGAGCAATTAAATGAGAAAACATTATTTAAGAGAGATAGCACAAAGACAATATTTGCTAAGTGGTTAAAATAACAGAATATTGGATAGAACCATGCCAAAAAGGATACAACTTATAGATGAAGAAAGAACTTGAGCAAATAAAGGAGAGGACATGATTCAGAAGAGGTTGCACAACGACAATATTTGCCAAGAAGTTCAAATAACAGAATATTGGATAGAACCATGATCGCCAACTACCTGAAAGGATACGCCTCATAGAAGAAAGAACTTGAGAAAATACATGAGAGAACATGATTTTGGAGTGATAGCACAATGACAATATTTGCTAAGGGTTTCAAAGAACAGAATATTGGATAGAACTATAATCGCCAAATACCTGAAAGGATACGATTCATAGAACAAAAAAGAACTTGAGTAAATAAATGACAGAACATGATTTAGGAGAGATAGCACAAAGACAATATTTGCTAAGTGGTTCAAAGTACAGGATATTGGATAGAACCATGATCGCCAACTGCCTAAAAGGATACGACTCATAGAAGAAGGAACTGGAGCATATAAATGACAGAACATGATTTAGGAGAGATAGCACAAAGTCAATGTTTACTAAGTGGTTTAAAGAACAGGATAATGGATAGAACCATGATCGCCAACTACCTGCAAGGATACTACTCATAGAAGAAGAGAGATATTTAGCAAATAAATGCGAGAACATAATTTAGGAAAGATAGACCAAAGACAACTTTTACTAAGAACTACGAAAAACAATAAATTGTGGAGAACTTCAATTGGCAAAGTTTTGAACGGTCGTGCCATAGAAGAAAACGTTGTGTTGAACACTGATTCAGCACAATTTAATTAGTAATTAATTAAAGCTTTCTTTTTTCAGTCAGCTAGCTTAGAATTGTAGATGCTTACAAGGGATCGGTATCATTGACATTCGTCTTAGAACTGAAATAGGACAAGATTAACGCCGGTTTGTTCAAGACATTGAAACCTGTGGTATAAATAAATACTATTACACTTCAACAACAAATTTTGTATTTGAGATAAGGTAAGTTAAGAAAGAATAGTCTTCACTAGGCGTATTTTCACATATCACTGTATTTTCACATATCACTGTATTTTCACATATCACTGTATTTTCACATATCACTGTATTTTGCTATTAAAACAAAGCATTAACTTTAAAACTCGTTTCATCTTAACTCCGTCAAATCGAAACTTCCATGTAGATATCTCGTATGGACACCAGGCATGTTCAGGAATATCGAAACTGTTAGCTGTATATAATCTCTTATTCACTTCAATTACTAAAACTGGCTTTGAACGAATTAACCTTGTAGACTGACGTTACAGACTCACAAACAACAAAGAACTCTACCAAACAACAGAATCTACATCACTTGAAACTTTCAACGGTAGCAACAATTAAAATGAATATCACATGTAATTCGAAGTAAAAAATGATGATATAACCAAGATGTCAATATTCCACTCTAATTTGAGTTAAGAAGGAAAATTCCAATCAATACTGGAAAGAGTGATAAAGCCTACAAGACTTGAGAAAATTATTTTCCTGAAAATTTGTTTTAAGAGAAAGAATTTATAAATTTCTATTGAAAGTAGCACTGACTACTTGGTTAATAAATGCCGAATATTTCCACATAATGAACAAGCTAATATTGCCCTTGCCATCCCTCTTTTTGGGATATTCCCATTGTGATTTGTGATTTTAAAGTGTTGATAGTAGACACAGAATGTTAGTTAATCATGCGCCATACGTGACACACGCTTTGGGCGACCATGTCTCGAAAGTGACATGACTGACTGGGCAGAAGATTATCCCGCAGTAGGTTGCCATTGCTTTTTACGGTAGACTGGTTGCTGACCAAGGATATAGAACTCAATTTGTACTGTTATTTAACCCATAACTGGATGGAAGAGACGGATTAATACCTTTCCCAAGGCTATTTGTGCGGAAGTAAATCCAATGATTTCAACTGGAATTCGAACTCGGCAACCCGTTCAGAGTCGATATCCACTACACCACAACGTACATCCTAGACACGGAAATAAATTTTAGTTTGTTTTTTTTTTGTTTTGTTTTGTTTTTTGTTGTTGTTTTTTTGTTTTGTTTTTTTGGGGTTTTTTTTTTGTTTGTTTTTTTTTTGTTTTTTGTTTTTTGTAGACAAAGAAAGAAATCTGCAAAAGCTCCTACAGAAGCTAATGAAGAAAAGCGAGAAAAAAAGACTAAACATGAACTACAAGACAGAATCCATGGTTGTTAGCAATAAAATGAGTGCGACTTGAAAATCAGGGTTATCAAAATCAAGCAAGTGTGAAAATGTAAATATTTGGGAAGTGTTTGATCAGAAGAAGGAAAGAGCAATCCTGAAATCCGAAAGCGTATTCAAAGTACAAACAAATAAGACAATTTCACTAGAAACAAGGAAAGGAGCACTAAACTGCCATGTGATATCCATCATACATGGCAGTGAGGGCTCGACGCTTCCTCAAAAATTAATAAGAGACTAAGTTACAAAAAGGTGGTTCTACAGAAGGAACTAAGGATACCATAGACGGAACATGTAAGTAACGAAGAAGTTTTGGAGAATATTGAAACAAAAAAGAAATTAATATTTACCCTCAGGAAGGGACAGTTGAGGTTTCTGGGGCTTATAATGAGGAAGTATGGCTTGGAAAATCTGATACAGGGCAGAGAGAGGGCAATAGGGACAGAGGAAAAATGCTTCGCATGCTTAATGGGCTTGAATATAAAGCTAAAAATAGTTTGGGAGAAATAACAGAAGAGAAAATTTATTAAGAGCTACAAGGGACAGGAAGTTGTGAGGACCATGATCGCCTACGTTCTGAAGGGACACGACACATAAAGAAAAAGAAGATATGCTGAATATTTCGGTAGAACTACTCAGAGATTGGGCGCGGAAATTAAATATGTGCCACCTGAAATCCGTACAGGGCGGCATGAAAACTTGCAGACGTTTGTTAAGACTCATTTATGTCTTCTTTTCGCAGATTTTTTTTATAGATTTTTTCACCATATAATTCAGCGGAATATATTCGAATTATTACCTTCTTCATCTTCCACATCCTGTATCTTTTTGCGCCTTAGTGGTTTTACTGGCTTTCCTGGAGTCATACCGATTTAAAACAAAAAAAATTAAAAAAGTCCTTCAAACCATATATATAAAGTCTAAGCAGCCTTCCCTCTCTCATTAGAAGGAATAACTACTAGTTCTAAAATTATTCTGTGATTTATATTGCTGATTCTTGAGCATTATTTCTCTCTTCCGCCTCTTCTTAGCTGTTGTGCACATATTTATATATTGTCCTCAATTGATCCCTGAAGGATTGGGAGTAATAATCGGTTAGCTTTTTGTTTTCTTCTCTTTTGTTATTTTTTTTTATTTGTCACTCAACAATGTTATATTTTATTACCTTTGTTCTTCCTTCTATATTATTTGCTTTTAACGCCATAATAAAAATTTATACCCCACCAGGATTATTTAAACTTAGTTTAGTCAGGTACGTAGCAAATGGAGTAAACGGCCATTTGGAATCGAACACACCACAAAAGCCAGTGTCTGCTGACAATCTCTCTGTAGCAAGTACCATAGACATCTACTAATTTTACCTCTGTTTGGCACATGGCCAAAATAAAAGAGCTCCGAACACACTAAAAACAATCGGTTAATCTTGCTTTCTCTGTTAATTTTTTAAGTGCCGCTTAAATGTGGCACAAGGCCAAAAGTGTGGGGTATCCAGTGAGGATAGAACTCACTACTCAGATGTAATAAGTTCTAGCGAGACAAGCTTGCTAGACATTGCAACATGTCGAGTTACCCTAATCAGGCTTTCTCTGACATGTCAACAAATGTTAGCAATTTAAACCATTAGATATGGAAAAATAAATGCTCGAAATCAATAAATATTTGCTTTTAACAATTTTCTGACACTTTGTTGCTACTCTATAAAAGTAGACAGACAATAAATGTCTATTTTTGTAGCCATCTTCCTTTGTAAGTTTAGTTCTTGTCTTAATTACTAGGATTTAGAGTCACTGTTACGATTGCAATGCTTATGTCCAGGGATGTCGTCCAGTTCTTACTTGATTTAGTACTGGTCAGTAGGATGTTCGTTGTGGTACAGTGGATATCGGCTCGTAACGAGAAATCGGGGAACCGAGTTCGAATTCCAGTTGAATCCGTTGCATTCACTTACGCACAAATACCCTTGGGAAAGGTATTAATCCGTCTCTTTCCTCCAGTTATGGGTCAAATAACAGGACAGATTGGGTTCTATAGCCTTGGTCGGCAACCAATCTACCACAGAACACAATGGCAACCTACTGAGGGATAAGCTTCTGCCCAGTCAATCATGTCTCTTTCGAGACATGAGGGCCGAAGCGTGTTTCACGTATGGCACTTAACTGACTGACTGACTGGTCAGTTACTGCTGTCTTAATTTCTAGGTTGGGAAGTTGTTGTTACGATTCCACTGCATCGGTGCAAGAATGTCAAATATATATATATATATATACTAGCAGTATAGCCCGGCGTTGCTCGGGTGTAATGAAAGCTTTAAAACTAATCCATGGTCCTGAGCTCAGACTCAGCCTGAAGAATATTTGTGTGAAGTTTGGTGAGAATCGGATAAAAATTGTGGATTTGTATAAAGGTCATACAGACTGATAAACAGGCACACACGCAAACATCTTGCCTTTATATATATATATATATATATATATATATATTATTGATTTTCTGCACTATTGTAAGAACTGCAACCTTGAAACTTCTGAATATCGTTTCTTATGTGTTTGTCTATGAGTGCATCAAATTTGATTAAAGTCGGACCACTCCTTCTATAACCCGATTTATTCGATTATCGATTTTCGATGTTTATCGGGGGTACCTCGACACAAAACCTAGCTAAGAACACTCGCAGACGCTTATAATACAACTGTGTAAATTTCCAAGAAAATCGGTTCAGCCATTTTGGAGTCTGTAGGTAACGGACACACACACATACACACACACACACACACAGAGACAAAGTTTCATTTATAAAATAAGTTTAGATTTTAACCACGTGTCAATGAGCGCCGTTCTATCGTTTTTGTTTTTCTTTTCATGCATTTTTTTTGTTTTTGTTGTTGTTGTTGTTGTCCGTTTCATTTATATACGTTAGAGCAGCACACCAGTTGTGTCGGTGTACAAATTTATGAATGACACCCAGTCTGATGGGGGTATACCAAGCACATGCAACACAGCCAAATGTACGCGATATTTCGACAGATTTTAATAAAAGCAGCGCATAACTTGGAAAGTTGGGCCTGGGTCATTAATACCTTCATGTCGGATGCCGCAAACTGCTCAAATGGTTTCCGATTGAGGGTGTCCCAAAGCTGTGACTCCCAAATCGCCTTTACTGCTCGCTACTTCAAACTTTTTTAAAGACCATGATTGTTCAATGCAAAACCTATCCCAGTGCCTACTGTAAAAGCGATCACCTCCCAGTCATTTTCAAACTAAGGGTGAAGCTCCATAGAATGAAGAAGCCTAGTGCAGCACCAAGACTGCAATGCATCACGCTCGTGAATGTCCTCAACCTGCAGAAAGAATACACTAACAGCGTGAAAAACAAATACGAAGAACAAATTGAAAAAGAACATTCGAAATGGGACTCACTAACGTAAGCGATAGTGACATCAGCAAACAACATTGTCCCAAAGGCGCAGAAAAAAAAACGAGTGGATGACTGAAGAGATTCTTGACATGATGTAGAGGAGATAGAAAACTATGCCAAGACCTGGAACGGAATACATGAATCTACACAAGGTAATAAAGAGCAAATGCAGACAGGCTAAAGGGGAATGGCTCAACAACAAATGTGCAAAAGTAGAGAGGTTGAGCAGGACTAATAAAGCAGACATGCATAAAGAAATAAGAGAACTGACAGGACAAAAAAGCCTGCTCCTCAAAATCCAAGAACGGAGCGATCATATTGAAGAAAGAAGAAATAATCCAGCGTTGGGATGAATATATAAAAGTTATTTTCCACGACAAGAGAGAACAACCGATAATACACAAAAATGAGGACCAACAGGAAATATTAAAGTCCAAAGTGGAAGTTGCAATGGCCAAACTGAATAGAAAAAAAGCAGCTGAACCAGACGGCATTGTAATAGAGCTGCTGATAGCCCTGGTAGAATGCGGCAGAGAAAAAATTACAGAAATAATAAGTGAAATTTATAATAGTGGTATAATACCAGACGACCTAAGCAAGTCGATTTTCATACTACTGCCTAAAATGCCAGGTCTAAACGAATGCAAACACCTCGGAACAATCAGTTTAATGAGCCACATTACAAAACCGATCGCCCGAATCCTGATGAACAGAGCGAGAAGCAGAATTAGGACAGAGATAGGACAAGAACAGTGTGAGTTCGTCAAGGACACGGGAACAAGGAACGCCATATTTATTATTGGGATACTTTCCGAAAGAGCAACAGAAATGAAGAAGAACGTGTACCTATGTTTTATTGATTATGCGAAGGCGTTCGATAAAATACGCTGCAAAGAATTGATGGAGATGCTCAGCAACCTCGACATATTTGGCAAAGACATAAGAGTAATCAATAACTTCTACTTGCAGCAAACCGCCTGCATACGGACATGCAACGAATTCAGCAGATATACAAAGATAGAAAGGGGCGTAAGACAAGGATGTGTCTTTTCACCAGATCGATTCAACTTATACAGAGAGACTATTCTGAGGACCATAGAAGTTATGCCAGAATTTGTCATCGGCGACCAAAGTCTGAACAACGTAAGATGCGCAGATGATACAGTGCTAATAGCAGACACAGGAATAAAACTACAAGACCTCCTACAGAAGGTAGGCGAAGAAAGTGTAAAGAAAGGACTACAAATAAATTGCAAGAAAACCGAATGCATGGTCATCAGTAAAAAGAGGAGCCTAAAATGCCAATTACAGGTGGGGGATACTAAAACTAAGCAGGTATACAAATTTAAATACCTTGGAAGTGTTCTAACAAGACGTTAAGTGCGACACAGAGATCCGAAGACGAATTTGCACGGCGAAGGACGCATTCCAGAAGCTGAGTAGAGTATTAAGAGGAACATTTTACTAAAAACAAAGAAGGTACTGGATTGCTATGTGATGTCTGTTCTTCAATATGGCAGTGATTGCTGGACAATATCATCGAAGATGAAGGAAAAACTTGAAGCAATTGAAATGTGATTCTACAGGAGGATGCTGCGAATATCATGGATAGAGCATGTGAGCAATGATGAAATCTTTAAAAAGATGGAAACGAAAAGGAAATTACTACTGAGCATCAGGAAGAGGCAGCTAAAGTTCTTGGGACATGCAACGAGGAAGGAGCGCTTGGAGAACCTGAAACTAACAAGCTACATAGAGGGAATAAGAGACAGAGGAAGGCAGCGTGTAGCGTACTTGACTGGCCTGAGTGGGTGGATGGCAGAACGGGGGTTGCATGGTGTAACAGGAGAAAGCGTGCTAACAGCCACCATGAAGAGGACATATTTAAAGGTTAGGTAAATAAATGACACTTGTTTTATTGAACAGGGTATCTGCTGTGGCTAATCTTAATTTTAAATCCTGGTTTTTTAATAATTGTTATCGAGGAAAATAACCTTATTCACCAAACAAGATGAGTGTCTACTATAAGGCAATGGGATACAAGAACGTTTCGTAGACCAACTCCCTAGTGAAGTGAGTTTGATCCTCACTAGGTGATCCATTGCTTAGAAAATGACGAGGTGAATGTTAGATTCAATTATACAGAAAAGCGATCATGAATATAACAATGCGATAAAAAAGATGAAAAAAAATTCACTTCTTGTCGATTCCGAGATTCTAACTAGGGTCGAAATATTTGGATTGAACTGGGTATATTATCAGTATGCTGTTTCTGGGGAAATTCTTTGTTCTTCGGGAATCAAGACAGACTGGAGTTTGAGTTGCGAAGTCTCATTTGTTACGAAGAAATGAAGACAACGGCAAAGACAGAAAGAAGAATAAAACAATAGCTTTTTTCTGCTTGATTTTTGCCACGCGAGAAAATTAATAAAATAATTATCTCCTTTTGCACGTTTTTAAATTCAGAAATGCAGTGAAAGAAAGAAAGGAAGGAAGAAAGGAATCTACATTCATACATATATACAGTGTTCACTAGTTATCTGAGAGCATAAATTTAGTGAGCTATAAATGGAATATGACCTAACACAATGTTACATGACACACACTAAAGTTGAGTATTCTCGTTTCCCTTTGAGTGGTATCGAAATCATTATTCTAGCATCTTCCAATCTGGTGCTGTGAAAAAGATTCTTACTTCCAACCATCACCCTGTTAAATGCTATACGTGATACATGCTTGGACGATCATGTCTCGAAAGTGACAGGACTGACTAGGCAGAAGATTATCCCGCAATAGATTGTCATTATTTTGTACAGTAGACTGGTTGCCAGTCAAGGCTATAGAATCCAGTCTGTCCTGTTATTTAACCCATAACTGGAGGGAAGAGACGGATTAATACCTTTCCCAAGGGTATTTGCGCGTAAGTGACTGCAAGGAATTCAACTGGAATTCGAAATCGGCTCCTCGATTTCTCGTTCCGATTCGACATCCACTGCATCACAAGCATAGGTACTCGGAAATAACCAGCTTATTTCAGGGCCAATTTGGAGATCTCTAGTAGGATATGTCATTCACCCGTAACCTGAGTGAAGGAAACATTCTAAACTGATACACTTCGTAAGGATTAAAAATCATCAAGTATGACCCTCAACAAATCGAGTGGTATCGCTTACCATCTCAAGGTGACGAAGTCTACTTCAGACGTGTGATACGCAAGGATATTAAATATAAATCCTAACGGAATGCTGTTCAAGATCTGGGAGAATTGTGTGATCCAAACAGAAGAATCCTAAGTAGCCCGGCATTCTCTGGTTCTTCACAGAGAAGAACTTTTACCAGGCCCAGAAAGTGTCCAGTATGAACGAAAGGTATCCCAACGAAACTCACATTGTTGTCTCAATTCTTCCAGGAGCTAAAAATACTCTTTTTTTACACTGAAGTGCTGGACACGGTGAGTAAATACTGGATTGAAGTAGGAGCCGTAACTATTCCAGTATTAACTCCGACATGGTCCACGTAATTCAAGAGTGACTGACCAATAAGTTTCACCGTAATATCAACTGCAGAATGGGCACCTCGACCTGGTGAAATGGTTAACAAGCTTGCCTCACAAGTACCTATTACAACTGAGAAGTGAGTTCGATTCTTCCTGAGTACCCCATACATTCGGCCTTGTGCCACATCTATTTATTATATATTTTGGTATTATTACCATATCAACTTCAGAATGTCCTATCAACAACTCTGGAACGTGGACGACCAACTAACGCCCCATAATACCAATGATTCGTTGAGAACCGTCATCGGTAACATGATGATGTATGTGCACGAGAAACACCTGCAAATCATTTCGGAAGCCGCATCTAGGCTGGCTTTGAGAATGATGATGATTTTGATATTTTTTATCATTTCACCACAAGCAAGGTTATTATGCCGCTAGGACTATGAGAAATGGCAATAAAATAAGGTTCAGTTTTTTGTTTACTTCAATTGAATATGTCACAAATGTTTAGAAAATCTACTGATTTTTTTAAATATTTGTATCGCTTCGTTTTTCTCTATATAAAAATTTGTTCTCAATTACCTGACTCACGATGTACATCTATCGGAAGAGCTCAAAAAGAATTGGCTGAGACAGACTTGAGAAGACAAAGAAAGAAAGAAAGAAAGAAAGAAAGAAAGAAAGAAAACAGCAGTTGAACTGTAACAATGTTTCAATTAGTTCGAAATTCAGTGTGCGTCTCCACGGTGTACTAACATCAAAATACTTGGCCTCCTTTTTCTCTCTCTTTTATTTCGTTTGAAGGAAAACATATTTTGTAACGTCCACAAATATCGGCGGAGTAATTCAATCGCTATTGAAGTGATGGGGTAAATTGAATAATCAACTCCACACTAATCAAATAAATTTTGAATATTTTACAGCGTATTCGTGTCAGTGGAGAGATGCGTGAAAATTAAAATCGTTCAAAGTAGGTCTATTATCTATCTATATAAAACGCACAGATGACATATCTCTCTCTCTCTCTCTCTCTCTCTCTCTCTCTCTCTCTCTCTCTCTGTGTGTGTGTGTGTGTGTGTGTGTGTGTTTTCTTTCCCCCAAAAATCTTCTAAAATCATTTGGAAAATATGCATAGTTTTTCCAACATAATCAATATCGCGAGCATCACCAACCCAGCAACATTTTTATAAGTGAAAGTTTGCATTATTTTTTGTTAATGCGCATTCCAGATCAACTAAGGACATTGAAAATGAAATTTATACGTGTGTTGGAATAAATCAGGCTTCAAAAATTTAAATGTTAATCGCCATCATCCCTAAAATCTGTTCTTTGATTGTCCTTTCCTCTCACTAAAGTTCTCTCATTATTTCTCACCCAGTAAACTCTAGAATGAAATGACTAAATAAAAAAGAGGAAGAGACGTCCTTTTTAATCTATGTCTTTTACTTTCTCGTCCATAGAATACTGTAAGTGAGGCACTTCCCCACGGTGTAATTGTTAAGAACCTTGACTCGTTAGGTCATTTACGACTGAATAATGAATTCGATACTCACTAGGTGTTTCCTACTTTCGGCCTCGTGCTAGAAGATGATTAATAAATCACCATAAATGAATCACCATAGATGCTTACTAAATCACCACTTTGTACAGTCTTCCTCGGGTGGAACACACCCCAGGCAAGGCGAATTCCTAATTTCCTCGTTGTCTGACCTGGGGAATGTTGTCGGTCAGTCAGTTAGGTGCCATACGTGAAACACGCTTGGGCGATCATGTCTCGAAAGAGACTTGACTGGGCAGAAGACTATCCCGCAGTTGGTTGCTATTGCTTTCTGTGGTAGACTGGTTGCCAGTCAACGCTATAGAACCTAATCTGTCCTATTATTTAACCCATAACTGGAGGGAAGAGATGGATTAATTCTTTTCTATAGAAAACGCAAATTCTTTTGGTATAAACAACGGAAGTGATCAAGAACTTTATGTATCTTAGTGTGCATGCGCAACAGAGATCAAAGGTCAATGTGTGTCAAGTGATTTCACTCTACATACTTTAGCTCGGTCACCACAGCAACAGCACCGATACTTTTTGACGAGCCCTCGTGTGTGTGTGTGTGTGTGTGTGTGTGTGTGTGTGTGTGTGTGTGTGTGTGTGTGTGTGTGTGTGTGTGTTAAATATAGTTTAAATTTTTATCTGACATTATTTCTAATTGCTATGAACGTTATTTTTAAAAATCACTCTTATTCGACAATGAAGTCGCGTGGCTAAAGAAGAAAAAAATCTTTGACGTCACAAGGGGAAATTTCGATGAGCCGTGAAAAATCTGCGAGCTTATAAACGACGGTCTCATAATCCAAAGAAACTCTAACAGACAAAAACTGTCAAAATCAATAATAATAATAATAATAATCATACACCCTTTTAAGAAGATGGCATTCGATAATCGGATTTAGCTATTGACTCAATGTAGTGGTTCCACTTAAGATCAGAAGAGAGGGTAAGGCCGAAGAGGCGCAATGTATTGCTCTCGGGGAGACTCACTTGGTTCATGCTTATGTGGGGCAGGAGAGGTTGCCTGTGATGATTGACAGACAGCTTGGTCTTAGACGCATTGAAATTTCCAACCCGAATTGAAATTTGTAACATTAGTGCTGTTATTAAAGAGAATATTTGTTTTCCTGGAAAATCATCATGAGAAATTCAACTTTTTAAATAGTTAAATATCGACTACTGACAACTTATGATCTGAGCCACCATCGTGATTTATGACACAGATCGTCAGTTAAATGTAAAATAATGATTAAAATGAGCCTCCTCGGATATATATTCGTTGTTTCTATGTACTGCTTAAAATTGCGAAATGAAAGTTATCTTGAATGTGCACACTGTTCGATCATCTTGCATAAATACAGACATTTCACAAGGTTTTATTCTTGGATTTACCTTGTTTCTACTTGCCATCACTGATCTTGTTGATGTCCTCAGTTCACAATACGTTATCAATGCTGATGATACAAATATTTGCTCCTGCTTTATTCGTATCTCTAATCTGTTCAATAAGATCAAATTAGCAGGTGTTCTCGTGGACTCAGTCAATCAACCTACATTGTTTTTAATTCTCAACAACGACCTTGTCGATGTCATAATTTCTCAACTCGGTATCTGTGCTGATGACGCAACTATTTACTCCTATCTTAATCATAAGTTTGATCAGTTTAGTAAGGTTTAATCAATTCTTAACTCAGTATCTGTGCTGATAACACAATTATTTACTCTTGTCTTAATCGTAATGATAATCGAACTTATCTCTTCGATAAGGTCAAATTAGCAGATGTCCTCGAGGACAATGTCAAACAACCTATATTGTCGCTACTTTTCATCAATCACATTGTCGATACCATCAGTTCTCAACACTGTACCTACGCTAAAGACACAACTATTTACTCTTGGTTTAGTCGTAAGTCTAATCAATCTAATGAGATTTGATCAGTTCTCAACTCCGTATCTATGCTGATGACACAACTATTTACTCTTGGTTTAGTCGTAAGTCTAATCAATCTAATGAGATTTGATCAGTTCTCAACTCCGTATCTATGCTGATGACACAACTATTTACTCTTGGTTTAGTCGTAAGTCTAATCAATCTAATGAGATTTGATCAGTTCTCAACTCCGTATCTATGCTGATGACACAACTATTTACTCTTGGTTTAGTCGTAAGTCTAATCAATCTAATGAGATTTGATCAGTTCTCAACTCCGTATCTATGCTGATGACACAACTATTTACACTTGGTTTAGTCGTAAGTCTAATCAATCTAATGAGGTTTGATCAGTTCTCAACTCCGTATCTATGCTGATGACACAACTATTTACTCTTGGTTTAGTCGTAAGTCTAATCAATCTAATGAGATTTGATCAGTTCTCAACTCCTTATCTATGCTGATGACACAACTATTTACACTTGGTTTAGTCGTAAGTCTAATCAATCTAATGAGGTTTGATCAGTTCTCAACTCCGTATCTATGCTGATGACACAACTATTTACACTTGGTTTAGTCGTAAGTCTAATCAATCTAATGAGGTTTGATCAGTTCTCAACTCCGTATCTATGCTGATGACACAACTATTTACACTTGGTTTAGTCGTAAGTCTAATCAATCTAATGAGGTTTGATCAGTTCTCAACTCCGTATCTATGCTGATGACACAACTATTTACACTTGGTTTAGTCGTAAGTCTAATCAATCTAATGAGGTTTGATCAGTTCTCAACTCCGTATCTATGCTGATGACACAACTATTTACACTTGGTTTAGTCGTAAGTCTAATGAATCTAATGAGGTTTGATCAGTTCTCAACTCCGTATCTATGCTGATGACACAACTATTTACACTTGGTTTAGTCGTAAGTCTAATCAATCTAATGAGATTTGATCAGTTCTCAACTCCTTATCTATGCTGATGACACAACTATTTACACTTGGTTTAGTCGTAAGTCTAAGCAATATAATGAGGTTTGATCAGTTCTCAACTCCGTATCTATGCTGATGACACAACTATTTACTCTTGGTTTAGTCGTAAGTCTAATCAATCTAATGAGGTTTGATCAGTTCTCAACTCCGTATCTATGCTGATGACACAACTATTTACACTTGGTTTAGTCGTAAGTCTTATCAATCTAATGAGATTTGATCAGTTCTCAACTCCGTATCTATGCTGATGACACAACTATTTACTCTTGGTTTAGTCGTAAGTCTAATCAATCTAATGAGGTTTGATCAGTTCTCAACTCCGTATCTATGCTGATGACACAACTATTTACTCTTGGTTTAGTCGTAAGTCTAATCAATCTAATGAGATTTGATCAGTTCTCAACTCCGTATCTATGCTGATGACACAACTATTTACTCTTGGTTTAGTCGTATGTCTAATCAATCTAATGAGGTTTGATCAGTTCTCAACTCCGTATCTATGCTGATGACACAACTATTTACTCTTGGTTTAGTCGTAAGTCTAATCAATCTAATGAGGTTTGATCAGTTCTCAACTCCGTATCTATGCTGATGACACAACTATTTACTCCTGTCCTAATTCTAAATCTCATCTGTTCGATATGATCCAATTAGAAAATGTTCTCGAGGATTATCTCAATCAACCTACATTGTTTCTAATTTTCATCAACGACATTGTTGTTATCATCAGTTCTCTCCTCAGTATCTATGCTGATGACACAACTATTTAATCTAGATTAATTGTAAGTATGGTCAATTAAATAAAGTCGCCTCAGTTCACAACTTGGTATCTATGCAGATGACACAACTATTGTCTTGATCGATAGTCTGATCAATTTTATAAGGTCTGATTAGTTGACAATTCTGTGTGTATACTGATGACGACACTATTTCCTCCTGGTTTAATTCTAAGTCTAATGAATTTAAAAAGGTATGATCAGTTCCCAACTCAATATGTATGCTGCAGACACAACTATTTACTCTTATCTTAATGATAAGTTTGATCAGTTTATTGAGGTCTAATCAGTTATCAACTCGGTATCTATGCTGATGAAACAACTATTTACTCCGGTCTTAATTGTAAGTCTGATCAATTAAATGAGATCAACTCGATATCTGTACTGATGACACAGCTAATTACTCCTGTCTTCACCGTAAATCTGAGCAATTTAATAACGTCTAATCAGTTTTCAATTCACTATTTAAGCAGATGACACAACTATTTACCCCTGTTTTAATCGTCTGATTATTATATATGCTCTAATCAATTCTCAACTTGATATTCATGCTGATGAAACAATGATTTACTCCTGTCTAAATAGTATGCGTGATCAATTTATTAAGGTCTGATCAGTTGTCACATCAGTATCTATACTGATGACACAACTATTAACTCCGGTCCTAATCGTAAGTTTGATCAATTTAATAAGGTCTGATCAGTTGTCAACTCGGTATCTATGATGATGACACAACTCTTTACGTATGTTTAGATCGATAGGCTGATGAATTTCATAAGGTCTAATCAGTTCACAATTCTGTGTCTATACTGATGACACCACTATTTCCTTTTGGTTTAATTCTTAGTCTAATGAATTTAAAAAGTGTGATCAGTTTTCAAGTCAATATCAATGCTTAATACGAGACTATTTACTCCTGTTTCAATCGTAAGTACATTCAATTTAATAAGGTATAATCACTTCTTATGCTGATGACACAACTATTTTCTTTTGTCTTGACCGTAATATTATCAATTTATTATGGTTTGATCAGTTCTCAAGTCGGTATCTATGCTGATTACACAATTATTTACTTCTGTCTAAATCGCAAGTCTAATCGGTTCGATATTGGCAGCTGATCTTAAAAGTAAAACCTCCAGTCTTTCGTTAACTGGTGCATGGAATGTCTTTTTTTATTATTTTAACGCCTCCACAAAGAATGCGCTTTTTTTAATCGTTAGAGACATTTTTGTTTTCCATTCTCATGGCTACTACTAACCTCCAATAGAACGATTATTTGCCGTTTCTCGTGCTAAGATTATCTAAAGAAATGGAAATGAAAGATTATATTTAATCAATTACTAGGTCTACTGTGAGAAAAGTTTATTCATTATGTCGTTTTAGTCTATTTTTATCTCCAAAATCTATCTCCATGAGAGTGCCTCTTAGCACCTTTAAGGACTAACATTCTTATTTACATGAAAAGAAAAATTATCTATCTCCATGAGAGTGCCTCTTAGCACCTTTAAGGACTAACATTCTTATTTACATGAAGAGAAAAAATTATCTATCTCCATGAGAGTGCCTCTTAGCACCTTTAAGGACTAACATTCTTATTTACATGAAGAGAAAAAATTATCTATCTCCATGAGAGTGCCTCTTAGCACCTTTAAGGACTAACATTCTTATTTACATGAAGAGAAAAAATTATCTATCTCCATGAGAGTGCCTCTTAGCACCTTTAATGACTAACATTCTTATTTACATGAAGAGAAAAAATTATCTATCTCCATGAGAGTGCCTCTTAGCACCTTTAAGGACTAACATTTTTATTTACATGAAGAGAAAAAATTATGTTGAATCAATGGCTAAATTAGTTTTGAGGAAAGTTTGTTCCCTCTGTCAGACTAGACTATTTATTCTCCAAAATCTATCTCCAAATGAGGAACCCATTGCCTCTTCAATGGTTAACATTTTCTATTGCATGAAACAGAAAGATTACATTGAATCAATTGCTAGACCTGCTCTGAGGAAAGTTTGTTCACTATGTCGTATTAGACTATTTATCTCTCCAAAATCTATCTTTGGTATTCATAAATCTACTATTTGTCCACAATGTAAATATTGCTACTACATCTAGTCTATTCTTTCTGCTATATATTTAGAGATTCTTTATAAAATCCACAGAAAACTCTGCGATGTTATTGATCCTGGTATCTCGATTTCAGTCATTTCTCCACCAATGTAATTTAGCTTCCCTGTGACTTTTCTATAAATAATTTCATAACGATTGTTCCTCAACGATTTTCTCTATGTCATCAGCTCTTAACTCAAACTTTATTCTGATGGTACATTTTACTTCTGTTTTAATCGTAAGTCTAATCCGTTCGATAATGTTAAATTGACAGCTAATCTCGAAAATGAGCTACAATTTTTTTGTTACATGGGGCAAGGGGTAGTTTGTTTATTTTAACACCTCAAAACCGAAACTGCTCTCTTTTCATAATCTAGAGAGAATCTGTTTTTACGTTCTATCTGCATAGCTGATGCTAACTTTCAAATGAATGACCCATTGCGCCTTATCAAAATTACATTTTCAGCTGACATGAAACAGAAAGAGTATATTGAATCAACTCCTAAGTCTGCAGCTAAGAAGGTTGGTTTACTATGCCGTGCGAAGATTATTTTTTCGCCAAAATCTATCTTACATATTTATCAGTGAACCATGCGTTCTCACTGTGGATATTGCTGCCACATATGATATGGCACTCCTGCTATATATTTAGAGATTCTTGATAAAATCCAAAGGAGAATCAGCAGTATTATAGGTTTTGACTTGGCATCTTGGTTTCTATTCCTTTCCCACTGCCATAAAGTTGCCTCCCTGTGCTTTTTCTATAAATATCTTTATGGTAATTGTTTGGATGAGCTGTTTGCTATGATGCCTAAACTTTATGAATTTAAGTGCAGTACTAGACTGGCAGGAAGATCTCATCAATTTACAGTTAAGTTGGCTAAATGTAACCTGCTCGTTTTATGCTAACAGTTTCTTTTATCTAACTTCTTATTTGTAGAACTCTTTTTCAGGTCTATACTTTCCAGTCAACCTAGTTCCTTGTGTTGTGTGAAACAATTTTTTTCGACAGAATTTATCTTATTTATAATTCTATTATTCGCTCTTGCTTTGAATACTGCTCCCATATCTTTTTTGGTGCTCCTGCTATATATTTAGAGATTCTTGATAAAATACAAAGAAGAATCAACAGTGTTATTTGTCCCTGACCTGTCATCTTGGCTTCAGTTCCTGTTGGGGCACCCTCTACTTTTCCACGGAAATGGACTATTCGAATCACTATAAAATAGTAGTGATTATACCTCGAGGAAGGAAGTCGAGTGAGCGAGTCAATCGGGTATTTCCGGTATTGCACCGGAAGTGTTCTACTAGTCAATCTATCACGTCTCTACGACGGTACTGTATACTAATTACCTTGTTCTGTATTCTACTAATCCTCACCTCTTGTAAATACTTCTTTCCTGTCAATACACCTACTTTGATACTATTACGTTGTTTTGTATTATTTCACATAATTCTGTTACCCGACGTAACAGTGCCTTTCCCACCACCATGTCATAGCCTTTCTGTGCCTTTTCTATAAATACTTTTAAGGCAATTGCTTTAATGAATTTTCCTCTATGCTAACTAAATTTTATGAATTTAAGCGCAGTACTCGATCGGCGACAAGGTCCTATCATTTTGCAGTTGAAATGGCTAAATGCAACCGTAAGTTAAATGCTAACAGTTTCTTCTTCCCTCGCATTCATTGGTTGCTGATCTCTCTTCTGATTTGATGTTTCCCAAGCATCTTCGATCTTCAAAATTTTAAATGTTATATCAATCGTTATCTTCTGTTTTCTTAAAAGATAAATTTTAAAAATGACTTTAAAAATTTAATTCGCTTTTTTGATTACTTTTTTAAGGACACGACAAATTGTGGCGGTAGCAAAGAGGAACCAAATAATTGTGATTATATTTTAATGGCGACTGAATTTAAATCTGATAGATATAGACAAAACTTCGACTTTTCTTTGGTTCACTCACTTTACCCGACTTACATTTAGTTTTTGACCCTTTCTGCAGTATACCAATAATTTTTTTTGATAGTAAATGAAAAGAAATCTTAATTATACGACGAACATTTTTTCCTGTCTAAATTCTATATTTTATGCTTTGAAAACCAGAAAGCAACTGTCACTTTCTCTGTCTTAATAATCCACCTAATGATTTAGTGGGATATTATATTTATAAGAAAGCATATATGCAATTGTCTATCTATTCAATTATGATTTTGACAGCTTCTAACTTTAGAGAAAGTTTTAACATTTTTAGAATTGTAGCCCATTTAATTAGGAACTTAAATGTTGCCAATCTGGAATCTACTCCAAGCAACTTTCTACTACTGACAATTATGCAAAAAGAGAAATAGTTTCTCAACAACTTCAGCAACAACCAAAATAAATTGATTCTATATAATGTTTTTTGTGAGAGAAAAAATAGACAAAAATCTACCAGAATTTAAAAATTGAACCCAACTTTCTTGTACAGAAAGAACTTTCTTGTCTAGTAAGATAAAAAATAAATTCGTACATTTACAAAAAAAAAATCCTTCCTTTCAACATAAATCTTATATGTTTTTCTGTGCCTCATTAAAAATAGTTGAAGATACCAAACATTCAAATAAAGATGGCAAAACCATAAAGTTGTAGGCAGAAAAAATCGATTTGAAACGCCAAAAAGATTGCGTGATAGGAAAACAACAAAATAAAAAAAACTGAAAATGCCTCTATAAACAAGAAGACGGATTTAGAAGAGAATGTTTGAGCAAAAATAATGATTCGAAAAGCCAGGATTTAGAAAGTCCATTTTCAAAGTGTAATATATATATTCCTTATAAGTATATAGATTACATATTTGTTAGGCATATACATTACTTATATATGGGCGCGTGGCCGGGTGCTTAGAACATTCACTTTCTGACCATGAAACTCGTGTTCGAATCTCTCCATGATCAGAAGACTTCTTGATGTCTGAAGGAGGCGATCCCAGAGTGCAGCACCTTTGGAAAGAGCATGAACACCATACTACATGTTAACCCAAGTCTTATGAGTGAAATTAGATACACGGCTCCGTCGATGGTTGTGCTAGCTCGAAGTCACAAGTCATCGTGACCGAGGCTTTGAGCGTCTTAGCCTTTTTCAGATTGTTGTTCACGCCGGATTACGCGCACTCACACAGAAACTGTAACTAAGGTCCGCAGTATAAACCACAGGTGGACTGTGTGGGTGCTGCACAAACACAAGTGTGTCTGAGCAAGCGTCTGCAAAGGAGATTAGCAATCCCCGCTCCTTTGTAGACAGGCACCCTCTAATAGAAGTGGCCAGCCATACTTATTATTTGCATATCATATTACACTGAATATGTGTGTGTGTGTGTGTGTGTGTGTGTGTGTGTGTGTGTGTGTGTGTGTGTGTGTGTATTTAGGCAGTAAATTTTCTTTTGGACGTGTCAGATTAAATAAATTGCAAATATTGTGTCTGCTTATTTAATTTCTGGCATCTTTCAATTATAATACGAGAAAAGATTATCCGTGAGAATAAACAGATTTTATCCAAACTTATTTATAAATGGAACTTTGTCTGTGTGTCTGTGTCTGTGTGTCCGTTACCTATAGACTCTGAAACGGCTGAACCGATTTTCGTAACAATCTACACAGTTGTACTATAAGCGTCTGCGAGTGTTCTTAGCTAGGTTTTGTGTCGAGGTACCCCCGATAAATATCGAAAATCGATAATCGAAAAAATCGGGTTATAGAAGGAGTGGTCCGATTTTAATCAAATTTGATACACTCATAGACAAAGACATAAGAAACGATATTCAGAAGTTTCAAGGTTGCAGTTCTTACAATAGTGTAGAAAATTGATATAAAAGGCAAGATGTTTGTGTGTGCGTGTCTGTTTATCTGCCTGTATGTCCGTATTTTTTCAGCCTTTTTATTTTAGTTTTTGCTTCGGGTTTGGCTCTAAGTAGATATAATTGTATTTCTTAGTCTCAGCCATGATACCATTTACACAGTGGACTTATTTAGCTTTTAAAATTCAGTTTACGACGAAAAAAACTGATTTGATATCGATACCAGGAAATCAAAATTTGACTTACATCCATTCATTTTTCTTTCAGTCTATAGTTTCGCTTTAACTGGAAGCAACTATTGCTTTTTAGTCTTTCGTGCCAACGTCCAAAGAGTCTGAGCTCCAGGACCATGGATTAGTTTTAAAGCTTTCATTACACCCGAGCAACGCCGGGCTATACTGCTAGTTTAAAATAAGCGGACACAATGTTTGCAATTTATTCAATCTGACATATATATTCATTGATTACGGTCATATCACATTGAATACACCGGTTCTCGCTCGATCACCGAAGTGAAGCAACGTTAAGCCTGGTCAGTACTTAGATGGGTGACCGCTTTGGAATACCAGGTGCTGTAAGCGTTTAGTTACGCTTGTGCGTTGTGGTGCAGTGTATGTCGGCTCGGAAAAGGAAATCGGTGAGCCGAGTTCCAATTCCACTCGAACACTCTGCATTCACTTACGCACTGGTACCCTTGGGAAAGGTATTAATCTGTCCCTTCCCTCCAGTTATGGGTTAAATATCTGAGGTCTACTGTTCAATTTGTGGCGAACTTCTGCACCGATTGTTTGTTTGTTATCAGCAGTTCCAAAAGATGTGGATGGTGCTACACAAGCCTTCACCACTCAAACAATTCTTTGTGTGGCAGTTTGTGTTAGACACTCATACGTCGAAATCGACAGGAGAGTCCATAATATATATATTATTACTATTACGTTAGAAGATGTGAAAAACTACTACAAAATTGTCCATTTTGTTTCGACATTGAAAGAACAATCTCTCATGAGATAGTTAACAATGATGGTTATCATCATTCTTAACTACCTGATGAGACATCTTCTAACGTAATAATTAATCATAAGTAATCATAATCATAAGTATTCATCGCTCTATTTTATATTAAGCACTGTTTTAAATTAACCATTCATCAAAAATAGTTGTTTAATGTTCTTTAACTCAGCGTCGAGTTTGACATACGCTGATAAGATTCCTTTTACCATCAAACGGTGTCTTAGTCCAATGATTGTCCAGAACACTTTTTCAACTAGAAGGTCTTTCCCCTACTGCTGTAAGGATGTCTTGCCTGCGCATCAACAAAATCTTGTTATATATCAATAAAAGTGTCGATGTGAGGTTGACTACATGGACAAGATTATCCAGAGGTTAGTGGTTAGGATTGCCCAGTATGTCCCGGGTCAGGTGTGTAGACATGATCCAATGACGTTGGTTCACAGGCTCATGTCTCCGCTATTGGCCAACATTTATTATTGGAGTCTGTGATTATTAATATGCAAAAACCTGCCTTGTGCACACACAGAAAATTAAAGCATAAATTAGTCTAGTTCGGGGAAGTTGTTACCTAACTGGGAAAAAAAAAAATTTGCTCCCTTTTCTCTTAGTTCTTATTATCTTAATTTCGGTCGTTGAAAATAATTTTTCTTATCACTTACTTTGTTTTAATTTACCGACGATTATTACTGAAGAAATGTCGGTCAAAAGGTACCTAAAAATCTTAAACGTCGTGATACTTTTGTATGTGGTTTTATAGATAAATTATGATCTTTTTTCTTAAGAGTAATATATACTGGTTCCATTAAAGGCGACTGATGATTAAGCTTTTCATTATAGTTTTCTTGCGTTTATACAGGTGATTTCGTTTTTTGGCCATAGAGTATGTTAAAACAATCTAAATGATGTGTGATTCAAGCTCCTTCCAATCTATTAGCAATTTTCAAGAAACATTTTTGTCTGAATATGTATATTCTTCATCGCAATAAGAAAGTTTTAATTTCCGAACATAGTCAGCACGCTCTGATCGTGTTCACAATTGATATTATGAGAGTTTCTTATCATCTTTCTAATTGTTACCTCTTCCATTATTACTAAGAGTTTTCCATATTTATTTGAAGAAAACACCAACATAATACACTCATCTAAACGCTCACAAACAATGAAAGTGTTAACAATTTAAAAAAAAGAAACAAATTCTCAATAATATCAGTTGTGAACACGGCCATAGCGCGATGACTGTGTTTGGAAATTAAAACATTCTTATTACTAAAACCAAAAAAACTACATATTTAGAATAATAAAAAAAACAAATCTAATAAAGGCTAATATATTAGCTGAAAGCGCTCGTATCACAAGACCGTTCGAACAATTCTTACTCATTCAATGTCCAAAATATTTGTAAGAATAGAGAAAAAATATTTTTAAAAAAGCTTAATCACAAAGCTTTGTCAATCGCCTTCACTGAAATCTGTGAAAAAGAGAGATGGATACCCAAAGACGCGCTTATTGTGTATTTGGGCAGCAATCACTCATTTATGCAGGTTTCATAAAAAATGGCATCAATAAAGGGTATAAATTATATAAAGATTGTCGAAATGCTTTGTTTTTTCCGAACTCTTTCGGCTATACTTTTAGCCATTATCGAGGATGGATTTTATTTTACGTGTAATTGAATGTGTAATGTTTATATGTATGTTTGCATAGGGTCATGTGTTTGTTTTTTTATTCCGAACACGTTAAACATATTGTTGTTGTGTTTATAGCTGATATTACGAATTAAGTGTTGGAATTTTCTTTTATTATTATTAATAATGCTTCCATTACTTTTAGACTTTTTTGCAAATGGATAATACTATGATATTTGTCTGATCAATAAGTATGTTGCGGATAGAGTTTAGTAGGTCTTCGTGTGTATTTGAATGAGACCGAATTGAACTCTGGTCAGAGAAGTGAAAAGTTAATCTTCTCGTCACCCGCGTGGTGGTGTGACCAGTGTAATTATTTACAAATTTGAATTGATCAAGAACACAGTTCTTCAAAGGACATGTAAATTCGTAAATAATATTGGTTCTCTGTACTTTAGATCTTGCAGTTGAATTGTTATTTTTGATGAGTTTAGCAGTTTTAAATTTTGTGTAATTGGTAATTAAGCTAATTTTTTGTTTAAGTCAACGGGAGTTGTGTATTTTAGATGATGTTTGAAATGAAGATTTTCCCTATTTTTAATTGCTATGCATTTGGTTTTTGTAGAAAATATGAACAACATAACATTATTATTAACATGAAAAGTATTATTATGAGATTATTAACAATAACATTAATATCTTCTGCTTACCATGTTCGGAATATAAAACAAACGCATGATTTTACACACACATAAAAGTAACATATATTCAGTCACACGCAAAATAAAATCAATTCTCGATAATGACTAAAAATATAGCCGAAAGTTCTCGGATAAACAAAACATTTGGACAATTTTTATATAATTTATGTCCTAAGAAGGAGAAAAATCATGAGATCAAATGAAAAATTGCATTAAAAACTTAATCATAATACCTTGACTGACATTTTTAATGAACTCTGCAATTATATATATATATATATATATATATATATATATATATTGTGATACAGCAAAACAGGCTTGTATATGTATGACTAATAGATTATGCTCTCATTACGACTGAGCTCTCTAGGCAGAAAAAATTTTTTAAAAAGTTACCACTTCTGCGATTTGCGCATTATTCTTTAGGAATGAATTGAGTTCTTTCTGGCGTGTGTATACACCGCATATATATAACACGCTAAAATTTCCTCCTCTCTCTCTCATCCATGCGCAGATGGTCTAGGGAGTAGGGACTCCGACTGATACCAAATCTGTCGAGTTTCAGTCCCGACTCGAAGCAAGAGGATGTTTAGCCACTCTGATGAACTGTGATACAGCGAAACAGAATTGTATGAGGATGACTAATATATATGTATGTATTTAAACAATGACTTGATACCACAGAGCATAGAAACAGATTTGGATAGACAATAAGGCAATATTTTTCTTTCTTAAACTTTAGGATCCTTTCAGCCAACGCTTCATTGGAAGGTAACGTTGACAAATTGATTGACGTAACAGAAAAATTACTCAGAGAAACATATTAAGTGAGGAAAACAAATGTGAAATACGATTTTTAAAAAATTGTTCTACTTAGTTGGCTGTGAGTCCTTATTGTTTCCTGTTTCTAGTCTGTTAGAGCCTTTGTCTCTTTTATTCGTAAATTTCTTTTCTATTATTTTTCTTTAATTTCTTCCATAATATATATTTTATTTTTTTAAGATCTTCCCTCGTATATTTATTAGTATATACGTAATGGCTCCGTTATATTACATCGAGCGCTGTTTATCAACACCACTACTACGTGTTATATATATATATATATATATATATATATATATATATATAAACGATAGTTTTTATCCTAACGAATAATATATTTATTTCTCGTAAGAAATATTCTTCACATAATTTGAACATTATACACTGAAAATTTCAATTAATAAATAGCTACATGTCAGGGTACAGAGGACTCACCTCTTTTCCATATATATATATATATATATATATATATATATATATATATATATATATATATATCAGGGAGATATGGAGTCAGCTGAACAACAGAAATGGATACGTATTTCTCATCTTTCTCAGAGGACGACGTTCGGATTTCAGTAAAAGCACGAATTTTCAACGCTGATTTTCTCAGACCCTACATATTTGGACGATTGGCGTCACAGACATTTGTCCTTATTCCCTACTTAGTAACTTTTACACATCATTAAATAAATAAATAAATAAATAAACATGAAAGTAAAATATGTCTACTAACTTCACTTGTCCGCAATCAGTTTGTTTGCCAATGAAAATGTACTAAGAAAATTATTCATGCCGACGATTTAAATCATCACAAACTCGATAGTTTATTGATCAGGGACGATTAAAAATTAACGATAAACATTTACCTTAATGTCGTCCAGCATTGATACGGTGAGGAGGCCGTATGATTCCAGATAAGAATAAAGATTGTCAGTCCATATAATATTTTGGGCAAGGAAACCTTTATATGATTCTAGGATTGTCTTTTGGGTCCGATTCATGGCTCGCAGGTAAAAGGTCGCAAATACTGCTTTTCTTCTTCTTCTTCTTCTTCTTCTAGAGCGTCGTGTATCACGGGATAAAAATTTTAAAATCCTAGATCATTTCAGGATTCAAAGAGTTTGTAAATTAAGAAACTGGAAACATCCTGGAAGGCAAAAAATAGAATTTGAAATTTAGATATAAATCCGATTAGATTAAAAACTACATTAATGAATATAAATGTGTGTGTGTGTGTGTGTGTGTGTGTGTGTGTGTGTGTGTGTGTGTGTGTGTGTGTGTGTGTGACAGAGAAATATAGGAAACATACGATGACAGCAAGACAAAGACTGTGATAGATAGATAGATAGATAGATAGATAGATAGATAGATAGATAGAAGACAGGAGACAGGGAAACATAGATAGATAGATAGATAGATAGATAGATAGATAGATAGATAGATAGAAGACAGGAGGCATGGAAACATAGATAGATAGATAGATAGATAGATAGATAGATAGATAGATAGATAGATAGAGATAGATAGAAGACAGGAGGCAGGGAAACATAGATAGATAGATAGATAGATAGATAGATAGAAGACAGGAGGCATGGAAACATAGATAGATAGATAGATAGATAGATAGATAGATAGATAGATAGATAGATAGATAGATAGATAGATAGATAGAGTTAGTTGATCCACTCGTTATTAAAAAATGCCCTGTGTCAATTTCCCCTATCTTCCAGTCTAACCCTTATCCCCCTTTCAAACAAAATAGTGAACCTTAGCCAATATGTTTTCCGGTTTCTTTTCTCCCGGCAGCACAATTTCAGAGATAGTAAAGTTGCAATTAAATATCCTCTGGCAGGGAAAACAATGTAAAACAATTGAAAATCTAATGTTCCGCTAAAAGCGATTTAACGACGATCGTTTTGACGCTAACAAGAGCCGAAGGTCAAAATATACAAACTGCGATTATTTTCAAAGCCGTCAACAGAAGGAGATTGCAAAAACAATATATTAAGAAAATTGTTATTATATCTGTTTTGTACGTACCAAGAGAAGACGAATTCCTAACGGCAAAAATAGAAGTAAGGAATAAAAGTGGAGTTTTCTCTGAAAGGCGCAGATAAAAGTGAGCACAAAGAGGATTTGAGTCGTGCTATAAGTTAAGAAAACAGAGGAAATAATTCGTTCATTTGCAGACGACAATCCCTGACAGTCACAACAAACTGGAAAACAACAACAGCAATGACGATAACAATGAAACGTTAATAAAACTTGAGTTATTACCTTGAGAAAACAGTCCTAAAACTATGACGTTTGACTGCTATTTGTTTTCTTTTTTTTATTTTTCGTATCTGTTTTTTTTTTTATTATTTTATAGGTCACGAGAGTTGGTCACTACGTACGCCTGTCCGTCTGTCCGTCAGTCCGCCTCTTCGTCTGCCTTGACGTTAGGTGTTTTGTTCGCTGGCCCGTTTGCCTGCAGTCTTTCTTTCCTTTCAAATTTCTCCATATGACCAAATCCTTTTATTACTTTTCTTATTATTTTCTTCCTTTATTTATTTTTTTTTTTTCAGTTTTGTCTTCTTAAGTTTAACGAGAGATTCAGTTTCATGCTGCCAAATTTCTTTGCAGACAAGTTTTTACGCTGATCATGCTCAGAGGATTCACTCTTTTGAGGGCCAAAGCAGAATAGGTTGGTGGGAGTGTCCGTGTCACCTGATCACAACTGGCAAAAGAAAATAATATATATATATAAATTCGGATGACCACATATATATTTATCTATCAATATGCATACATATTATATATATAACATACTGATAAATCATTCCTTTCTAATATGCCAATTTACTGCACTTTCCTTCTCACCCTATTCTCCCCCTCTCTCTCTCTCTCTCTCTCTCTCTCTTTCTCTCTCTCTCTCTCTCCATATATTTATATAGATATGTGTGTGTGTTTGTGTATGTGTGTAAACAAATACACTGATGTAAATTTATCTCTCTCTCTCTCTCTCTCTCTATGTACGGGTGAGAGAGATAGAAAGACAGAAAGAGAGAGTGAAACCTTCTTTCTCTCTAATTCTTTAGACTGTTCCATGAACGTCATTTTGTTTTTGTATGTCTACCTTTCATCTATTTCTTAGTTTTTCTCTTCTTTTTTAATTTGATCGCTGTCTCCTTCCTCTCTCTCTCTCTCTCTCTCTCTCTCTCTCTCTCTCTCTCTCTCTCTGTCTTTCTCTCTTTATCTCTCTCTCTCTCTTTCTCTATCCCCACTCCCTCTATCTCATTATATCAACAGATAAAGAGATACCCGCATATTCGCGCATACATTTCTCACGCCATTTCACTCTCCGTTAATATCTTCCCCTCACCGCTTTTTTCTGTTTTTTTTTTTCTGTTTGTTTTGATTGTTTAATTTTTGTTTTTAACATTTTGCTTTTTATCTACATCTTTTCGTTCATTATTTTATCTTTCTATAATCTCCCTCTCTCTCTATTTATTATTCATTTTTATTCCCCTTCTCTCGCTCTCTTTACTCTCTTTAACTATCCTTCCTCTCTCTCTTTATATATATATATATATATATATATATATATATACCAGCCCCTTCCTTCTCTATCCATAGTCGTCTTTTATATACACACATTTATAAATATATATATATATATATATATATATAAGAAAAATTAAGGCTTCCGTCTTTATTTTACAAAGGATTCGTGTAAAATCCTTTGTAAAATAAAGACGGAAGCTGATGATGGTTCACCTGAAATAGGCCTACACTTCCGATTTACCATGAAATAACGTGTCAGCCTTATTTTTTCTTATATTTGTTCTATATGTATTTATATACATATATATTTAGAGCTGTCTTAGAGAGTTATCCTACCACTGTATGTACGGGATACTCCTTTGGATTCTTCTATACCCACACTGCATGCTGATATATATATATATATATATATATATATATATACTTGCTTTTTAGCTACATCTTGTCTTCTATTATTTTATCTTTCTATGGTCTCCTTCTCCCTCTATTTATTATCCCTTTCTATTCACCTTCTCTCGCTCTCTTTACTCTCTTTTACTATCCTCTCTCTCTCTCTCTCTCTCTCTCTGTGTATATATATATATATATATATATATATATATATATATATATATACCAGCCCCTTCCTTCTCTATCCATCGTTGTCTTTTATATACTCACATTTATAAAATATCAACTGATGCATTTGCTTATCAGCGTAAACACTCACAGATGCGTTTGCGTATAATCATTAATATTTCAGTCTTTTAAAATGTCTCAGTGTGTGCACAAGACAACATTCAAGTCATTCAAATTCTACGCAGGCAGACATCAATCAATTATTTTTTCCGAAAAGGATCGAATAACGATCTTCCTATTTATCGACAAAATGACATACGTACCTTCACAGACAAGCCTATTTGTACGCATCGGTGCACCAATAAAATTCACAAATCAAAACTGTTAATCCCACAGATACATTGACATGAATACTGAGATTTACGCATGCGCACAAGTCGTCATCCTTCATACACAAACTCACAGGAAAATATTTTATAACCAGATTGTTACATCACGAACACATAGATACCCACACACACATACATTTCTCATCTTTAAAAGCCCTATCCTTAAAGAACGACGACGCTCATAGCTCACCACAACTTTCTTTACGTTAATATCTGTAAATTGTACATTGCTACATTTATTCTCGGGAAAGATAAGAGTGTGATTTCTCCATTGCCAGCTTCACAATTTTGATTGCAGAATAATCTTTCTCCAAGACGGGTTATCAACCAAGACTAGAGAGTCCATTTTTACTGGAATTATCAAATAATTATAATTTTAAAAATATATTGCCATATTTTGTAGATCATTGCTATTAAGAATAAGAGATTTTTATATTTTTCTTATTTGTGTCGTGTTCTTTCAGTTCTCCCCAACTTGATGTCCTTTTTAACTGTTATTAATGTTTGTATCGTTCTTATCTCTGCTAAATATGTCCTGTGAGATTTTCTTAGGCTTATTTCCTTATTATGTGTGCTAAAAATTTTAATTGTTTTTGTTTTTTTCTGATTCTAAGTACAGATATCCTTTGTGCTTCCGATTTCCTTAAAATTTGTCGCTGATCTCGGATTCAGCCCATGCTATTCTCAACATCCTTCTGTAAAGCCACATTTCTATCGAGTCATGTTTTTCTTCATCTGTGAAGAGATTATTTAGCATTCACTGCCACGTGTTTTTTAATCATTTCACCCCAAGCAAAGCAATATAGCCACTAAGACGTAAGGGCTGAATGAGAGAATATAAGAAAAAGGAAACATTATTAAGGAGAGAGATTAATAAAAGAACAGGAATTAAGAAAACAGAAGATAACGACTGATATTACTTTTAAAGTTTTGATGATCAAACTTAACTGGAAAGCAAGAAGCCGAAAGAAAATTTCACAATCAAGGAATGCGAAGAAAGAAACTTTTAGCATAGAACTTACGGATACATCTAGCCATTTCAACGGTATGATGATGAGACCTAGCCAGCAATCTAGTACTGCACTTAAATTCATAAAGTCTCGATACCATAGATAAAACTTTATCAAAACAATTATCATGAAAATATTCTTAGGGAAGGTTACATCTAGCCCTTTCAACTGTAAAATAATGAGACCTTGCCAACAATCTATACTGCACTCAAATTCATAAAGTCTAGGTACCACAGAGGAAAGTTCATCATAACAATTATCCTGAAAATATTCTTAGGGAATGTGACATTCAGTCATTTTAATTGTAAAATGATGAGACTCAGCCAGCAATCTAGTACTGTACTTAAATTCATAAAGTCTCGATACCATAGATAAAACTTTATCAAAACAATTATCATGAAAATATTCTTAGGAAGGTTACATCTAGCCATTTCAACTGTAAAATGATGAAACCTTGCCAACAATCTAGTACTGCACTCAAATTCATAAAGTCTAGGTACCACAGAGGAAAGTTCATCATAACAATTATCCTGAAAATATTCTTAGGGAATGTGACATCTAGTCATTCTAATTGTAAAATGATGAGACCTAGCCAGCAATCTAGTACTGCACTTAAATTCATAAAGTCTCGATACCATAGATAAAACTTTATCAAAACAATTATCATGAAAATATTCTTAGGGAAGGTTACATCTAGCCATTTCAACTGTAAAATGATGAGACCTTGCCAACAATCTAGTACTGCACTCAAATTCATAAAGTCTAGGTACCACAGAGTGGAAAGTTCATCATAACAATTATCCTGAAAATATTCTTAGGAATGTGACATCTAGTCATTTTAATTGTAAAATGATGAGACCTAGCCAGCAATCTAGTACTGCACTTAAATTCATAAAGTCTCGATACCACAGATAAAACTTTATCAAAACAATTATCATGAAAATATCTTAGGGAAGGTTACATCTAGCCATTTCAACTGTAAAATGATGAAACTCTTGCCAACAATCTAGTACTGCACTCAAATTCATAAAGTTCAGGGTACCACAGAGGAAAGTTCATCATAACAATTATCCTGAAAATATCTTTAGGGAATGTGACATCTAGTCATTTTAATTGTAAAATGATGAGACCTAGCCAGCAATCTAGTACTGCACTTAAATTCATAAAGTCTCGATACCATAGATAAACTTTATCAAAACAATTATCATGAAAATATTCTTAGGAAGGTTACATCTAGCCATTTCAACTGTAAAATGATGAAACCTTGCCAACAATCTAGTACTGCACTCAAATTCATAAAGTCTAGTACCACAGAGGAAAGTTCATCATACAATTATCCTGAAAATATTCTTAGGAATGTGACATCTAGTCATTTTAATTGTAAAATGATGAGACCTAGCCAGCAATCTAGTACTGCAATTTAAATTCATAAAGTCTCGATACCATAGATAAAACTTTATCAAAACAATTATCATGAAAATATCTCTAGGGAAGGTTACATCCAGCCATTTCAACTGTAAAATGATGAAACTCTGCCAACAATCTAGTACTGCACTCAAATTCATAAAGTCTAGGTACCACAGAGGAAAGTTCATCATAACAATTATCCTGAAAATATTCTTAGGAATGACATCTAGTCATTTTAATTGTAAAATGATGAGACCTAGCCAGCAATCTAGTACTGCACTTAAATTCATAAAGTCTCGATACCATAGATAAAACTTTATCAAAACAATTATCATGAAAATATTCTAGGAAGGTTACATCTAGCCATTTCAACTGTAAAATGATGAGACCTGCCAACAATCTAGTACTGCACTCAAATTCATAAAGTCTAGGTACCACAGAGGAAAGTTCATCATAACAATTATCCTGAAAATATTCTTAGGGAATGTGACATCTAGTCATTTTAACTGTAAAATGATGAGACCTAGCCAGCAATCTAGTACTGCACTTAAATTCATAAAGTCTCGATACCATAGATACAAAACTTTATCAAAACAATTATCATGAAAATATTCTTAGGGAAGGTTACATCTAGCCATTTCAACTGTAAAATGATGAGACCTTACCACTAATCTAATACTGCACTTAAATTCATAAAGTCTATAGAGGAAAGTTCATCAGAAAAATAACTATGAAAATATTTATATCACAGGACTCATATTATAAAACAGTCCAGTACTTTTTTCTTTGTTTCTGGCATAATTTTCCTGCTTTAATCAGTCAGTTAAGTGCCATACGTGATACACGCTTTGGACGATCATGTCTCGAAAGGGCAGAAGATTATCCCGCAGTAGTTTGCCATTGCTTTCTGCGGTAGACTGGTTGCCAGCCAAGGCTATAGAACCCAATCTGTCGTGTTATTGAACCCATAATTGGAGGGAAGAGACTGATTAATACCTTTCCCAAGGGTATTTGCGCGTAAATTTTGGAAGGTATCTTTCGTTATTTCACTGTGCCTTCGGATTTCAGTCTCGCATTTTCCATCATATGTTTAAAAAAATAACTCCTCAAATATTTCGACTGTTGTACTTAGATTTTGGTGTTACCAATTTGTTGTTCGCATCTTAAACTGTTCTTTTTTTTTTTTTTTTTTGCTGCCAACTATTCATTCTGTCGTCTTACAATTCCCTTACTTTCCCTTACTACCTTCTATAGAAATGTTAGTAGTTTTCTTTCTGTGTCTGCCAACTCCGTGTCGTCTGTATATTTTATATCATTATTATTGTAGCTGCCAATGATGATTCTTCGTTTTAAAAATTCTATCTCTATTAGAGACTGTTTTTTATTCCATAAATTATGTTTACTAATCTATTAATTCATTGGACGCTACAGACAACTTAATCTACTAGAATTGTTTTGCAATAGGATGACGTGTGTTGGAATCCTCACTGTATTTAGTATTGATGAAATTACCGCCAGTTTTTTGTCGAGATTTACAAACTCTACGTTTCGTTCAATTTCCAGCAGCCAATTGATAAAATTTCAATAAATTGATTTACTTAGAAAAATACATTAACAAAAATCTTACTTCGCGACTTAATAATCTCTTTAATTTAATTTAATTTTATACGACGATCATAGTAAACAATATTTTTAAGAAACACCATATTTCTTTCTCACTTTTAAACAGCGAAGAATAAATTCTTAGTATTTCTTACTCTTGAGCATGCAACATTCAACTGGTCATGTATAAATATTTCTTTCTGGAGTCAAACTCCAAATTTTTTAAGTGTTTGGCTTTGTGGTTTTTTATAGTTCTCGCAAACAAAAGGAGAACTGGAAACTGGATTGTTGTATAAAAAATATTAACGAAAAGACATGACTATTTTAGAGAGTGTGACGAACGGACTGACAGAAGTCATAGAATTTTATATGTAGATAGTAAAGCTTATTTCTACTAACATCGGGTATATAGAATGAAATCAAACATTGATTAGGCTAGTCTAACGCAATAACACAATAACAAATAAACATCTAATGAAATTCAAACTCTCGAGCAACAGTCAGCGAGACTGACTAACCACTCCCTAAGTAGCTATTTCTAGAAAATGTTAAGGAAAGCTATATTCAAAGGTGGTGCTTAAAAAACACGAAAGGTCAATCGAAACTTCGATAA
This sequence comes from Ascarosepion bandense, assembly GCA_037127315.1. Classification (NCBI taxonomy): domain Eukaryota; kingdom Metazoa; phylum Mollusca; class Cephalopoda; order Sepiida; family Sepiidae; genus Ascarosepion; species Ascarosepion bandense. The sequence continues at coordinate 1,193,641 of JBBBDQ010000525.1, read as the reverse complement.
TTCTTCACAACAGCTTTATAATACTGTGGTGAGAAAGAAAAGACAAAAAATAGATAAAATAAACAGACGAGAGTCGTCTCTTTTGTCGTCCTCTTCGTTGTCTTCTTCTTCGTAGTCGTTTTCTTCTTCTTCTTCTTCTTCTTCTTCTAACAACTCAAGCACGGTTAGCAAGAAGCAAACACACTCTGCCGTTCTCAAAAAACGGCTTGCTTTATACAGCCGAGGACCGACCATAATTTGCATGTGAATGACGAGACAACGAGATTTCCCGTTAACTGTCCGATACAGCCTGACATAAAACATGAGCGCCGCTATTTTAATTCTTTTTATCGCGGAGTAGCTGAATTCTACACAACACACAGACTCGTTGGTGTTTCCGAGGTAAGCCGTTTTCACAATTTTCCCCACAAATACTAAGGATGTTAAAATCCGTTTTGGGGATAAAATGATATGTAACTATTAATTTCCAGAGTTATGACAATGATAGCAATTCTCTTTTTGAGAGTTAAGACAACGGTGTTGTAGTTCTACAGACGGATGCTGAGAATACCAAGGACTGAAAGTGTAAGCAACAAGGAAGTTGTAGAGAAAATGGAAACAAAAAGTATATCTGTACCTAAAATCACAAGGAAATATTTGAACATCCTGGGATTACATAATAAGGAAAAATGACTTCGAGAATTTAACACTTACAAGATATACTGAAGACAATGGGGTATCAAAATACATCGAGAGTCCTAGAGCAGAGACTGGGAGTGATATTAAAGTTTTGAGCTATAAAGGATAGAAAGTTATGGAGAGCCATGCCTACAAATGCCCTGAAGAGACATGAAACATAAAAGAAAATTTAATATAATCAGTCCTATCGAATCGTGAAATGAAGGTTTCCATACTTCTCTTGCCCATTCTACAACACCCGCTGTGATCTGTTCCTCTTTTTATTCACTCTCCTCGTATGTAACCCTCTGAGTAACAGTGGCAGTAATGCCTTGCTTGGGGTGAAACGATTATTTTTTAAAAAAATCAATGAGGTAAATCTACTTTTGAAGCAACAGGTACACCAAGTACCCATTTCTTTGGAAAACAAATATAATCTGTTGCTCTAAATATCTCCAAATCCTTTGGCACATGCTCCAGTGCTACAGCATTTCTAGACGATTGCTTGATTTAATACAATTGTTTATATTGACTCGTGAAATGAAGGTCATTTTGAACAAGCAAGCTTCCAAATCCTTTCATATGAATGGAAATGTCTCTCAAGGCTCTATCTAGGGTTCTTCATCAATGATTTTCCTGATGGCATTAGTTCTCAAGTAGGCATCAATGCAGATGACACCATCATTTACTCCTGACTCAATAGGAAATCTGCTAAGGCTGATAAAGTAAAACTGGCTACTGATCTTGAAACTGACCTCCAAACAGTGGTTAACTAGGACAGGAATTGGTATGTCAATTTTAATTCCTCTAAAACAAAACTGCTCTTCTTTAACCACCATAGAGAAACTTTCCTGCCAGCCATCAACATGGTTGATACAAGTCTCCTTGAGAACAACACAATGCGCCTCCTTGGCCTCACTTTTTCAACCGACCTGAAGTAGAACAAATATATCAGATCGAAATCTGCATTTACTGCTAGGAAGGTTGGGTCACTGCGTCGGGCCAGAGATTCTTTCTCGTCAGAATTCATTTTGCACATTTATAAATCTATCATTTGACCGTGCATCGAATATTGTTGCTATATCTGGTCGGGGGGTCCTGCTTTTCATTTCGAGGTTCTCGACAAAATCCAGAGAAGGATCTGCAATGTAATCGGTCCTGACTTGGCATCTCGACTTCAGTAACTTTCTCGCCAACGTGACGTGGCTTTCCTCTATCTTTTCTACAAATATCTTCCTGGCAACTGCTCTGATGAGGTTTTTCCCTGGTACCGCGTTTACGTGAATTTAAACGTGCTACTAGATTGGCATCTAGGTCCCACTCTTTTACCGTTGAAATATAACCGCCACTTCTTTTCTCGTGCTTCCTGCCTGTCGAACTCCCTTCCGTTTACTTGCTTCCCTGATATTTATACCCCCCAAAAATTTAACTGCAACGTCAATTGCCATCTTCTATGTTCCTGAACCCCATTTTATCCTTTCTTCAATAACCCTCTGTACCCAGTCTTTTCTCTCACTGTACCCACACTCCTGCGCACTAGTGGCTGTCTCACCTTACTTGGATGAATTGATTAAAAAGAAAAAAAAAGAGAACATATGGCGGTATTGTGATGAACTTTTTAGACACGCATCTTCATGCTACACACGCATGTTTTGTCTTTGGTTAGAGAATAATTTAGTGAGAAAACAAAATCCGGATTTATAATCTCACGTTGAATTTAATAGAAAGGAAAATAAGATAAGGAAGAATTTAGTTATATGAATTTAAGTAAATTTAATTTCGACAGTAGCCTAATCTGTCAGACGCTTGCCATCTCAGATAAGTTCCTATGGATATGCGGTGTAGGCTCAAATTTTGTTGGAAGCTACTACATTATTTCAGTTCAAATTGCTCCCAAAGATATCGGACATGAGTTCAAATCCCAACATGGGCTATTCAATTTTTTTTTTTAATCTGTGCTACCTAATTAAATGTAATTTGCATTATTTACATTCGAACAAATATTCTAATTTTTGTTGTTATTATTACAACGTTTCTTTAGGTGTCTATCGATTCGAGCAACTTTCAAGTAATTTCGAACTAAATACTTTATGTAATCTGGGTGGGTGGGGGGTAGAGTAGTAGATTGATTTCGTTTTTATCGACTTAATACTGCTCATTATTTGGATATTTTACATTTGCAAACAACGTTTCGGTAATTGTTTCTTCGGGCCTTCTTCTTTACTTAAGAGAAGACGAGATACTGCGAGGATGGGATGAATTTCTTCTTCTTCTATGTGCAATGTCCCTTCAGGACGTAGGCGATCATAGCCTTCCACATCTCTTTATCACCATTGGCTCTTAACACGTTTTCTCATGTTACCTCTTCCAAACTCTGCTTTACCATACATTTGCTCATGTCCATCAAGTATGCCACGCGTCGCTTTCCCTCTATTTGACCTGTGAGTATCAGATTCTTCTGTTCCACTTTCCTCATTAATTTCCACCAGCTGTCTTTTCCTTTTTGTTTCCGTTCTCTCCAAAACCTCATCGTTGCTCACATGTTCGACCCATTGTATCCTCAGCATCCTTCTGTAGAACAACATTTCGGTTACACTGGGCCTTATCGCAGTGAGCTCAATCTACCCTTGTAGTTTAAGGATTCATTTCAAAATTCTTTATAAGTTAGCGGGATCGATAGACCCTTGAAGAAAGCCCGGGAGATCCACGACATTATACTAGCAACAATGAGGATGAGGATATTTGTTCAAATGTAAATAATGTAAATAATAATAAAATTTCTTCTCAGAAAATAAAACAAAAATTAATTGAAAGTTGTTGAAAATAACATTTTCTCAAAGATATGAGATGTGAAATCTCGATGAAGGTTTATTATTCCTCTCAAATTCATGCTCCGTGCTTAATGGTCGTAAAATGTGAAAACGATCTGAACATGACGACAAAAGAAAGTAAAGAAGAAACAAGAAAAAAAAAGAACGACGCAGAATTAATAACCAAATCGTATTTAATATGCGAAACTTTGAAACCAGTTTCATTTGTCTAAACTTATTTATAAATGGAACTTTGTCTGTGTGTTTGTGTGTGTCTGTCTGTGTGTGTGTGTGTGTGTGTGTGTGTCCGTTACCTAAAGACTCCGAAACGACTGAACCGATTTTCTTGAAAATTTACACAGTTGTACTATAAGCGTCTGCGAGTGTTCTTAGCTAGGTTTTGTGTCGAGGTACCCCCGATAAATATCGAAAATCGATATTCGAAAAAATCGGGTTATAGAAGGAGTGGTCCGATTTTAATCAAATTTGATACACTCATAGACAAAGACATAAGAAACGATATTCAGAAGTTTCAAGGTTGCAGTTCTTACAATAGTGCAGAAAACTGATATAAAAGGCAAGATGTTTGTGTGTGTGTGTCTGTTTATCTGCCTGTATGTTTTTGTTTTTTTTTTCAGCCCTTTTATTTTAGTTTTTGCTTCGGGTTTGGCTCTAAGTAGGTATAATTGTAGTTATTAGTTTCAGCCATACCATTCACTCAGATGACTTATTTATCCTTCAAAATTCAGTTTACGATGAAAAAATTTATTTGTTATCGATACCAGTAAATCAAAATTTGACTTACATCCATTCATTTTTCTTTCAGTCTACGGTTTCGCTTTAACTGGAAGCAACTATTGCTTTTTAGTCTTTCGTGTCAACGTCCAAAGAGTCTGAGCTCCAGGACCATGGATTAATTTTAAAGCTTTCATTACACCCGAGCAACACCGGGCTATACTGCTAGTTTTCTATAAATATTTTCATGGTAATTGTTCTAATGAGCTTACTTCCTTAATATCTAGACCTTGTACTAGACTGACTGACTAGATAATGGTTAGGTGAGAGCTGTTAAACCTACCCCTCTTTACTGGACGTGGATTTAAATCCGATAGGCTTAGCCTTCTTAACGTTATTACCAATGTGCATTAGCAAAATGCATTCTAAAAGCTGAACCAAGTATTAAAAAGCAGAAAAATATCGTTAGACACAAAAGAGTACTGAACTGCTATGTAATCTCAGTCCTCCTCCCTATATAGTAGTAAATGCTGGACAGATGAAGACGAGACTTGAAGCAATAGAATTGTGGTTCCACAGAAAGATGCTGAGAATTCCATAAGAAGAACAGGTAAGCAACGACGGTGTGCTCAAGACAAAGCAGCATAAAGAACAATTAACGTAGCACTAGGAAGAGACAGTTTCAATTTCTTATACACATAAGGAGAAAAGAGAGTTTAGAAAGTATGATACTCTAAGGATACATTGAATGTAAGAGAGACAGAAGACAGCAGCGCATTCACAACCTGGCGATCGTAAGTGAATCGATGGTGGAGTAGGAGAGATGTAATAAAAACACTAGATACTAAGAGCGACATAGGACGGGAAACTGTGAAGAGGCATAATCGCCAACGTCCTGAAGGAACACGTCACATAGAAGAAAAAGAACATCCTCTGAGTATCAGTCAGTTAAGTGCCATACGTGAAACACGCTTGGGCGATTATGTCTTTTTCGAGACATGACTGACTGGGCAGAAGATTATCTAGCAGTTGGTTGCCATTGCTTTCTACGATAGACTGGTTGCCAGCCAAGGCTATAGAACCCAATCTGTCCTGCTATTCAACCCATAACTGGTGGGAAGAGACGGATTAATACCTTTCCCAAGGGTATTTGTGTGTAAGTGAATGCAATGGATTCAACTGGAATTCGAACTCGGTTCCCCGGTTTCTCGTTCCGAGCCGATATCCACTGTACCACAACGCACATCCTCTGAGTGTACAAAATATAAAAATGACTGAATAAATATATAGAAATATTTTTCACGAATTGTTCTCTTTAACGAATATTGTACATTGTTTGAAAGTGTAAGATTAACAAATTTGTATTATTTCCCAAAATATGCAGATCATTTTCTTATACTTATTTAGTTAGATCCCAATGTTTTAGTGAATCGATTGCGAAGTAGGGTTTACAAGGGATGGAATAAAGACAGTAGTTACTAAGACCGACATAAAACGAGAAACTGTGAAGAGTTATGATCACCAAAGTCCTGAAGAGACACGACACATAAAAGAAGACTAGATTGGCAGCTAGGTTTCATCATTTTACGGTTGAAATTACTAAATGTATCCAAAAGTTATGTTCTAATAGTTTATGCTCTCGGAATTCTCGACTATGGAACTCTCTTCCAAGTTTTTGGTTTCCTGTTAACAATAATCTTCAAAACTTTTAAATGCAGCATCAGTTGTCATCTCAAGTCTCTTTGAATCTTGTTCATTTAATTTTCCTTTTTTCTCACAAACGTTTTCTCGGCCTTCTTCACTCTCGGTAATTCTATTGCTTTTGGGTTTTTTTATTTTCTTTTTTAAATTATGTCACCCCAAGCAAAGTAGGAGACCTTCTAGTGCGCAAGGGGGTTACAGTAAGAAAAAAGACTGGGTACAGAGGATGAGGGCATTTAAGAAAGGAAAAAATGGGATTCAAGAAGATAGATGACGATTGAAGTTGCATTTAAATTTTTAGAGATTGTAGCTATCAAGGAAGCAAGCAAATGGAAGGGAGTTCCACAGACAGAAATTGCGAGAGAAAAAAAACTATTACAGTAGAAGATTCAGTTGCATTTAACTATTTCAAGAGTAAAAGGTTGGAACTTAGATGCCAGTCTTGTAGCACTCTTAATTTCATATGGTTTGGGAACTAAGGGGAAAAGCTCGTCATAGCAGTTGCCATGGAAATATTTGTATAAAAGACAGAGGGAAGCTACATCCCGTCAGTGACAATGTGACTGAAGTCTAGATGCTAAATCAGGACCAATTACATTGTAAATTCTCATTAAAGAAGTCAGAACATACACGAATTTCTTAGTTCTCTTTTTTTTAATATAAACTGTGGGAGATGCCCATTCACGATATTCAGCCTTTTTCAGAAATCCTATTTCCTCAAGTCGATTCAACTACTCGTCAGTTTGATTAAACGAGGCAAACAGAACGTTATATTTTTTTAAAAACTGGGTTTACGTCTGGCTTGAACTCAAACTTAGCAGACATTTTTGTGCATTTTCCTAGTCCTCCACTGAAAACGTTGGGAAATTTTGTTAAGTTCACCATTCAACTTTTCTGTTTCGTCAGTCAAATTTTCAACTTTTGAACATAATGATTTAATAGGCACATCCCAAAGTTGAAACTGTTCTAACCAATCAGTCCAGAACAAATTACCCGTATTCTTCATAATATACACTTTTAGTTTTAAAGTTTTACATTTGAATGACGCGTTTGTTGTAAGTTCGCCCATAAACGTAATAGGGTCGCCAGTTACACTTTTAGCTATTCGGTTCGTTATTAACAAAGTCAGCTTACCCAGTTTTTCTCTGTTTGATAATTAATTATGGATAAGTTTGAACCTGAATCAAGCAGCAGCCTCATATTTTTGTTAAATATTTGTACTTCAGTATATTTACTGATGTTACGGCTTTTTAGTTCATCAGAATTGGCAAATTCTCATTTGGATTTTGTCGAGAACCGCCAGATGAATAGCAGGAGCACACGAGTAGATATGGCAACAGTGGCTTTATCGCCTTGTATCTTGGTGAAAGGTTTTTTTTTTAAATTGTTTATTTGATTAGCTCACCATCGACATCAGCGCAAGGACATATTCAGTGATATAAATTCTCCACACGTGTATAAACACGTTCATCTACACACGCGCAAGTAGGAATAGAGAGGGACCAGTCATTTTTTAGGATGACGTCAGTTTTTTTTATTAATGGAAGTTTTTTAAATAGAATTACAAAACAAATCCACACATGTAAACATATATTTAACGACACACATATCTATCTGTATCTAAATACGTGCAGAAAGAAAGACAGATCGACAGGGGTGATATATGTCTGTAAAGATATATGTACAGAAACAGGCATAATCGGGTTGAAAGATTCCCTATCCATTGTACATTCTTGTCCTTCTAAAACTTAGTGATACCCACGACCAATATTGAGACTTGATAGAAATGCTTCAGAATGAAAAATAGATATGCCTAGAAACATGAATGTCCAGGTTAAACAGAAAAGACGTGAGTAGGATGAATATTATTACACACGGGTCAATACATGCGCACGTTTCCACACATACTTACTCGTCTCAAGCCCTCCATGTAGTCGTCTACAAACATTCTTATACACATAGTGAAATTTAAGCTGTTAACATGGGTGTGTATAAATACAATGCTGAAAACAAACTAACATCATAAATTTAAAAAATAGTATTTTTATGCTGCCAAATGATATTGGCTGGCCTAAGCAACTGGGACATTTTTATGCTTACCCACAAAAGGTTTCGACAGGTCAGACAACGGTAAATGACAATCATATTCAAACCTGTCTGCTAAGATTTTTAGATGAATGCCATTGCATTACTTTGTGTATGTGTGCGCGTGCATACCTCTCTGTGTGCGTATGTGTGTGTGTGTGTGTCAGATTCAATTATAGATATTTACAAAGTTTGCTTTAACCAGGCTTAACGCAAAATGGATGAAAATTGGGTCATTTTATGCTAGTGTTCTCAAATAAAAGACCAAAGAGCCACTCAATGTGGAGGGTTACTGATCTTGAAAGTCTTGAATTCAGAGTAGCCCTTCTCTTTAACTGACTTCCCCCTGAGGCTATTTAATAAGCTCATATTAGCTTTACTTTGCCTGATAGGCGCCCAGTGAGAATTTAAATCATTACCGGATGATATTAACTTTTACTCCATAACAAGGTGCCCATTTAACATTGTTATTGTTGTAATAAGACATTTCATGTTTTGTGTATATATGTACACGGGGTACTCCGAAAATTTACATTATGTTGGCCCACGGTATCAGAAGCAGATGCTAATGGCATGACACTAGAGGCTAAACCCTCCCGCGGATAACCCATAATTTCTTTCATGCATAAAAATTACGTAATAAATTCAAATTATGAATATATGTGGAAGAGATAACAGTTGACTTTAGATGTGGAAAGGTGAAGATTATAGTTATCGGGGAAGCATCCTCTCGGAAGTTTGTTCCAAAAAGCTATAGTTCTAAGGAAGAAGCCGATTATTTACACTATTTATACTGTTCAAACTCGTCCTCATCTTCGTTGCTATATTCATAACGTTTCTTTGTTAGTTTTGGGGTTTTTTTTTCTCAAAACCAAATGTTATGTCCATAAAAGTATTCCAAAATTAACATGCGAAAAACATCAAACATAATGTCTACTAGGCATACTCATTCATAGATGCAGACACACAATTGTGAATATACATCATCATTTGAATCCCATAAAGACAAACTAGAATTATCATAGCCTTAGATAAAGCAATATTTACGGTGTTTTTTAGTTTAGCCTAGAATCCGTTAATTTCTTGGAACTTGCCTCTCCTTGAATTCGGAACTCCACAAAGTATACTAACGTTTGTTTAACAAGTCGAATGCGCGTGAAACATGATTAACTAATGGAAATCAAACAATACAAAAGTAAAAATACCAGAATTCTTTTCTTCGTTTTCTCTAGATCTCATTCTATGATGAAGTTTTAATAAAAGTGAGACATATTAGATTGATAAGCGTTTCCTATTTGTTTGTTTGTTTTTTTGTTTGTTTTTTCTTTTTGTTTTTGTTTTTTTGTGTTTTGTTTTTTGGGTTTTTTTTCTTTTTTGTTTTTTTTTTTGTTTTTTTGTTTTTTGTTAATTATAAGAATGTAACAGAAAATATAAAGAAATAATTCCCTTCTGGTCGATTCCGAGTTTCGAATATGTTTCGACATATTTGAACTGGACTAGACATATCATCAGTATGCTAGTTATGGTGCAATTCTTTGTTTCTTTGTTCTTCACGAAGCAACACTGACTGGCATTTTTAATGTTTGGGTTGCGACGACATTTCTTGTTACGAATAAATGAAGACAACAGCAAAGAGAGGAAGTAGATTAAATCAATGCCTTTTTTTCCTGTTTGATTTTTCTCAGAATAATAAAATCAATCCGCGAAAACTAATAAAATAATTCAGACTAACTCGCTAACCGTTACGCTACGGTAAAGGATCCCTGGGTTGTCATGATTGGCTAAATAATGGACATATATGTGAAATATACACAATGATTTGCTCTGTGCGTATATCTGTTTTTATCATTGTATGTATGCCTGTATTTTAGCATCCTATATGACGTATAGGGCCACAGGCTCACTATGCTAGATCTTGCGTATAGGGCCACAAAGTCACTGCGTTGGATATTGCGTATAGAGTCGCATGATTACTATACGAAATGGTGTGTATAGAGCCACAAGGTCACTACGTTAGATGTTACGTATAGGGCCACAAGATCACTACGCTAGATGTTACGTATAGGGGCCACAAGATCACTACGCTAGATGTTACGTATAGGGCCACAAGATCACTACGCTAGATGTTACGTATAGGGCCACAAGATCACTACGCTAGATGTTACGTATGGGGCCACAATATCACTACGCTAGATGTTACGTATAGGGCCACAAGATCACTACGCTAGATGTTACGTATAGGGCCACAAGATCACTACGCTAGATGTTACGTATGGGGCCACAAGATCACTACGCTAGATGTTACGTATGGGGCCACAAGATCACTACGTTAGATGTTACGTATGGAGCCACAAGATCACTACGCTAGATGTTACGTATAGGGCCACAAGATCACTACGCTAGATGTTACGTATGGGGCCACAAGATCACTACGCTAGATGTTACGTATGGGGCCACAAGATCACTACGTTAGATGTTACGTATGGAGCCACAAGATCACTACGCTAGATGTTACGTATAGGGCCACAAGATCACTACGCTAGATGTTACGTATAGGGCCACAAGATCACTACGCTAGATGTTACGTATGGAGCCACAAGATCACTACGCTAGATGTTACGTATGGGGCCACAAGATCACTACGCTAGATGTTACGTATGGAGCCACAAGATCACTACGCTAGATGTTACGTATGGGGCCACAAGATCACTACGCTAGATGTTACGTATGGGGCCACAAGATCACTACGTTAGATGTTACGTATGGAGCCACAAGATCACTACGCTAGATGTTACGTATGGAGCCACAAGATCACTACGCTAGATGTTACGTATGGAGCCACAAGATCACTACGCTAGATGTTACGTATAGGGCCACAAGATCACTACGCTAGATGTTACGTATAGGGCCACAAGATCACTACGCTAGATGTTACGTATAGGGCCACAAGATCACTACGCTAGATGTTACGTATGGAGCCACAAGATCACTACGCTAGATGTTACGTATGGGGCCACAAGATCACTACGTTAGATGTTACGTATGGAGCCACAAGATCACTACGCTAGATGTTACGTATAGGGCCACAAGATCACTACGCTAGATGTTACGTATGGGGCCACAAGATCACTACGTTAGATGTTACGTGTGGAGCCACAAGATCACTACGCTAGATGTTACGTAAAGGTCACAAGATCACTACGCTAGATGTTACGTATAGGGCCACAAGATCACTACGCTAGATGTTACGTATGGGGCCACAAGATCACTACGCTAGATGTTACGTATAGGGCCACAAGATCACTACGCTAGATGTTACGTATAGGGCCACAAGATCACTACGCTAGATGTTACGTATAGGGCCACAAGATCACTACGCTAGATGTTACGTATAGGGCCACAAGATCACTACGCTAGATGTTACGTAGGGGCCACAAGATCACTACGCTAGATGTTACGTATGGGGCCACAAGATCACTACGCTAGATGTTACGTACATATGTTCCATTGATCTCCGCAACAAGCATGTCTTTACAGAAGTAGTTGCTAGCCTCATGCCTAACCTGTTTTGAGTTTCGTGTTGTCCTTCTCCTAAACTGGTTACAAACTAAAGCTAGATCGACTATTCTACCCTGCTATTAGCACTACCAATATACATTAGCATGTATTTCCAAGGTAGTGCTGAAAATTGATCAGCCAGAAATAAACATGCACCTTATTTTTATTTTCCAAGGGTAACTTAACCGGGCCGAGAAATGTTCAGCATATTCTTGCATATTCATAAATTTGTTGAATTATATCGGGTTATATATATATATATATATATATATATGCCAAAAAATTGGCACATTCACTGATGCACATTTTACCGTCCAAAATATTTTTCACGTATATTTAAAAATGATCTATTGCTTTAATACACGTGACTTGTATTTGACCAATAATAACTAATCCCAAACCATTATATATATGTGTGTGTGTGTGTGTGTGTGTGTGTGTGTGTGTTATTTTTAGTGGATACACGTATTTGAGTAGACGATCCGTTTATTTATTAAACAGTATATTTTTTTTTCTTTTTGTCTATTCGAAAAGTCATATTAAAAGAACTGACGCTCTACGGCGAGATTCGAACTCCGTCCGTCTGGACAGATGGAGCTACCGTTAAATCCGATACTCTCTAACCAACTAAACTACAGTAACAAAAATACATTTGTGCGCGTGTGTGTGTGTGTGTGAGGGTTGATAGATGAATGAATTTTTCCATCTAGAAAGAGGAATGAGAGGCTAGTAAAATATTATGAAGTTTTTTTTAATGAACAACCTGCACAAGCAAATTGTTTCAAAGTTGTCAGTTGTCTATGTGCTGCTATCCACATTCTCCCGATCGTAGCACCACGCCCTGAACTGGTGTACTCTGTGCCACATGCCGGATGATGCTACAATCGCAGGCTAGATTGGATTGGAGTTTTCCGTCGCCTAACTGAACTCTTGCCGTTTTTCATCCACCTTTAGCCAACCCTATCCAAATTGATTTGCAGTCATACACACTCACACGCATACGCGAAGTACACTCCATAACTAATGCTACAGAAATCACAACATATACAGAAACACAATACCATTGCTGAATAGATCAAGTTTTCAACTAAAAAAATATATTTGTACATATACTCACTAACATTGGATACACATATTTACACACAATGAACAAAACTACCATTTTAGGGGTTTAGTAGATGTTCAGAACCATCCCAGAACATGACTTGTTACAAACATCTGTGCTGCTAAAACGCAATATCTTACACCTGGTTGTGCTCACGTCCTCTGTTTGGTCTACATAAACGTTCAACAAGTGTTGTTAAATACCAGTTGTTGGAATTTTTTCTGCAAATAGATATTCAGTGATACAGTTTTGTTACTTAGGAACTCTCATTTAAATTATTGGTTATCGGCAGGATTCAACCTCTACTGTTAAGCTACCAAAGATCGCCTCTGATGTTGTGGATAAACATTATAGAATATTTTCTGAGCAGCCGACTAAAACAGTTAAATACTGATTGGGCTCCTCGTTACAGGGTACTTGCTAACATGCGGGGTTCCCAGATTATTACTACACAGTTTGTTTTTTTTTTTTTTGTCTTTTAATCATTTCACCACAAACAGCAAATAAATTCATTGCGACTCAAAGAATTACTGACTGTGAGAGAATATGAGAAAAAGAAAACATTATTAAGGAGAGAGAACAATAAAAGTCCTGGAATTAAGAAGACAGAAAATAACGATTGACACTGTATTTAAATTTTTGAAGATCAAAGTTATCTGGTTCAGCTGGAAGAAAGAATTGTGAGAGGAGAAACTGATAGCATAGAACTATAAAAAGATGAGACCGAACCGTCAATCTAGTACTGAACTTAAATTCACTAAGTACCACAGAAAAAAGTTAATCGGAACAATTACCATGAAAATATTTATTAAAAGTACACACGTTAAGTTGATGGAAATTTGACTGAAACCGAGATTAAAGGTCAAGACCTATATAGATCTTTCTTTGTATTTTATCAAGACTCTCAAATCACACAACAAAACCACCAGATCAAATGTAACGGCAATATTCAATATATGATCGAATGGTAGATATATAAATATGTAAGATAGATTTAATAATACTGGCCATGACGGCAAACTGCATCCAGCAGCAAAGGCCTCTGATAGGAAGGTTGTGAGGAGCATGGAACCACCTCTTAATTGTTGTTCTCAGGTTCACCCTGAACCGGAGTGGTAGTATCTATTAGGGTCCCAGCTATGGGTAAATAGTTAACCCGCAAAAGGGGGTCAAAACACTATGAAAGTATAAAAATAGACTTTTATAGAAATATATACATAAAAGTAGATTTTTATAGAAAAATATACATTTTTGAAGGAAAAAAATTTACCAACTATACATTTTTTAAGAAATAAATATTACCATAGCACATTTTCGAAGGAAAAAAACTATTCTCAGCAAAACATTTTTAAATGCAAAACTAGAAGACATTTTCAGTTTTCTAAAATAAAAAAGAATAAAAACAAAAACTTTCATTAAAATCTGACTAAATCAACCTTCTCATTATAACCGAACATTAAAAAAGAATACCTTAAAACCTCACCTTTTTTGCATTAAATAACCCACAGAGGTCGATATGCCATTAAACAAATCTCAAACTCAAAGCTCAAGATAGATTTAAGTGAAAAATATTATCTTGCACGATACAGTGAACTAACTTTTCAAGCAGCAGACCTAGCAAATAATTCAATATAACCAATTTACATCATGCAAGCAGAAAATGCTTCCTAACCCGAAAAATCAGAAGGGGTCACTCTCCTGGAAGTTAACATCAGTCATAATGATGAAAGACAAGAAAAGATTCTCATAGACGATTGGGAGAGTAGTTCCATTCTTGAGACATTAAAAATAACAAGCCATTTTTTGCCTTGGTTAATAGCACATTGTAGTTCCCTTTTAAGATAAGCTGTCAGTTTGGCCTTATTCAACCAATCAGACTCACCATTAAAACAAGAATAAATAACTGTTTCATCTGCATAAATACCAAATTAGAAACTGATGACATCAAGAATGTCTTTGATGAGAATTAGGAACAATGTCGGTCTAAGGATAGAACATTGGAGGACACCTGCATTAATGCAGAAAGATCTAGAAGAGTGGCCGTTTAAGATAAATTTCATTTTACAAATTGATAAGAATGATGGCATCAAATCAAAACTTCGTTCAAAAATACCATAACATTACAACATGTGGAGAAAACCATCGAGCCAAAACCCTGTCAAATGCCTTCGAGATATCCAAAGCAACAGTCCGGGTTTCAACATTAATATCTAAAGCTTGGTAAACTCTTTCAGCAATAAAATGTTCACTAAGTGCTCCTTGTGTAAAAAAGGAAAGCTAATCTAGACTTGTTACAGTAGCTTAGGTATACTGTAAATTCAATTCAATTCTTTTACGAAATCTTGAATAATAAGTCTTAGAAGAAATGATGTGGAGAGCCACGATTGTCTCCATATTGAAACGACATAACATTACAACAAAGTTTAAAACAGATTTTTGTTTTACTGGGCAGTGTCAATTATTCTAATTCTTGGATAAGTGCTTTACATAAAAATCCTCGTCAGGTTATTTTTTATCATTCGTTCATATTCCATTTCTCACATTTAAGATTGCCTCTTAATTGTGTTTGACATATGAGATAAATTTGGACCAAGGACGAACATTGCGACGATGATTGAATCAAGAAAAAAAAGCAACTTAGTGTTAAAGACATTAATTACTGATTAATTAATTACTTTGCTAAAATCCCTGGAACCGGATGTTCAATCCCTCGACATGAGCGTTCGAAAATGTATCAGTCCGTACCGTGGTTTAGCTAGGAACACTGAGGTAATGGAAGATGTTTTTTTATTATTTTTCACACACACACACACACACACATATATATATATATATATAGTCATCCGCAGACAGATCTGTTATATATATATATATATATATATATATATATATATATATATATAATGTATCGAGGCAGAAGATAATTTTCTAAACATATACTGTTAAATATAAGAGACAATGAATGTCTATTATGTTTAATCATGAACTGTTCTAAACATCGTATTTTGACTTTAATTTCAGGTGAAAATGAAGACAAAAATTGTCCAACATTTGGATATTTTTTATTATGTTGGTTCTAAGCTTTCAGCTCACATGAGCCATCTTCAGAGAGGTTACGGGGACTTCAACATAAAAAAATCCACCATCAAAGATGATTTTATCTTGTGTTGACATAAAACTTTGCTAAGATAACAGTTAACAAATAGCAGACGCAGTTCGTAAATTTGTAATGTGGGTTTATGACGTCAAACCGCTTGATAGCTCGAAATGTTAACAGAACCATATATTTAAATGTAATTTAATGTGTTATGACTAGATTTAAATGTTATTTTATTAAGTGTGGGTTGTTTTGATTTAATGTAGATGGCCTTCAATATCTGAAGGTTATTTTTACTGTGTGTATGAGTTAGTATTATTGTGTTGTTGACTATTATGATTAAACATAATAGAGACTCATTGTCTGTTATATTTAACAATATATTTATGCACACATGTAGTATTTATATATTAATTATTATAAATTAATACGCTTACATATACATGCAAAATTAACTACATTGTTTACAACGAACTGTAAACTGGCATAAAATATTTTCGCAACTTTCCTTGTTAACGATATATCTCTTAATCCTTTTTTTCTGGCATCAAATAAAGACAATTTCTAAACATTTAATTTACGTCTTTGTCATTTTTTTCAGTTGTCATGTAAATAAATCTTACTTGAACCTGTTTTTATTATCCTCTGCTAGTCAGAAATGGATCGACTTTGTTTGAGGGGGGGGGGGAAGGTTGCTATTGATTTATGTCAAGAAGATTCACGACTTGTGGATTAGGCATGTATAGGTTATAAAAATCTTTTCCTCATTATTGTTTCATCCCACGCAGGGCGACAGTGCCACTAGAACTGAGGGGCTAACATGAAGTGAAAGGTAATGAGAATGAGTGGGGAAATAGCAAAAAGGAACAGAACAGATGACGATTCAAATTTGTGAAGATTGTAGTTATCAGGGAAGCAAGAAATTGGAAAAGGAGTTCCGCAGGAGGTAAATGCGAGAAAAACAGTTAAATTAAAAATGTTGGCTGCATCTCGCTAGTACAACAGTAGTCTAGTAGCTTGCTTAAATTCTGTCAAAAGAGATAATCAGGAAAAAAGTAGTTCTTCCGAGCAGTTACCATGAAAATATTTGTAGAACAGGCAGAGGGAAGCCATGCCATGTCAGTGAGCAAGTAACTGGACACGAGATCAATTGTATTGCAGACCCTTCTCTAGATTTTGTCAAGAATCTTGATAGACACAGTGGGAGCATCAGACCAGCTCTGGCAACAGTATTCAATACACGGACAAATGGGAGATTCATAGATGTGTAAGATTGATTCTGACGAAACATATTTTTGGCACGGATTCCCCAAAATTGCTAATGATATAAAATGGTATGTACGCGTAGTGTAGTCGTTATTCTTACAGAAAATGTGATTGGCATGACGTGTTCAAATTCAAGGAAAGGCTATTACGTTTATTTTTCAAAAGTTGTCTTGGAAGGGTCTTATCCCATCTCTTCTTCCGTCTCCAGATGGGTGTAAAGCTAGAAACTGCTCCCTGTAAAAATCTAGTTACTACGGAAACTACAGCAGCATCTGGTGTATTGAGGTTTTCGACCTGATACTCCATGGGGTGGGGGGGGGGCTACAGAATTAATATACATACATACATGCAATCCAGGGTAACCTCAGCATAAGGTAATGGTTAACGAGCTAGTTTGGGTGACAGTTACTACTGAGGAGTTCAATCCTCACTGAGAACCTCATACTTGTAACCTTTTGCCAAACTAAGCATGTTACAAACCGTTTCATTGAGAAGAAATGATTACTGAGCTATTCTGGTTACTCACTGTTACTGAATAGCGAGTTCGGCCGTTACTAAAAGCCCTAAAAAATTACAGAGCGTTTCATTCAGAAGTAATATTTAGCGACCTCGTCTGATTGGCTCTCATTACTAAATAGTAAGGTCGATCCTCAATGTATGGGGCATACAGTGAGGATCGTAATTTTGGTGACATACTACCCGTGAGTTCAATCTCGAGACCCGGCAGTGTATACTACGTGTAAATCACGGATAAGTGAATAGCTATATAAGAACTAAACGAGATATCCCGAGACATGAGCATCGGAACGCTAACCCTTTTGCCTCAGTAAATTTGAATAAATAGCATCAGAAATATATCATACCGAAAATAGATATCAACTGACTCAAGTTAGTAACCTAATACAGAAACGTTTTCGGCTTACGGTCTATCACGTTGAATACACCGGTTCTCGCTCGATCACCGAAGTTAAGCAACGTTGAGCCTGGTCAGTACTTAGAGGGTGACCGCTTGGGAATACCAGGTACTGTAAGTGTGTAGTGACGGATGTGCGTTGTTGTGCAGTGGATATCGGCTCGGAAAGAGAAATCGGTGAGCCGAGTTCGAATTCCAGTTGAATACCCTGCATTCACTTAAGCACTGGGAAAAGATATTAATCCGTCCCTTCCCCTCCAGTTATGGGTTAAATAACAAGGTTAGGACTTGGGGACCATGCTCTTAAAAACAAATCTCAATGAATCTTGATACTCGAAAAGAAAAAAAAATGTTGTAAAATAACCTTACCCAAAATCATTGGTTATGACCTTAAAATGATCCCATAAGGACTGATAGGTCGTTAAATCTCCAAACAAACAGAAACTTTTTCCGAAATATCATCCTCTGAACGGATGAATTAGCAGACAGCTTTTTTATGGTCTGATGAATCGATAATTCAGCAAATGGAGGCTATTGTTTCAAAAAGTGCATGTTTGTACATGACAACAAAATGCTACATCCTCTAATCGACCAACCATATTGTTGATCCGGTTGAGAAATTCTCAATGTAAACACATTTGCTTTTAACATTGTTACGTATAAACAATTTACCCAGGTTAGAAACAATCTCTTCAAAAACTGAATGAAAGTTAACAATTCTGCCATAAATTAATGACATGTCGACGCCTATCTTAAAAATTAAGGATGATCAGTTCTAATTCGTTTTCTATTTACTGAGATATTTAAGGAGCGCTAAAGTAAAAATGAATTCTTTGATCCTCGACATTTTTCATATATTTTGATGGCGATAAAAAATTTTATAAGCCCAAGAATGTGTCAGAGCTTGTCACAGTTTATATTTAACGACCGAAAGATCACGTTGTCTTTTCCAAAACATTATGTTACCTTTTCCGAAACATTACATTGACAAAGAATAACAAATAATCAAAGCAGATCATTAATATATTTTTACGAAAAATTTTCTGAAATTATTAAAAATTCTTCTTCTTCTATGTGCCTTGTCCTTCCAAGACGTAGGCGACCATGGCCTTCCACGTCTCCCTATCCCCGGTGGCTCTTAGCATACTTTCTTCTGTAACATCTCGCAATCCCCATTCTGTCATCCACCTGCTTAGGCCCTTCAAATATGTTATCTACTGCTTTCCTCTGTCTCTTTTCTATCTGACCTGTTAGTGTCAGGTTCTCCAAGCCCTCCTTTTTCATTGCATGTCCCAAAAACTTTGGTTGTCTCTTCCTGATGCTCAATATTAAATACCTTTTCGTTTCCATTCTTTCCAACACGTCATCATTGCTCACATGCTCGGTCCATGATATCCGCATCATCCTTCTGTAGAACCACATTTCAGTTGTTTCAAGTTTTTCCTTCATCTTTGATGATATTGTCCAGCATTCACTGCCATAAGGGGGAATAATTCGATTGTTTTCCGCAGTTTGCACATTTCATTTTTTTAAGTAATAAAAAAGTTACTTTTTGTTTAAAAAAAATAAGCATAAATGCTTTTCCTTTCTTAATTTCTGGGTAGACGAATTATTTACATTCGTGAAGTTAAGTTTTGCTATAATCATTGCTTTTCCAGACCTAGTCGATCCGCATAAGTTTAAGAAAGTTTCAAACTGAAATTTTCATTTAATCTACGTAGGTTTGACCGCTCTCGTTCTTGGGATATCTCGTCTAGTTCTTATTTAGTCCTGCCCAGTTATTTACACGTCCCGAGACTAAACTCACAGTTACTATGTCACCAAAATCACAAATGAACGCGTTATTTCACGAGACTATTTTTCTGTGAATTATATAATAAGTGTTATACATAAACATGTGTATGTTGGTGTGTCTTTATTCAATGTTTCTTGCATTAGAATATCTAAGAAAAGTGCTAAAAGTTCTTGGTTTAATTAAGAGACTCCTTAAAAAAAATTATGAATCTTGATCATTTCACCAGGTTTTGTGAAGTAGGCTGGGTTGAAAGATTTGCAGCATCCCTTCATACAAAACTGATACATTCTATGGTGTGTTCATTAT
Source organism: Ascarosepion bandense (assembly GCA_037127315.1). Classification (NCBI taxonomy): domain Eukaryota; kingdom Metazoa; phylum Mollusca; class Cephalopoda; order Sepiida; family Sepiidae; genus Ascarosepion; species Ascarosepion bandense. Next base: position 1,173,613 of record JBBBDQ010000525.1, on the reverse strand, counting down.
GCCTGTGAAATTGCTTCGTTTTGAAAACAAAAACAACTTGGGATAAACGAAAATAAGCAAATGTGAGTACCAATTCAAATTCAAAACTAAAACAGTAGAGACAATTTATTAAATTGAAACTTATTTTTTTATTAATTTAAAAAGACAAACGAAATCAAATAGAATTATATATTAAATCAGTATTCATGCTCTGTGGTATCAAGCCATTCTTTAAATTTATGTTACTGAAAAAAGAAAAATTGTATTTAACAAAATCATTATAAAATCTATAATTAAATTTTTGAACATCTTATTTTAGCCATCAACTGCAAAATACGCTACGTATATTTGGATGTGCCTTGTGGCTATTGGCTTGGGGCCGAGTTCGAATTCCAGTTGAATTTGTTGCATTCACTTACACACAAATGCCCTTGAGAAAGGTATTTATCTAGCTCTTCTCCCTTAAGCTATAGGCTAAATAACAGGGCAGTGGGTTCCATGGCCTTGGTTGGCAACCAGTCTACTGCAGAAAGTAATAGCAACCTACTGCGGGAAGAATCTTCTGCCCAGTCAGTGCTGTTTCTTTCGTGACATGATCGTCCAAGTGTGTATCACGTATGGTCCTTAACTGACTGACTGGCATTCGGACTATTAATTTCCAGCTGATTATAGGGTCCTGCACTTCCTCCTTCATTTCCCAGAACCTACGTGATAGTGCCGTCTGGAATCTCTGTTTAGGGTTCGAAAACGAGTACCTGGCTTTATAATCACAGGTACTCGTTTTCGAACCCTAAACAGAGATTCCAGACGGCACTATCACGTAGGTTCTGTGAAATGAAGGAGGAAGGGCAGGACTCTATAATCAGCTGGAAATTAATAGGCTCAGCTTGTACGCCTAAAAGTTTTCGTGATAGGTGTCGTCTGTGTTTATTGGAGAAGATTCTGATTTTGAAGTATCCTCATTAGGACTTACTTTTGAACTTTAGAAGGGAATTTATAAACAAGTGCCGCCATAGGGCGGATTTTAAAATTTAACTTCTAATTTTTAATTTTTAAATTCTAAATTTTTCCATAATTTTTTTAATATTTTAAAAAAATTTTTTAATTTTAATTTTAATTTTTTTTTTTTTATGTGTATGTTTGTGTGTGGATGTGCATATTTGTATATATATGTATATATATGTATTTATGTATGTGGGCTATATGTAATTTTGAAAAAATTTTTTTAGCTATTTAAATGCTCCTTTTCATAATATTCATTAATATGTATGTGTGTGAGTGCATATGGAATATATATATATATATATATATATATATATATATATATATATATGTATATATATGTGTGTGTGTGTGTGTGCGTGTGTGTGTGTATATGTGTGCATGTATGTGTACACATGTATATTATGTGTATATGAATTTTTTGTATATAGGTGTGTACAGACATATATATGTGTGTATGCGCATGTATGTGTATATAAGTGTGTAATAAATTGAATGTATGTGTGTGTATGTATATATGTATTCTTATTCGTTAAATTGTGTGTGTATATATATGTATGTATGTGTGTACTTCTATAGGTATGTATATATAATAATTGTAATTCATTTTTTTTTTTTTTTTTACCTAGTGTTGTCTTTATTTAGTTTAATTTCAAATGACCTAATTTTTTTAAAAATAATTTTATTTTAAATCCTATATCTTTTTATTCCCTTTTATTAATGCCTTTTTAAGTAAAGGCCTTTTTCTAATACTTCAACGTTTTGGGGAAATTAGGTTTTTGAATTTGTCCAGCGTCTGTAATATTTAAAAAAAATTTTTTCTTTAGTTTCTTTCTTTTTCCCTCCCTTCCTTCTTTTATCTCTCTTACCAACTTTTTTCCGTGTTGCTTTAACTGACGTCGATTTAACACGGCTGTCTGTTAATTTTTAGTTACATTCTCCCCTTTTTTTTGCGAACCCAGACGATGTCAATTTTTTCTTTTCTTATTTATTTGATTTTATTCTATCTTTTTCTTTTTCTTTTTCCTTTTCTTTTTCTTTCCCTTTATTTTTATTTTTATTTTATTTTATTATTTATTTTTTAATTTCTTTGCAATCTATTTAAAAAGGAAAAGTAAACTAATTTTTCTCCAGTTTCTGAAAGGTTTTTTTCTGTTGCTGAGGTGATGTGTCGTTCCCCGTGGGGATCTTCATATCGAAATGGCCATTCAACATCTTTGAATTAATCCTTTTTTTAATATATATATATATATATATATATATATATATATATATATATATATTGTTGTGGACCCGGATTAGGTCCGGAAGAAAACACAACTCGGGTATTAGTGAAACAGAGATATTTACGAAAAACAAGTTAAAGTATTACACGTCAGGTTGACTGCCAGGTGGAGACCTGAGAGACACAATCAACTCAACTCCTCAGTAAATAATCCCGCGTAGAGAGACCTATCTCCCGGAATTTATCGTCATAAGAAGAGTTCATTATGGTACAAAAGGGTAGGTCCAATATATATATATATATATATATATATAAATGTTTCAAAGTACAAAATCGGTATACTATTTTAAAAACAAGGAATTTATTATTAGTCTCAAAGGCCCTTTTGTCCAATATCTCATCAGGAGAAAAATCGTTGGAAAATGAATTAAACGAAAAGAACAGCAACGACGAAAATGAAGAGCAAAAACAGGGAAACACGATAAAATAAATATGCATATACGTATGTATACTTGTAACGAAGGGAGAAGAATTCACGTGTAAACAATTAGCGCGGGACAATTAAAATAAAATATCACTCAACAAATTCAACAACTCCCTTCGTTACAAGTATCCATACGTAGATGCATATTTATTTTATCGTGTTTACAAAATCCTTCTGCCGGAAGAGAGAATGTTTTCGTAACGATATAGCGGCTGATTTCAAAATCTTCAAATGATTATTGGAACTAGCTCTATGTATAATTTTGAACAACTCTTTCTTATATGACTTTGCACATGCTATATTCACTACTAGATGTTGAGCAATAGCCGAATCCATATTTGTAGAGAGAAGACAACATATGTTACCTATTTTTCCAAGTTTTATTTTAGAAAGCAAATGCTGATTAATACGCCCCACATAACCAGCAGCACACTGGCAAATTCATATACCAAATTACTCGATTTAATGTCACGCAAATCTTCCTTACGAAACAACGGAAACGCAGATCTAGTCCGAAAAATACAACGCAGAGCAACAGACGGAAAACAACCAGAAACCGACTTGTTGATCGGTTTAACGAAATTTTGGCCTTTATTCACAATCCAAGAAAGCTTCAAATAAACCTAGCACTTAGAAGGTCCCAGGACTTCAGGAGAATGAAATTCCCTAGTCTTCTTCTTAATGATATATATATATATATATATATATATATATATATGTGTGTATATATATATATATATATATATATATATATATATTGAACAGGTGAAGAGGCTCATCCCTTGTTTCCTGTTTAGGATGCGGTTTCCGGTTTCCGGTTTTCTCTTTTCCATTCTTCTCACTTTTTTTTCACCTGGAGTAGATAGACTAAACTATCGCCCGGTTCACACTCCACCCGCGTCTATTGAACAGGTGAAGAGGTTCATCCCTTGTTTCCTGTTTAGGAAGCGGTTTCCTGTTTTCTCTTTTCCAATCTTCTCATTTTTCTCTCTTTTTTTTTCAATTGGAGTAAATAGATCTATCTATCGCTCGGTTCACACTCCACCCACGTCTATTGGACAGGTTAAGAGGCTTGTCCCTTGTTCCCCGTTTAGGATGTGGTTTCCAGCTTTCTCTTTTCCGATCTTTTCACTATTACGTAGCCCCCTGCACATCAGTGGCATTACTGCCTTGCTCGGGGTGATACGATTAAAATTATATATATATATATATATATATATATATATATATATATATATATATATATATAACGGTCTTTATTGTAATAGAAAGGATTATTTCATTTTCTCCTCTCACACGGGTTTTTGTTTTACACCAATCTTGCATTATGGTTGTCCGTATGACCTCAAGCAGCACCTTTCTTTTTTCTTGCAGTGCCGAGTAGCACAGACTCCAGATGCTATGAGATAACCTTCCAATAATAACTGAAATAATAATGGCCTGAAAGCCCCAGATTCTAGCAAATCCAATCCAGGCGATCACGTATTTCTTAAACTTGTCAATTTCTTTATCCTTGATATGATAGTCACTAGGAACAAGTCACATTGAGATATTTTCATGTTTTCTGTTTGTTTTGTTTATTTTGTTTGTTTGGGTGTGCGTTGTGGTGCAATGGATATCGGCTCGGAACGAGAAATCGGGGAGCCGAGTTCGAATTCCAGTTGAATTCATGGCATTCACTTACGCACAAATACCCTTGGGAAAGGTATTAATCCGTCTTTTTCTTCCAGTTCCGGGTTAAATAATAGAACAGATTGGGTTCTATAGCCTTGTTTGGCAACCAGTCTACCGCAGAAAGCAATGACAACCTACTGCAGGATAATCTTCTACCCAGTCAGTCATGTCTCTTTCGAGACATGATCGCCTAAAGCGTGTATCACGTATGGCATTTAACTGACTGACTGATTTGTTTGTTTGTTTGTTTTTTTTGTTTGTTTGTTTTGTTTTGCTTTTTGTTTTTTTTTTTGTTTCTTTTATTTTGTTTGTTTGTTTTATTATTCAACGTCTGATTTGGTGGCCTCCAGAATGCAGTCTGTTTGGATCTTGACTTGGTCATTATCGATCACTCTTCTCTTGCTTCTGACATTACCATTTTTCTCGTCTGCAAGTCCATAATTCATAATAAATACATAGGCACCAATGTCCACGGAAAACCACTTCATCATGACGGCGCTTGTATTCTTTCTGTGTAAGCATTCCATAAGCACTAATGGGGTGGTGACATTTTTCACTTTCATACCACATTGTTGTTGTTGTTGTTGTTGTTTTCAGTTCTGTTGACATCCATCCATCGCAGACCATGGCCGTATGACAATTAATCAACAGTCGAGACAATATTCTTGAGTGTTTGTTTAATCTTCCTCCACAAGACACATATCTGCTATTTTCACCTCAAAAACGTCTACTAGCGTTTTACTAGCTGATCTTTACCTGTTTATATAAAAGGTTATGAAAAATAGAATTAGGGTTTACAAGAATGTGAAACTCTAAAAAGATGGGAGCAATTAGACCTCCATCGCGCTGAATGTAGTACGGACTTTTACCGATATATTTTGCGAAACAATGGAAAATATGTATTCGTTCAAGAACTTTGTTCCTTGATAAAATTACCCGAAATATATTTACAAGAATCTAGTGATCCGTGAAATAAAGAGAACTGGTCTGTTATGTAATATCGGAATTCCTATATGGCAATGATTGCGGAAAACTTTCCTCGCGGATGAAGGAATGACTTCAGTTAACAGAAATGTTGTTCTACAGCCCAGTTACAAAGAGATTAAATAAACTAAATTTCCCTCATTTTCTTTCACTGCTCAGCAATGACAAATACCCGACTTTATTTACAAGCGAAAATATAAATTCGGTATTTTCTAAAAAGTGCTGAACTGCTGTGTAGTTTCAATCCTCTTATATGGCAGTGAATGTCGAACAACTTCTTTTACAGATGAAGAAGAAACTTCAGGTATATGACTTTAGGTATAGATTCATAGGGTATCGTTTTACAGTAGAGATACTGAGAATACACCCATGCGCAAATTAATTGAAACAAAACGAATAATATCTTCCAATGAACTTTCACACTTTTCTTGATCACGTATACGTCGTCTCTTGACGTTGTTTGTCTCTTCCGACCGCATTTTCCTTTACGTTTTGGACTGATGGATCCAATTTGTTCTTCACCTCGATGACACAACTGACAGTTGAAAGGCTGACACTAACAATATCCGCGATCTCTCCTTAGGGCTTGCCGCCCACTGTGTTCAAGCAGCGTTAAAAATTTCGTAGGCTTCCTTGGAGGAAGACCATCCATCGCAGACCATGGCCGTATGACAATTAATCGACAGTCGAGACAATATTTTTCAAGGTCAAACAAACTTCATCATACATCCCGAAAATAAATCCACTGCAATCCACTGCAAATAACCTAATCTGAGGAAAAATACAAATTGATTGCACTCTGCCACTCCAATGAAAGGAAACTAAAGCAGTTGTTTCAGTTGTTTCAATTAATTTGCACAAGACCATGGTCGAAAGATGCGAACAACCAGAACATTTTAATGAAAATGTAAACAAAAAGGATACATATGTATAAAATGACATTTGAAATTTCTGGGACATACAATGGAGAAAGAAACCTTAGATAATGTTATATCCCGGGAGCGGATAAACAGAGAAAGAATAGTGCAAGAAATAATTCTTAACACTGAGGATATATGAATAGAGATTTATTATACCTCAGTACAGTAAACCAAATACACGTACACCAACGAACAGTTACAAGAATAACAATCAAGAAGGCAATGTCTCTGTATAGGACGTATGCGTCCGTATTAAGAAGAAGGCTTCCATCTAGTGACGTCTCACTCTCGTCTAAGGCCGATGGCTCTCAACTAAAGTCGATCACTCCCGTGTAATGACGAAGACTCTCGTATAGTCACGAACACTCTCGATCACACTGTAGTTCGTTCTAATCCTGGTCTTTTATAACCCAGGCCATACCCATTCCTGGGTAGGACAGGATATTTCACTACAACAGATAATTTAACACCCATGATACAGTGTAGAGGGAAACATTGAGTAACCTACCTAACGAATTGTGTAAATGGATGACAAAACAAGTACTGGGTGTGATGATTTTCTAAGCGCCGCTTAGATGTAGCACAAGACCGAAAGTATGGGATACCCACTGAGGATCGAACTCACTACTCAGTTTTAACTGGTTCTAGCAAAACAAGCTTGCTAACCATTACACGATGCCGATGTGCACAAAAAGTCCTGGGAGGGATAGTAAAAGGTAAACGTTGTTTAGAGGTAAAAAGGAGAGTAAGTTTTGAAGAACTAAGATCGTCCACAACTCGAAAGAATACAGCACATAAAAAAGAAAGATATTTAGAGTTATTATTTAAAGCAGTAAAACACAGGATGTTGTGGAGTCCCATGACTGCTCACCTGAAGTGACATGGTGCATAGAAAGAGAGAAATTGACTTGAATTTTGAAGGGTCAATATCAGTCTAAGATTTCGGTAGTTGTGAATAGAATACCCTGTGTTATTTTTGGGAACCGAATGAATTGACTGGCATAAGATTTACCAAATACTAAAGAAAGCAGATCGATTAAAATTTTAATAACATCCGCACAAAAAAGAAACAGAGCAATTGTTTGAAATAAATTGTAGGACACACATAAAAAAAAAAGTAGGGCACGCATATAAGAAACTAGCGGTATAGCCCGGCGTTGCTCGGGTGTAATGAAAGCTTTAAAACTAATCCATGGTCCTGGAGCTCAGACTCTTTGGACGTTGGCACGAAAGACTAAAAAGCAATAGTTGTTTCCAGTTAAAGCGAAACCGTAGACTGAAAGAAAAATGAATGGATGTAAGTCAAATTTTGATTTCCTGGTATCGATATCAAATAAGTTTTTTCGTTGTAGACTGAATTTTGAAGACTAAATAAGTCCACTGAGTAAATGGTATCATGGCTGAGACTAAGAACTACAATTATACCTACTAAAATAAAAGGTGTGAAAAACTGATTTTGATCAGACCCGGTAGGATATCGGAGTATCGATTTCCAATATCGGAGTGAAATAAGTCATTCAAGGATAGAACTCCAACCATGAAAAATCTGAATATCTTTTCTTATGTCTTTGTCTATGAGTGTATCAAATTTGATTAAAATCGAACCACTCCTTCTATAACCCGAATTTTTCAATTATCGATTTTCGATATTTATTGGGGGTACCTGGACACAAAACCTAGCTAAGAACATTTGCAGACGCTTATAGTACAACTGTGTAAATTTTCAAGAAAATCGGTTCAGCCGTTTCGGAGTCTATAGGTAACGGACACACACACACACACACACACACACATACACATACACACACACACACACAGACAAAGTTCCATTTAAAAATAAATTTATATATATATATACTAAATAGAATTAACAAGGTTTATTCGTTAGGCTTTTCGGTGAGTTTCTCTGTGTGTCGAAGAAGTCGTATGATCTGAAACGGAAACTTGATATAGAGAAATAGCCACTGTAGCGTTTATGCCTTTATCTTGAATTTGTTTTCACATACTACGGCCGTTAATTAGATTGTAGCATGCTTTAAACAATTAATAAACAAACTTTATTAATCTTGGTTTACAAGCCTGTTACATGAAGGAGATCCATCATTTTAAATTGTTTTTTACGTGTGGATTGGCATAGTACTGCTGTATTCTCACTTAAATTCAAATTCAAAATAGAAGAGGCATTTGTGTCAAATATTTACGCATGTCACTTTGCTCTGAGTGATGAAAGACTAATCACCAAAAAGCTTAAATGGAATTCCTAGTCCATCCTATTCAATAAAACATGTTTAAACGAAGGATTTCATGAATTTACCTGCTTATACAATAACAGTTGGAGATTGAAAGACAAGCCTCCTCTAACCTTTCTGGTAGTAATTAGTAAATTACTCTAGAGGTCAAGAGACAGCACGTCAAGAAGTTCGCTATCTCTTAGGTGTTGAGAGATTGTGCCACAAACACGGCCTGTCGTTTTCAGTCTCTGTGTCAGAATAGAAGACGCCAAGTTAATATTATTATTATATATTTGAAGGCCAAATGAAAAGGTTCAAATTTAAAGTAAGCTGGTTTACATTACGCTCAGACATCTTCCATTCATGGCTAGATAACGTTGTGTTCTCAAATAAATGCTGTATCCCCTTCTCTATCCCCCACTCTCTCTCTCTCTCTCTCTATCTATCTCTCTCTCTCTCTCTCTCTATATATATATATATATATATAGAGAGAGAGAGAGAGAGAGCGGGGTAGAGAGAGTTTTCAGGAATAATATGTTAGCTGGAAAACAAAAGCATAATATTTACATTCTGTATATGAAAGCATAAAGCAGATAAATTGAATAAGAGACTAAATATATTGAATAAATATAATAATCTCTTTAAGCATACCAAACACGTCTCCATTTAAGTGCACCCGCTAAGCTCTTTGAAACGATAATTCAAAAACCACCTTTGTAAATCTTTTCTTCTTGTTCCATTCTTCTTCTTATTATTTTTTTTTTCTTACTGAGTTTTCAAACCGGAAGTAACTGGTGGTTTTAATTGGAGATGAAGTGACAACAAGTATCCTCAATACTCTTGAAATGCTCTTGGTATTCAGAATTATTTTTTATTACGCCGCCCTGCCGATGGTGTCATTTGGACACGAATTTCCAATTCTTCCAGTTTCTTTGCAGGTGCGTTTCAGATTTTTATTCAGGGTTCATGCCAATAATATCTGATTGATTACCTTATAGACAAAATGATAGCCAGATTTTTTTAATATTCTAGCACCCTCTTAAGTATTTTATCTGTTTTAATGTCTTCTAGTTGGTTTTCGTTCTTCCTCGGATTTCCAGTTTTTCGATATTTTTGTTAAGTTTTGGGGGCCGTTCCACTGGCTTTCGTTTTCATATTCCACAAACGTTTTTATTTCTCATACAGAGTCTAGTTATTTTTTGTCACGCTTTTCACTTTCAGTTCACTTTGCGTGTTTTCAAAAGAGTATCGTCTTTTTTTTTAAACAAGTTTTCGTCTTGAACCACTTGTCTTTTTGCCTAATTTGGGTGATCCATTTGAATATCCGTAGGATTTTATGTATTTTATTCTCGAAGACAGATTATGGGATTATGGTTTATGCATAATCCGATGGCTTGCATGATTAAACTGTTGTCATTTGCAGAATTCCCAGTTGGATCGCCCTTCTTATCAAGTCCCCCCTACTTTTGCATTCATCCTAGGCTAACTTTACGTATTTCTTTATTATAAGAGTGATAAACCCAGTTCTGTCGCAAGACAATTTTCATTACTGAATAGAACGGTCAAAGTTGGTCTGTTGAGATTTCTGGTGTGTTTCTTCTTGTGTCGAATAAGTCGTATAATCTCAAGTAAAATCTTGTAACGGAATTTACCGATATTGCAATGTTCCGAACGGTGGATTACGACCCTGTAATATGAAGGGTCTCCGAAATTTTTGTTTTGTTCTGTTGGATTGGCATAGTACAGCTTTATTTTCAATCAAACCAGATGCAGATTAGTATAGGCGCTGTGGGTTTGTGTCAAATATTTACGCATGACACTTTGCTCTGAGTGATGAAAAACCAATCACCAAATGGCTTAAAAGAAATTCCTAGTCCGTCTTATTTAATGAGACATGTTTAAACGAAAGATTTCATGGATTTACCTGCTTATACAATAACAGTTGGAGATTTAATGACAAGTCACCTCTAACCTCTCTGGTTGAAATTAGTGAATTACTCTGAAGATCAAGAGACAGCAAGTCAAAAAGATTGAGGTGTTTTGCATATCTTGCTCTTTATATAATTGGTTCTTATTTTAAATTTCTGGGCACATAAAGAGGATGGCGGGCTTGGAAAATATGATACTGACAGGACAGATTGAGAGTAAGAGGGACAAAGAAAATCAGCGCGTGATATACTTGGTGAGATAGTAGAACAGCGTTTGGGAGAAATAACAAAAAACTTATTAAGAGCTAGAAGAAACAGACAGGAAGATGTGAAGTGCTATTACCGCCTACAATTTGAAGGGACATGGCACATAAAAGAAGATGCCGGCATTAATAAGGATTCAGTTTCTCTTTTCGACTGCCCTCCACAAAATTATTTTATTCCACCTGAAATTCCTTCATTTTGTCTCCTGAAATGATTGTCCCTTTTTTGTTTATCAATGCTGAGTTTCCTGCTCATCTTGTTATTTCGTCACAGCCTTTGATTGTTGTAATTAGCCTTTCATGGCGATGCTTCGTGTAGTTTTTAAATCCTTTGATAATGGAGTCAGGGCAGCCGTCAATACTGATTAGCCTTTATTCGCTTTCTTAACTTTTCACGTATTATCGTCACATCAGCTTTTACGCGTTTTGCGTTTTCGACCGGAGATCTTGCATTGTGAGCGCTCACCATCAATCCGTTCGACCGTAGATAGTATGTGCATCTTTAGCACAATAATTGCAGTACAAAGCAACGCAGACTTCATAATAGTAGTAATAGCAGTATAGTTTTCCGTGCATGTAGCCTGGTTGTTGTCACTGGGAACTGAATGACAAGTATCCTCGATTCCCCTAGCACCTTTCTCGGCATCCTTAAAATCTCTAGCTCTACCGTCTTTTGAACAGCCTTAGTTTCTTCTCCCATCGATAATCTCCCTAATATTGCTTGTAATAGATACCATGTCCCCAACCACAACAATTTTATTGTTAAGTCGACTACAAACAACGTTCCTCAGATTCCTCAGTTCCAGAACGAGGTCCTGTAATTCCGTTTTTATTTTTCGTTTTCTTATGGCTTCACCCTATGATCCACTGGAACGACCAGTTCTATGATCGGAGAGGTTTTTCTTTTCTTTGTTTATCACTAACAAATTTGATCTTCCTGGTTCGATAGAATGGACGATCTAGATTTCAGAAATCCAAAATATTTGACACATTTTTTTCGAAACAGCTTCAGTCAGTCTATTTTAGTTCTAGAATTTGCGTTCAGCAGTTATTTACCTTTAATCACAAAACATGATGACACCACGATTTATGATTGCACCTCCAAAAATCTAGATGACCAATGTCTGACTGCTGATCTCTTTTGTGATCAAGCTCTAACAGCTTAATAGGAAATTTAATATTCGATACTTTCAAAACTAAGATGGTTCAATTATTACAGAGCAGACCAATAATTTTTCTCCTGCCACGATAATCGGTTGTACTCTTAATGATGCTTCTTGCTTTGAACGTCTACTGGGGCTCAAGTTCACTCCAAATCACAAGAGGTACTCCTATATATGACCCATCGCTAAGCATCATTGTACAATACATTTCACCCGCTAACCCCAGCAAACATACAAAACATACTATATATTATAGACAATTAAAAGCAGCCAACTTCATAATTACCAACAACAACACGCCTATCAAATCCAAACTTCATATCACTAATATAGTCTATTAATTTCACAGCACCATACAAGCCAATAGCTCTTGTAATAAACCGAATAACGAGAAAGGATACACATCGGAGATATTAAATAAAAATTTGACAACTTTAGTAATTCCAGTTTCATAAAAAAACGGTTAAACTTCGAAGCACAACGACCTTCTCCTATTAGAAACATTACTGTACATCACCGTCATTCTAAGAAAATGTACTTGTAGAAGACGTCTTAGGAGATGTCTTTTAAAAATATTCTCAACTTTGAATTAAAATCTCATTTCAGTTAGAATAGCAGAGAATTGCTACTACTACTACTACAACTACTACTACTACTACTACTACACAATGCAACTTACATCATAAACAACAGAAAACATAGAACATATCGAACACCTTGAAAATTGTTAATGAATTGTTCGAAAGATTTTGAGGCAATAATTACTTCTGATTAGTTTCTACAATATCTTATCTTCCAGTAAAAAAAATAATCGTAAGGACATTATAAACCTAATTATAAACTTATAAGATTTCCCTTCTACGTTATATTCAATAAAACGTACACAAAAACACACACACACATATATATATATATAAAGATAATTTTTTTAAGTACATTTAATAATCAAAATAAAAGCGTGGAGCTTGATATTACATAAATATATATATGTATATATATATATATATATGTGTGTGTGTGTGTGTGTGTGTGCGAACAAAAATTTGATATCAGGGAGCATGAACAGTGATTTAAAAAGGAACCAAGATATTTTTCTTTTTTTTTTTTTCACTTTAGGACTCTTTTCAGTCAACACTTCGTCAAAAGGAAAATGTTGAGAACATTTCCCTAGAATAGTATTGAATGAGGGGGAAAAAAACTTGGAAACAAGATTAAAACAATTTATTAGAAAATATTGTTTACACAGACCCGGTTGATGTAACTTTATATGATCCGCTTCAAAAAAACGTAAATAGTGAGTGGACCGGGTTCTATGTAAAACTGTGAAAAAATCGTCTACATATTCATAGAACAGTTCGGGTTGTCTCGTAGGTGCTGGACTACGGCCGAGACATGCGTGGACTAAGTCATCTTTTATGTGTGACTCAGATTGCCGAATCTTATATTAGCAGAAACATACTGACAAATTCGGGTTTCCAATCTCTGATTAGTTTGTTCCACGTATTTAGCATCACAATGACATTTGAATTTGTACACATTTGAACTGTTCTGAAAGTAGGAGAGACCACTGCATTTATCCTAAAAGCAACACGTAACCTAACAGTCGAAAAGCCTAATGTAATACAAGCCGACACGCTGTCAACTAGCGTTTGATTCTTCTTACTTAGTCACGGTAGTTTCAAATAAATAGAATAAAGGCTTGGATAAAAAAAAAATACCGGTTCTTTTAAGCGTCTGATCTTATTCTCAACCACTTGATTAACGACATTCGTAAGATTTCAGTTGTCACTTAAAATATGACTAATGTTTTGAAGTTTTTAATCAAATGTACAAGAACAGATCATCAATGACTAAGGTAGATATCAGGTTCATTAGTATGAATCACACTAGTCTCCTTAAAAGCAATGCACTGCGCCTCCCCGACCTCATTCTCTCAGCCGATCTCAAGTGGAATGAATACATCGCGTCAATAGCTTCATATACTGCTAAGAAAGTTGGGTCGCTGTGCCGCGACAGGAAGTTCTTCTCGTCAAAGTTCATCTTGCACATTTATAAATCTACCATTCGTCCGTGCATTAAATATTTTGCCATATCTGGTCGGGTGCTTCTGTTGTTCATCTCGGGGTTCTCGACAAAATCCAAAGGAGGATCTGCAATGTAATCGGTCTCAATTTGGCAACTCGCCTTTAGTTACTTTCTCACCGACGGATTGTGACTTCCCTCTGGCTTTTCTGCAAGTATTTTCACGGCTTCTGCTCTGATGAGCGTCATTCCCTGGTGCTCCGCTCTTATGAATTTGCTCGTGCAACTAAACTGGAAACTAGGTGCCGTCAAAATAGGCAAATTTAACCGTCATTTCTTCTCAACCATTTTCTTTTCTCGTACTTCTCTCCCTTGGAGCTTCCTTACCCATGTTTGTTTTCCAGATAGCTACAATCTCCAAAGGTCTAAGTGCAAAATCGATTACCATCTACTATCTCCTTGACTCCCAACTCTCTCTCTCTTACCCTTTCTTCGACATCTCTTGTACGTTATTTTCTTTTCTTTTCTCTCTTCCCTCTACTTTCACTGTAACTCCCTGCCAGTATTGTCTTGTTTGGGGTAAAATGATTATAAGATAGATAGATAGATAGATAGATAGATAGATAGATAGATAGATATGAAATGTGTATATATAGTCCTCCACAGACAGGTCTGTTTCGCTGTATCACAGCTCATCAGTACGGTTAGACTCCGATTGCTTATATATATATATATATATATATATATATATATATATATATATATATATAAATATATATATATTATTTATATATTATATATGCGGGGTACGTATTTGAAAGTGATAGAGATAACATATTCAGTTAGATAGGTGTGAGTTTGTGATCCTTGGTTTCAAGCTCTTTTCAAACTGACGATTGCGAGACCTAGGGTCACAAACTCACACCTATCTAACTGATATATATATATATATATATATATATATATGCCCTTTTATACAACATTTCTAATCAGCCAATGACATGTCAGTTTTCCTGTATGGTACTGAAACGTTAGAAATTTAAGCGCAGTACTAGATTGGCATTAAGGTCTCATCATTTTACAGTTGAAATAGAATAGAACTTACGGTTACATAAAGCTAACACTTTATTCTCTCGCACTTCTCGACTGTGGAACGCTTTTCCGACTTCATGCTTCCCAGTCAACCCTGATCTTCAAAAATTTAAAAGCAATATCAACCATTATCAATTGTCTTCTTAATTCTTGTTCTTTTATTGTCCTCTTTCCGTAATAGTATATTTTCTCATATTCTGTAGAACTCAGTAACCCCTTTGCATCTTAGTGGCTTAAATGTCTTGCTTGGGGTGAAATGATTAAAAAAATGTTGTAGAAAGATTCAAATCCTGCATCTACAGTCAACCAATCTAGAAGAATTGTAGGATACTTTAATAATAGCAGGGACCCAAGTCGTATGCTTCGAGTACATTGTTGAATCTACGCCACAAAAAACTGAGGCAGTCTTAGCTGCAAAGGGTTGTTCAACCTGTTTATTAGAAGAATATATCTAATAAAGTAACGCATGAGTATAAAGTAACGGATTAGTATATATATATATATATATATAGAGAGAGAGAGAGAGAGAAAATAATATATACATTTTTATATACCAGAAAAAAGTTACATTTTTTTAGTTGAAATCTCAGCGTTTCTTTCCCTTCCTGCGCATGCGTAGTTACATCAACGTAAACATCACTGATGATGTCCTAAAGAACGAAACGTGTTGCACTAAAACCTTCTTCCACTTTGGCATTAATTTTCCAGATAGATAGATAGATAGATAGATAGATAGATAGATAGATAGTCATCCGCAGACAGATCTATTTCGCTGTATCACATCTTATCAGTACGGTTAGACATCCGATTACATTTAACCCAGGATTGAAGTCCGACCGAACTGGCATCAGTCGGCGATTCTACCTATGGGCGCTCGGTAGAAGGAGGCAGACTTTTAGCGTATGATGTATCATACGCCAATAGCCAGAGTGCTCTAATTCATTATTGAATGAGCGATGCGTAGATGCTAGAGTAGCTACTGTTTTTCAAAGTCTACCGTTCTTCTAGGGTGTGAGAGCGTAGTCATATACATATATATATATATATATAGAGAGAGAGAGAGAGAGAGAAATAGCGGGGGAGGGGTGAGAGAAAAAGGAAATTTTCTGTCTTTTGCTTTACTTTTCAGCTGAAAATCTCTCTCTCTCTCTCTCTCTCTCTCTCTCTCTCTCTCTCTCTTTCTGGACTAACAATTTCTTTGTTGCCTAATCAATATTTTCCTCCAACCGAAAAAAAATACGGAACATATAATTATAGCCTCTGTGTCTCCTTCATGTGCCTCACTTCCTGATTCCCGATCGATATGACGGACATTTAGCAGGAGACAAAATATTTCATTTCGCCAATCCTTTTGCGTGCATGCACCCAGTACAAAACCATTGATCATCATGAGCGACACTTACAGCTTTCTTTTTTTTTATTTTTATTATTATTATCTTCTTGCCTTCCTTTCGTTTTCACTCGGTTTCAGGAAATCACTTCCTTTTTGCCTTCTCTTCACTCAATCTTTCTTTCTCTCTCTCTCTCTCTCTCTCTCTATATATATATATATATATATATATATATATATATATCTTCCTTTCTATTACATATGATTAGAAAATCCTTTCCTCTTTCTAACCCTTATTTTGTTCACGTCCAATTCCTTTCTCTTTCTTGTAATTAATTCATTCAAAATCGTTTCACTTTTCTCCTTCTTTCTGCCTTTCTCTGCACTTTTCGATACATCTTTACTATCCTCTCTCTCTCTCTCTCTCTCTCTCTCTCTCTCTCTCTCTCTCTCCTTATTGCTTTTTTTTAAGTATTTTTCCATTGATTTCGTTTTTGCTACTGTGTTTATTTTTTTACTAATTCTATCGGCAAATAAAAAGAGAGAGTAGATTTGAAGATGAAGAAAGAAAGCTAGGATCGGAATGAGTCAATGGGTACAACTTGTGTCCAATTGCGAAATTTTAGTGAAAATGGCGGAGACGCACAAATGTCCAAGTTAAGAAAAAACGGATCAATAAAAAGGACTCCGCATTTTGAAATATTCGTATCATTTTTAAAAACTTTAGAATATTCATTCATTTTCCAGCGCATAATTCATTTTTTTAGAAATGATTTTCGCTAAAAAATAGTTGCATAATATTGGCTGTTTTCAATAAAAATTACAAGAATGACAATAAATCGACTTTATCTATATTTTTTATGATTTAATAACACAAGACAGTTTTAAATTTATCCTATGAGTCAGAGATAAATTTTATATGAGCCTAAATTATGCAATGATTCATTTTAACAAGTGTCTTCGTTATTGTTTTTATGGCAATATATTTTTCGTATATCTGAGTTTTTTTTTTATTAGATAAGAATAAAATGTTGGAGTAATTTAATTCATTGTTCCTTTCTTCAATTAAAACCAAACAAGACGATAAGGCCACTAAGACTCAAGGGGTGACTGGTAGGGAAAGAGGAGAAGAAGACTTTAGAAGAACCCGGAATCTCAATCCTAAACAGGAAACAACGGATAAAACTCTATTCCTGTTCAAAAGTCAAGAGAGAAATGTGAATCAGATGATAGGTAAATCTCATTATTCTTATTGAGGAAATAAATAAATATAATTTCAGGTTTTAGTCGGAGGCGTTAGAAGTATAAAGTTGAAGTAGGCTTTAAAAGGAATCGGAATCTCAATCCTAAACAGGAAACAAAGGATAAACCCCTGCACATATTCAGAAGGCTAGGGAGGAATGTGAACAGGGATATAGGCAAACCTATTTACTCTTATTGAAGCAATAATTAAATGAATAGATTTAATTTCAGAGTTTAGGTGGAGATGTTAGATGTATAGCGTTGAAGCAGAATTTAGAAGGAAAAGGAAATTCAATAAATAATTCTGCATTTTAAGCATTCCCGAAAATTTGATTATAATAAAGGGTTCATTTTTGTTTTATTTTAAATAAGGTGTTAGGAACTGGCTGATTTTAGTGCCATAAACCGTTTAATAACATAACCCGTGTTACGGCCTTTCCAAGAACGTTCTCAGATTATTAGTAAATATATATGTAGATGATACCACAGTGGATAGATACATCTTCAAAATTTTCGTAGCTGATCACTCTTCTGATCTAGTTCAAACAGTTCAATAAGGCAGAAAACTAGCTTGTAACATTCCGTACCTCTAAAACCGAGCTAGTTTAATTATCACCGAGCAGACCCTAAATTTATGCCTGTCATGAACGGTTGTACCCTCAATGAGGCCTGTTACTTTGAACTTCTAGTGGGGCTCATGTTCAAATCCAGAGCTAAAGTAGTACCAATATATATGATAGATAGCTAAAGATGCTTGAAAAATGGTCGTTTCCTTGTACCGTCTCAGAAAAATATCTGAATACTGTCAGACAAGAGTCAGATCTAGTGATACATGGAGCACTTTTCTTTGAAGTATTAGTTGAAGTATTAGGCAGGAGGAGAGTGAAGGCAAAGACGAACCGTCTACAGTGGGATGAAAGAAAAAGAGCAAGGGAATGATATGAACAAAGGAGTGAAGACAGTTGTGAAGGTAGAGAGAAAGGTTAAGAACAAGATACACGGGGTGATGTAGAAAGGGCTGGAGTTAAATGGATAAGAGATGGAAATTCACTTTACATTTAAATTCTTGGAGGTTGTAGCCGTCAGGAAAGCAAGTATATGGAAGGGATTTCCACAGGCGGGAAGCGCGAGAAAAAAGCTGATGAAATAGAATTGTCGACTGCATTTGGTTGATCTAACTGTAAAGGGTGAGACCTTGTTGCTGGTCTGGTTGCCTGAATAAATTCTTGTGGAAGACCACTAGCCTTGGATGGCAACCAGTTTAAGAGAAAGGAAACAGTGAATTCATAGGGGTTGGGCGTAAAGTGTAAAAAGGGCTTTTCTTCCATGGTGTTGCCAACTCAAATGGATTTTTCAGCAACCGTTCTGAAACCGACACCTTGCCACTGGATCCTGGAAGGGAGGTAGAGTGGGTTTGACCTGGGCAAACATCTTACTCACGGGTAATCGTGTAAAGTCGTGTGCAAGCAAGGTCGAAGATGCTGTTTCCTCATCTTTACATGCTCTAGCTTCACAAGATCTTCATATTTAAGAATCTATCCCATCCTTCAAAATCATTAACTCCGATTCCCCTTACAGCTTAAAGAGGATGCTTAGAGCAGACGATATTCACCTGAACTCTGTTGAGAGACCGAGTGAATATTGTCTGCTCTAAGTGGAAATACACTACCGGCCATAATTATTAGGCCATCCCAGTTTGTTTGTTTTTTAAAAGAAATGATGTATTTCATACTATTTTTAGTATTTATTGCCAAAAGAATGGTTCTTTTGTTATTATTATTTTGCAAAATTTTACAAAGCAAGGAAGCAAAGATGAACTCATCCAAATCACCCTAAATTTTCTTCATTCTATCATTGATGAAACTGTAATATAGGTAATTATTAAATATTTATAAATTCATTCGATGCACATGTTATTCTGCAGTATTAACAAAAGAACCATTCTATTTTCATTTACAATTATTCACTTGGCAATAAATACTAAAAACATAGTATGAAATACATCATTTTTTAAAACACTGGGGTCGCCTAATAATTATGGCCGGTAGTGTAAGCTTGGGTAAAAGCACAGATCAGAAGAGGATGTTTACCATATCCCCCGGGACATCGTCGAGGAAGGGGAGAGCATCTAGCCTCAATGACAGGAAATTTTACAGGCCCGTAACATAAATCCGTACCATATATGCTCAATAAGGTTTAAGTTTGTCGTAAACTGGACTAGACGTACACATTTGAATATATGGAATGCTATGGATGTTACTGCTGGGTTGGTTCTTTCGCCTAAACATCCAAAACATATTGAATGGCTTTCGCAGCTGAAATAAATAGGCAAAGAGAAAAGGAAAGATACAGAGACACTAGACGGACAGTTTAGACACTGATTTTATTTTATTTTTTTTTTTTTAGTTCCAACGACCTCTTGTTGGGGAAATTCTTTCCCAAACAGTTTGGCACGTCTTTACCATCCAAAGTCCAACAGAGAAAGAGATCGAGTTTATTTTTGGCACCAGGAGGCCTCGCTTTTTTGCGCATGCGTCAGTTGTCTTTCCTGTCAGAGGTCTTCTGGGAATTTTTTTATTTGTTTTATTTCGTACTTTAATTTTATTTTGTATTTTTATTTTATTTCGTAGTTTTTATTTTATTTTGTATTTTTA
Source organism: Ascarosepion bandense (assembly GCA_037127315.1). NCBI lineage: Eukaryota > Metazoa > Mollusca > Cephalopoda > Sepiida > Sepiidae > Ascarosepion > Ascarosepion bandense. The sequence goes on along the minus strand of JBBBDQ010000525.1, from coordinate 1,153,420 downwards.
TTTTATTTAATGTTTTTTATTTTATTTCGTATTTTTATTTAATCCCTACAAATATCTTTCAGTCAGCTGAGTCTTCTTGGTAGTAGTTTCGTATTACTGTGTGTAATTATTTTAGTGAAAGAAGCCATTTTTGTGTCTGATATCAGCAATGTATCATCTGCGTATCTTCCATAGTCTATGAAAATTCAAACAGAAAAACCCGACATCATCAACACTTAGTTTGCGCTTTTCCTTTCTCTCTACCTTCGTAGCTGTCTTCACTCCTGTGTTCACATCCTTCTCTTGCTCTTTCTCTTTTACCCCCTGTAGCTGGTTCATCTTTGTCTTCACACTCCCCCTGTCTAAATCTTTAACTCTCTTACGTAGCCGCCTGCACATCAGTGGTGGTACCGCCTTGCTTGGGATGAAATGATTAAAAAAAAACAATGCTTACCGGCTGCATCCATAACCTGGTAATCTCTTCCAAACTCGAACTTGGCCGTCTGCCTGTAAGATAGAAACATAACTCGTCTAACTAGGCAACACACTGCCATAGTCCTATGGCCATGTTTTCTTATCTATATGAAGCGTGGTAACAGAGTCCGTGACCACAAAAATAAAATTTTTTGTGGTTGATGTCTTTCAAAATTTGTAGAACTCTGTAGAGACCTTGACTGACGAACTGGCTGTTTAACATGTTCTGAGGCAGTCTCCCGATTCGTTACGCTGGATAAAAAAAATGAGCAACTATCATAATAAGACGAACGCAACATATATAGAACATTAAAATCGCAAACCAAAACATACCATAATAACAAGAACAATAAGAAAGAAAAACCAATTTACAAAATACAGATTGCAGCAGAAATACCTGCCACAATAATGGCAAAACCTTAGCAAACTGATGACATCATTGCTACTAATGTTATCCTTGTGTGGGATGTATATCTGAGAGGTATTTTTGCCGCACCCTGTAGTCACCTTTACTGAACAAAATAAACTTCAAAACTAAAGACCATAACCAACTTTTTTCTTTTTCATCTTTTCACTCCAAGCAAAGAAGAACAGCTCTTAGTGAGCAGGGGGTTACAGTGAGAGACAAAACAGGGTTCATGCAAGCGGTATTGAGGAAAGGATGAAAGATGAACGAGATTCATAAAGATAGAAGGTGGTAATCGACGTTGCATTTAATTTTTTTAGAGATTGTAACTGTCAGGGAAGCAATTAAAGAGAAGAGAGTTTCACAGGCGGGAAGTGCGAGAAAAGAAACTATTAGAGTAGAAGTAGTGGTTACATTTAACTATTTAAACGGTAAAAAGGTGGGACCTAGATGCCAATCTAATAGCATGCTTAAATTCGTGTGGTCAGAGCGCCAGGTGCGGGACATATCGCAGGCTGGAGCACATTAAATTCAATTTAAACGCCCCCCCCTGTTCAGTGTATCGAAAGACCTACATGTCATAAACATGTAATATCTCTGTCGCCATTTTTTAATTATAACATCGCAGTAAAGAAAAATTCATTTTCAGTTTTTTGTTAGAAGCTTAAGAAAATTAAATGAAAATTAACATCTTCATAATTTCAATTTATATTTTTTAAATATTTGCAATAAGGAATGAGACTTTTAATATTTAACTTTTGTTAAAACTCTAGTTTGTTACGTTTTTTTAGTAAGAGTTATTTCCCTTAAAAGAGTTATTTCCCTTAGATTAGTAAACATTTCCTTAAACTCTTAAATCAGTGGAGCTGACCAACGACACAAAAGAGCTTTTCTTGCTTGGAAAGAGGTGCAGTGGCTGCGGACTCCCTTGAGGATAGTTTCCGGATCAGGGGTACACGGAAACACAAAGAAGTATTAAATCAGTTTAATAATTTTGAGCGATAGGTAATGTGAAACTGAAAGAAAATGTTAGCGTGAGAGAAGGAGAAGGAGGAGAAGCAGGTAAGAAAGATTACAGACCTATTCTAGCCGTTGTTTTTTTTTTGGGGGGGGGGGGGGGGTACAATAATGTTCAACCTTTTTAAAGTCTGATGGCTGCTCGAGGTAGATGATTACGTTAGGAAACAATTTGTGCGGCTAGAAGTGTAAGATAAGAGTTGATTCTAGCTTTGAACAAGTTATGATTGTAGTGAGCAGTTAAGCAACCTTAAAGTCGGTTAAGTGCCATACGTGATACACGCTTGGGCGAGCATGTCTCGAAAGGGACATGACTGACTGGGCAGAAGATTATCCCGCAGTAGGTTGCCATTGCTTTCTGCGGTAGACTGGTTGCCGACCAACGCTATAGGACCCAATCTGTTCTGTTATTTAACCCATAACTGGAAGGAATAAACGGATTAATACATTTCCCAAGGGTATTTGCGCGTAAATGAATTCAGCTGGTATTCGAACTCGGCTCCCCGATTTCTCGTTCCGAGCCGATATCCAATATATATATATATATATATATATATATATATATATATATATATATATATATATCGATCTATCGTAAACAAACAGATATGGTTTGTTTACGATAGATCGAAAATTGTGTTATATAAGCATGATAAAAACCTTGTCTGATCAAGAGGCTATTCATGGTCGAGTGGTTAAGACAGTACCAGATCAAATGGTAGCTTCCCCTATGTAAATAGGGGTCACAGGTTCGAATCCTGCTGGATAGCACACATTTTCGTCATAAAAATTTATCGTGAAATAATCAGGCCGGTAGATATAAATATAAAATACTGTTTAATTAAAAACAGAATATCTACTTAAATACGAGTATCGGTAAAAATAATGTTCAAAATAATTCATTACAAATTGTCGGTTGTTTATAACCAAGTTTCGTTAAATTTCGTTAATTTCCGTAACATGTTTATATATATATATATATATATATATATAGTCATCCGCAGACAGATCTGTTTCGCTGATCATCAGTACGGCTTAGACTCCGTTCGCTTCCTAACCCAGGATTGAAACCCGATCGATTCGGCGTCGGTCGGCGATTCTACCCCTAGTCCACGAACGTATGTGTACATTATTATTTTATTTATTTTTTTGTTTTTTTTTTCTTTAAGAATCAGCAATTCTCGAAATACGGAACAATCCTACATTTTCCGGAACGGATGTTAGCCCTCTTTACCTCAGTCACAAAATACAAATACTTCCACATTTCTTGAAAATTTCTGTATTCCTCAACAATTTTCTTTTTAATTTCACATTATTCACATTTTTGTGCTTATTTATGGAGTTGGCCCAAGATAGGCCTATTTTGAAATCTTTGCTTAACAATCTTCTCTCAAACCTTTTTTTAATGTGATTTTCCGTTATTTTTGTTATCTTTTACTTCTTTCATCTCAATATCAGAACAAATCTATTCATCTTTTTCTGATGAAAAACAATCCTATTTTCTGCTGTGTATGGTGGCTATCATGCCATGCTTCTGCGCTCTCAATTTCAGCGGGCTGTTCATACACGCCACATGGAGGACGGCCGACTACCGAAGAGGCTCTTCTATGGTAAACTCTCTCCGGGGAAACGTTCGCTTGGCTGGCCAAATTTAAGGAACAAAGACAGCTTAAAGGAGCCCCTCAAGTGCTGTGACATCCCATACTCCTCCTGGGAATCCGCTGCTAAAGATAGAGCTACCTGGAGTTCCCAAGTGAAATCTGGAGTTGCAAAATTGAAGAGGGTCGCATCAGGGCCCTCAAAGAGAGGCGCCAGAAAAGGAAGGAGTCTAACCCCCGCATTCCCTGCCCCTGCTGTAACAGGCTCTTCCGTGCAAAGATCGGCTTTATCAGCCACCTCCGCACCCACCCAAATCCTTAGTGACCAGGAGTCATGGTCTTCTTTGCCTGCGAAGGACGAACCCTATATATATGATGACTCTCTGTTACATCAGCTACCCACACCATCCTAATATGTAATCAAATTTATGCGTTTCTAGCTATGAGAAAATTCTCATTTTCTTTTGTGTATGCGATAAATCTGTCATCTCAGCTACACCACCACGCCAACATAAGTAGCAAAATTTATTCCTTCTCGTCTTATGGAAAAGAAATTGCATCGCAATATGTGTCCTTGAGGATATAGGTATCAGTTGGTTTCAGTGACTTAACCCAAAGAGTTGTGAGTTCAATACCTGGCAACAGCAGTGAACAAAAAACTTACAGTTAAGTTAAAGGGAGATAACTATATAACATCCAGAGTGTACATGGAATGAGAATTGTAAACCCCAGTAATCGAAAGGGTTCGGTTCAAAATTCCTAGCACCTGAAGAAGGATGGAGCGTACAAGGACCGAAACGTCGTAAACATGGCAATAAAAATGAGGACAACAGTGTAAATAACGTAAATGCTACCTCATCTCATAAGTATAAAGAAATAATGTTGGATTTTACAGCAAGTATTTATCGGTTAATGTAACAAGTCTCTTTTAGAAGCAAACTTAATTATTTCAACTGCTTTGTGTTCGGAAATATAATAGCTGTTTCATTCACTGTAACAACGTCATCGCTTTTGATTAAAATCGTAATTCTCTGGTAATGCTAAAAAGAAAAGAGAATTCAGCTATTTTATCACGGGATCTACATCGAAATAAAGCATTATTTACATCAAGACTTTTTTCACTTAACTTCAGACTGCGGACGACCTGAGTTCTGTACAAAATAGTTTCAACCTTTTCAATCTCTCTCTCTCTCTCTATATATATATATATGTGTGTGTGTATATATATATATATATATATATATATATATATATATATATACACGAGTGAATACCGAGTTAATAATTTAATAGAAAAAAATATATTCCCAAAATCCAAAGTTAAGATTAAATATACAAATTTACATTAATTATAAAGACTCTGCTTAAATAAAAATATCCGAGCCAACCACTGCCGGCTCTTCTAAGAAACCCATAAAGATATAGTCTAGTCACTAGATAACAAAAAACCTACAACTGTCTAGAAATCTAAGACTCTCATTAATCAACCACTTAAAAAACACCCTCTCCAAAAGTTCAGAGACTTATTCCCCTATCACTAACTCCCACCAACACCTCAAACTAAACTAAATAAATATAAGGAAGGAGGATTTCTATTACTTTACACACCGCCTGACGAGACATTGAAGTTTTAATGTCGAAACGAACGTACCTTTGTAGCAGATATATATAGAATAATTATGTAAATGTTCTAAAATATAATTTATAATATATATATATATATATATATATATATATATATATATATATATATATATATATATCACCCATCATCTGGTTCATTAAGTAAAAAATTTGAACTATTTTTTAATATAAAATTACGCTGGACGTGTATTAAAGATTCATTGTCTAATTTTGCATAAGGACCCTTTCGTTGCCTAAGCCTAATGATCATGGTAATATTAGCTGTTTCCTTATAAGGAAATATTCAGAATTCACTGACCGAACAGCCAGTGATACTGTTGGTTGAAATTTATAAAGTCTTTCTCTTAAAACATTTTTTTAGGGAACTAGGTTTCTCAAGTCCAGTAGCTGCTATCGCTCTTTTCGGTATTGATTGGAGTTTTTTTTTCTTAACCTTTCGTTTAAAGCAGTGTGGAATATCAACATGGATAGCACGTGCAACTCAAAAAGAAAATAATGGCATAATTGTCATTATTTTCTTTCCGACTTACATATGTTATCCATTTTAGTTGTTAAGAGTGTAGAATCACTTCTACATGAACGTACATACCTACATACATATCGCCATGCACACACGTTCATACACATATACCCACATACTCTTACGTGAGGACCACACGTGAAACTTTCTTTTTTCCCGCGCTTTATTAAGAAATATATAAACTGATTTCCACACATGCTTAACCAGTTGAAAGCTGCTTTTCGGAGCGTACAGTCCGAATGCTGTTCGTTCCTTTCCAACTCACATACTGCGCTAATTGCATTCAGCAATTAGCTACATAAAAAATGTTCTTTCTATCTTATAAGTATATTTCAATACATGTATAATTATATTCACTACTATTCAGTACAAACATTATTTCCTTTTTCAGAAACTCTTCTAGCATAAATATTGAGACAATTTCTTTAATATCTAAGAAAGAACTTTCTTGACGACATCTTGCATGCACGAATTAATCACTCCTGTAACCTTGCTTAATACAATGTTATTATTTTCGTTACATTGTGCTTTGAGTTATTTTATTTATAAATGTGGTGGTTTGGATAACCAACCTACTTTCCACTGTTAAAAATTACTACCACGACGTTCGAACCATACCAAATGGTATCCAAGTTGTCCAGTTCACTACAAGACTCCTCAAGTACTATCATTTCTGTCATCTAGTACAGTTCATTGTGATTTTATTCACTGAGTTTGAACAAGAATGGTCCTCACTAAAACTTACTGGTCTCATTCGTTGAAACGCATTTTTAACTATTAATATGAGAAAGCGGTTGAATGCAGAAGACAGTTTAGTTATTTTTAACAGGCTTCAGTCAGTTGAGTGCCATACGTGATACACTCTTGGGCGACCATGTCTCGAAAAAGACATGACTGACTGGGCAAAATTATGCCCGCAGTAGGTTGCCATTGCTTTCTGCGGTAGACTGCTTGCCAGCCAAGGCTATAGAACCCAATCTGTCCTATTAATTTAACCCATAACTGGAGGGAAGAGACAGATTAATACCTTTCCCAAGGGTAATTGTGCGTAAGTGAATGCAAGGAATTCAACTGGAATTCGAACTCGGCTGCCTGATTTGTCGTTCCGAGTCGATATCCACTGCACCACACTTGATCTGAAGAAACTACTTTTACTTTAGTTTTAGTTTTGCGGCAATTTGCGATGTTGGGCAAAATTATATTAAGTTCCATTTTCTTATCTTCTATACTGAATGTGTTATAACTGGATTCATACGCCGAGAAATTTGAAGTGCGTGGTATTAATTAATCCACATGTTTATGTTTTAGGATGAATTCAGAGTAGAAGACAATCGTATTAAGACGTGCCTTGAAAAACGTCAGACGATCGTTATTATTTCTTTCTTTCTCTCTCGCCTTTTTCCTTTTCATCGTTCACCCGTCTGCCTCTTCTTATCTAAACTTATTTATAAATGGAACTTTGTCTCTGTGTGTGTATGTGTGTCTGTGTGTGTGTGTCCGTTACCTATAGACTCCAAAACGGCTGAACAGATATTCTTGAAAATTTATACAGTTGTACTACAAGCGTCTGCGAGTGTTCTTAGCTAGGTTTTGTGTCGAGGTAACCCCGATAAATACCGAAAATCGATAATCGAAAAAATCGGGTTATAGAAGGAGTGGTCCGATTTTAATCAAATTTGATACATTCATAGACAAAGACATAAGAAAGGATATTCAGAAGTTTCAAGGTTGCAGTTCTTATAATAGTGCAGATAATCGATAATATATATATATATATATAAGGCAAGATGTTTGTGAGTCTGTTTATCTGCCTGTATGTCTGTACTTTTTCAGCCCTTTTATTTTAGTCTTCGGGTTCGAGTAGGTATAATTGTAGTTCTTAGTCTCAGCCATGATACCATTTACTCACAGGATTTATTTAGCCTTCAAAATTCAGTTTACGGCGAAAAAACTTATTTGATATCGATACCAGGAAATCAAAATTTGACTTACATCCATTCATTTTTCTTTCAGTCTACGGTTTCGCTTTAACTAGAAAAAACTATTGCCTTTCGTGCAAAGAGTCCAAAGAGTCTGAGCTCCAGGACCATGGATTAGTTTTAAAGCTTTTATTACACCCGAGCAACGCCGGGCTATACTGCTATATATATATATATATATATATATATATATATATATGCGTGTGTGTGTATCTGTGTGTGTATCTGTGTGTGTGCCTGTCTGTATGGTTTTAGACAACAGCTATTAGAAGTTTTGTTTTTGTATGTTAAAAATAAATGCGGAAATTATTTTACCTGTGCTTTATTCCAGGAACTATGAAAATCATATATATATATATATATAAAAGGCAAGATGTTTGTGTGCGCGTCTGTTTATCTGTCTGTATGTCCTGTATACAAATCCACAATTTTTATCCGATTCTCACCAAACTTCACACAAATATTGTTTAGGCCAAGTCTGAACTCCAGGACCATGGATTAGTTTTAAAGCTTTCATTACACCCGAGCAACGCCAGGCTATACTGCTAGTACTTGATAACCGAATGGAACCCTTTAAGACTGAGCGAGTACTTCAAAGACATTCCTACCCAACGATAACACTCATACATACATACATACAAGTTACTACTACTACGAATCCTTGATACTTTAACTACTTACTACTGTTTTCTCACTGAACGTTTAACTTCTACCAATTCATGATATTGTGTTCTATTAATAAATTTCTATTTCAGCATACAACAGGTATATTTTTATTCTTCCACAACTCCACCTTCTGATAACCTTCTGATAATTCTAATAAACTCTTAGTTGTGGGGAGTGTTGACTGTGTTTGTGAATTGGCCTTTTACCAGACATGGCTGACCGTCCATACTGCTACAGTAGTGAACCCCGAAATTCAAAGAACACGCAATGGAAGAACCCCTACTACTACTACTACTACTACTACTACAAGGGTTTATTTTGAGTCCTATTTCTTTTTAAATACTTAGTAGAGAATTTTTAGTTTCACATGTTGTAATTAGCTTGAAAATGTTCACGACAGGAGAATTGTCGCGAAAACTGTTAAACAAGACAAAACAGACCTTTCTTCTCTTTGTTCTGATAGACTTGCAACTCTTAATTTATTTTAAATCATTTCACCCCAAGCAAGGCGGTACCGCCACTGATGTGCAGGGGCTTACATAAGAGATGGTCGTTTCCTTGTACCGTCCCAGAAAAATATCTGAATACTGTCAGACTCTATTTTTGCAAGAGTCAGATCTAGTGATACATGGAGTATTTTTTTTATCATTTCACCCCAAGCAAGGCGTTAACGCCACTGGTGTGCAGCGGGTTACATAAGAGAGTTGAAGTATTAGGCAGGAGGAGAGTGAAGACAAAGACGAACCAGCTACAGTGGTGGGATGACAGAGAAAGAGCAAGAGAAGGATGAGAACACAGGTGTGAAGACAGTTGCGAAGGTAGAGAGAAAGGAAAAGAACAAGATGTAGAAAAGACTGGCGTCAAGTGGATAAGAGATGGGAACTGATATTGCATTTAAATTCCTAAAGATTGTAGCGGTCAGGAAAGCAAGTATATGGAAGGGATTTCCACAGGCGGGAGGTGCAAGAAAAGAAGCTGATGGAGTAGAATTGTCGCCTGCATTTGGTTGATTTAACTGTAAAAGGTTGGGACCTTGTTGCCAGTCTGGTTGCAGGAGTAAATTCTTGTAGAGGGGACACCAGTGACCTAAGTTCGTCAGATGGGATTGCTTTTGAAAATCTAAACTCTTACTATTGATCCTTTTAAATAAAATTAGCACAGAGATAAGAATAAAATATTTGCAATATATTTTGCTTCTGAAAGATTGCCATTTCAAAACATTTAAAGATTTATTTAATCAATGAGTTTTTCAATGAAAAATTAGATTATCCCTTCAGGTAATAATATTAATTTGAATTGTTAATTGGAAATGAAATCTAAATGTTCTCATTTCTATTAAGCAGCTTGTAATTGCTGTTTTCATTTTAAAATATTTTTTAATGTTGATTGCATTTATTAAAAAAAGGATGCTTTTTATTCCATAAGATTTCTGAGAATTGAGTTCTGAATAATTGATAGAAATTTATTTATAGTAAATTTGTAAGCATTGATTCATTTGTATGAATTAGGATTACATTGTTAGAGTAATATTATTTTCTATGTGTAAATGGTGGATCTGATTTTTATGTTTGGAGCTATAGCTGACTGATTCAAGTTAATGAATAATAAAATTTGTTCATGTAGATTTGTCAGATTAAATAATTGTTTTTAAGTTAAAAAAGAGTAGATACTTTTGTGATTATTATTCATATGAAACCTCGAGCATTCACATTGTCCATGTATGTTCCTTGGAAGTTAAGTCAACAAAGATGTTTTTATCTAGTTTATCTTTCGATGTATTTTCATGGCTCTTTAATCAAAATGCTGAGGTCATTTTATATTAAAGAAGTATCCTCCAATAGGAAAACTGAATAAAAAAGACTTATATATTAGGTTGTCCCAAAAGTTCGTAAACACTTGTAAAAAATTGAAATTTTATTGGCCAAGTAATCTAAGGTTACCAGAAAACACTTGCATAAAATTGAAATTTTACTCGTAAAAACAACAAAAATTATAGCTCAAAATAAAGACCATCATTTTCCAAGACTTTCTGCCATCGATCTGCAAGCTTTCGGATCTGGTCAAAGTACCATTCAGCCGGCTTCAAATCAAAGAATTCTTGACACGCTTCCTCGACTTTATCAAACGAGTCGAATCGGCGGCCCTTCAGAAAGTGTTGCATTGAGCGTAGAAGGCCGTAATCAGATGGAGCACAGTCAGGAATGTAGGCTGGATGTGGTAGAACCTCAACGCCGTCCAGCTCTTCAAACCTGTCTTTGGTCTTCCTGGCGATGTGTGGCTTGGCATTGTCCTGCTGCATCAAAGCGCGCTTTCAGTTGATCAGAGCCGGGTACTTTTGCTTCAACTTTTCGTAGACCCGCTCAAGTTGCTGACAGTAAAGTTCGGCACTGATAGCACGACCATTCGGAACCAACTCAAAATGCACGATTCCTTCAAAGTTCCATCAAACGCACAACATGACTTTCTTGCCGAATCGATCTTGTTTTGGAACCGACGGTGTCTCTTGACCTTTCTGAACCCATCGCTTGTCTCGATTGTGCTGGACCATTTTGCAAGTATTTACGAACTTTTGGGACAACCTAATAAAAGATTTATATAACTAAAATTTTACTCTGTATACTGATGGGTCACAATTGCCAAATTAGTAATGCATCATCCATATGACAGGATTCGGGATAAAATAAATAAATGGAATAAGATTTTAAAACAAATGCTACGTTTTTATTTTTAGTCCATGCTGCTAAGAATTATATAATGTAAAATAGCCCGACAGTTTCAATAAGAAGAGGCAAGAGTTGGAACATAAATAGGGAAAACATAAAGCATCTTTTTTTTTTTTTAATATTTTGTGTCTTTGAAAAAGCGATTTCGTGTTCCCAGAAATTTAGGGTAGAACTTCGGATCTCATGCAGGGCGCATAACATATACAACATGTTAGTCTCGAGGGCTCAATGGTTGCTCAACTTATTGTGGTCTAGTTCCGAAGTAGGCTGAACTTATTAACTTGAAATTTTGGTGGAGTTTCATCGTGAATATTCAGTCGATGGAAGAAAGTAAACGTGCAGATTGTAAATAAAGACAAAGTACAATATAAATCAAGATTCAAAACCTTTTGCTTCGGTGAAAACTGAAGATGAAGTAATTGTCGGTTGATTTTATCTTTTGTCAACCGAAAAAAAAGTGCTTGTCGAAGATAAACGAAATGCGAGTTTGAGTCTCGCTGAATGTTTACTCTTTATTTCCGATCTACGCTCTGTATTAATCTTATTATACTGTGGAGCATTAGTACAATCGGACATTAGTTAAAATAATAATTACAGCATTAGTACTGTAGGGTTTTCAAACGTCCCATTTAAAACAATTTGTTATATAGGGTTTTCTGTTCTTGTTAGGTTTTATCGGATAAAATAAATATTTTTAAAAAATAGAATTATAAGGCTAATATTTTTTACAAAATACGGTTCCGGTATAGTATATCGTTAACCTCTTTCATTCTGGTAGAGTATGTGGTCTACCTGGTTCGAATGAGTATATTTATAAATATAAATATTCGGCTATTTATTGAAATTAATTATTTCCCTAACCCTTACAACACAGTTATGATACTTCCTAATAATACACTTTTGAAGGTAGGCCACATAATATACCAGTAACAGAATTTTATAGGCCACATTCAAAAAATAGGCCACATACTATACCAGTAACAGAATTTCATAGGCCACATTCAAAAAGTGGGCCACATTCAAAAGGTAAGCCACATACTATACCAGTAACAGAATTTCATAGGCCACATTCAAAAGGTGGGCCACATTCAAAAGGTAAGCCACATACTATACAAGTAACAGAATTTCATAGGCCACATACTGTATTAGTGAGAGAATTTCATAGGCAACATTCAAAAGGTAGACTACATATACCAGTGACAGAATTTCATATACCACATTCAAAGGGTGGGTCACATACGATACCAGTGACAGAATTTCATAGGCCACAATAATAAGGTACGCCACATTCAACCGACACTGCTGGTGTCCACACCTTTAATTTTTCAATCTCCCAATCCCTTACGCAAGTAGTGGACTTCCCCACGCGTTTCTCCAATAGCCCTAACGGAAGGGACTCAGTACTAGACTTCTGCTTCACTTTCACCCCAAATTCTTGCACCACCAGACAGCTCTGCCCTCTCGGGAATTCTGACCACGCCGTAGTTTCTGTCAATATCTCGTTCCACTCCACCCCTACCCAAGAAACCCAGACCAGCAGAATATCCTACTGCTATCAAAGAGCAGACTGGGATTCGTTCCGTGACTTCCTCTGCGACGTCCCTTGGAACAATATTTTTAGTCTTCCCGTCGAAGACTGTGCATTAGAGGTTTCCTCCTGGATTAAGGCTGGCATCGATGTTTTCATCCCTGCCAGGAAATTTCAGCTTAAATCCCATTTGTCTCCCAGGTTCTCGCCCGCTTGCTCGGCCTCCATTGCCCACCGGAATCGCTTTATCGTAGCCACGCGTCGGACCAAAACAGGCGCCTTTTCGCCTCAGCTCGTAATAAGTGTAAAAAGATACTTAACGAAGTTAAGATGCTGCTTGCTGCCAGAATGAAGCAGCGCATAGCATCCTCTGAGTTCGGAGCTAAAGACTACTGGCGCCTCTGTAAAAGCGTGCTTAACAAGAGTAAGTCCTCAATACCCCCACTAATCAACGAGTTTGAGGTTCTCACCTCCTCAGCGGACAAGGCTGAATGCTTTGCCCGTAGATTCTCGACCAATTCGTGTCTGGATTCGTCTGGAGTCCAGACACCCGATTTCCCATCTAGAACTGAGGCGCAATTGAATGACGTCCACATCACGCCCTCGCTGATTTCTAGCATAATATCAAAACTTGACCCTCACAAAGCGAGTGGTGGGGACGGAATCCTAATCATAGTCTTGAAGAAATGTGCCCCTGAACTCTCTTCTGTCCTTTCTAAGCTCTACAACCTCTGCCTATCTTCCTCCTGCTTTCCTGCCTGTTGGAAGTCTTCTTCTGTGGTTCCAATATTCAAGAATACTGGGGAACCATCGGACCCCGCAAATTACCGTCCTATCAGCCTTCTTCCTATCTTCGGGAAAGTGTTCGAAGCCATTATCAATGCCGAGGTCGTTCAGCATCTCACGGCCCACGGGCTCCTATCGGACAAACAGTATGGCTTTCGCTTCACCAGGTCTACTGCTGATATGCTAACGACCATCACCGAGTATATATACCAGGCTCTCGCCAAGAATGGTGAAGCCCGAACTGTCGCCCTGGATATCTCCAAAGCATTCGACAGAGTATGGCATGACGGCCTTCTACGGAAACTGCGAAGCTATAACATTACTGGACTTTTGTTGGACTTAATCCAGTCATTCCTCTCCAACCACACACTGAAGGTGGTTTTAAACTGACATGCCTCCCAAAACTACCCTACAAACGCGGGTGTCCCCCAAGGCTCTATCCTAGGTCCTACGCTATTTCTAATCTGCATCAATGATCTCCCCGATGCCATAAGATCACAAGTAGGCATGTACGCCAACGATACCACAGTATACGCTCGCCTCGATCAAAAATCTGATGTTGACGATAAGGCGAACCTCGCGGCTGAGCTTGAAAAGGACCTCCAATCCGTGGTGGATTGGGGTAGGAAATGGCTCTTAAAATTCACTTCTTCCAAAACGAAGCTGCTGTCAATTAACCACCACAGACGACCACACCTCCCTCCCATTAGCATGGAACAGGCATGCCTCCCAGAGAGTAAAACACTACGCCTGCTTGGCCTGACACTCTCAGCGGACCTCAAGTGGAATGACTACGTCGAATCCATTGCTAAATCCGCTGCCATAAAATTTGGCTCTCTGTGCAGGGCCCGGAAATTCTTTCCCCCTGAAACTATCCTACACTTATACAAATCTACCATCCGCCCGTGTTTTGAATACTGTTGCCACATCTGGTCGGGTGCCCCTGCTATTCTCCTCAGGCTTAATCTGTAATGTGATTGATACCGACTTAGCTGACCGCCTGCAGTCACTCTCTCACCGGCGTGACGTGGCTTCTCTGTGCCTCTTCTACAAATACTTTCATGGCTTCTGCTCTGATGAACTTAAATCACTGGTGCCCCCTAGGTGTGAGTTCGCACGAGATACTAGATTGGCAACTAGGTCCCACCCTTTTAAAGTGAAACCGATGAAATGTAACCGCAATTTCTACTCCAACAGCTTTTCTCGCACTTCCCGCCTGTGGAATTCCCTTCCGCATGCTTGCTTCCCCGACGGCTATAACCTCCAGGAGTTTAAATGTAAGGTCAATAGACACCTCCTAACACACTAACCCTCCCATTCTCCCCCTATGTATATCCTAACTCGTCTATCGACCTGTGTCTAACCCCCTGCGCTATACTGGCAGTGGAATAAGGTAGGCCACATACTATACCAAAGAAAGAATTTCATTTCATTCAAAAAGTAGTTCACATGCTAAAACCTGCACCGATAATTCTAATTTCCAAAATGTCAAATATCTAAAAAATATCTTTTGGATTTTATTTTCAGTAAACAAATAAAACGACTTGTAATCACACGAATATTAAGATTAAAACCAGAAATTGGGGAAAAGTAGGAATCCATCTCTTCTTCCACAAATAGCAAGACAGACAGGGTGGCAGCCGGTCAAGAAGAAAGACATGAGTGATCGGTGATTAAACCCGCTTCATGAACCAACAGAGTCTAGTCTGATGAGGAGAGAAGGTTGAACCTCAGAAGAACAAAAAACAAGAGCTGTTCTTCCTTTCGTCTGTTGTCGACCGATACATCACCTTATTTTTCCTGTAAAGGCATTCGTAGTAAACGCCTTCATTCGATCGTCAACACAAGACAAACAACAACCAGCAGCAGCTTTTCGACAAAATTCTATATCTAGACCTGATAACCACGAAAGCTAAATTTCAGTCTCTCAACGCATTTGTTACATTTTACAATTAGTAAGAGGACAATATAAAAAGATCTGGCGACAAAAAGGGTATCTTAAAAACGAAATATCACGAAACGGTCAATTCTTCCAGCGAGGAAAGATTTACTCACTGTCAATTTGCAAGTTAGGAACAAACGTACGCTACCAGCCATAATTATTAGGCTATACCATTTTTTTATTAAATGATGCATTTCATGCTATTTTTAATATTTATTGCCAAGTGGATAATTCTAAATGAAAATGGAACGGTTTTTCTTTAATACTACACAATAAAATGTGCATCAAATGAACTGTTCTGGTGTCCAGTTTTTGTGCTCTCTTCCCCATGCTAGTCTCTTCTTCTTATTGGCTGGCCAAAGCAAAGGCTTCCTTGCTGCCTTGTAAAATTTTGCAAAGTAATAATAACAAAAGAAGTATTCTATTTTCATTTAGAATTATCCACTTGGTAATAAATACTCAAAATAGTATGAAACATTATTTTTTTAACAGGGGTGGCCTAATAATTATAGCTGGTAGTGTATATATATCAGATCATTGGAAAATTTCGTTCCCGATTTTCATTGTTAATAGAAAATGACCGCAACCTGACATTGGTGTTTTGTTTTAATGCCAATTCCTTTCGTGTTGCAGATTAGAAACCTGTATCATATAGTTGTGAGCCAGACTTTGTTGAATGTTGACGTTTTGTCTACAAAAAAGGAAGATGGAAGATGAAAAATGACATTTTAGGCCATATTATTCTCTACGGATTTCGGAAATGGGTCAAAGCCGGAACAGCGACAAAAATCATTCAGAAAGTTAATTTAGATCGTACTCCGGCCCTTCGGGATATTACAAAAGCAGTTAGGCTGATTTCAATATCTCAACTGCTTTTCGTTATTTGAAGAGACTTGCGTTCAAGAAAAATGAAATCGAAAGGTATCCTTCCCCCCCCACCACCAAAAAAAAACGCAAGACCTCACGTTACAAAACAGATCTTGCAAACACTTAAGAGTTGAAATGAAAAAGTTTTTCAGCACCCACCGCATTCTCCCGACTTGGTTCCTTCGGATTTTAATTTGTTCCAATCTCTACAGAACAATTTAAACAACAAAAAATTACTCTGTACAGTTAGTCGAAAACTATCTCACAACTTTCTTTAAAAAAACATAACGAAGTTTCTACAAAAATAGCATCTACAAGCTTGAAGAATGATAGACAAGTGTTAAAAATGTTATGGTGCCCTCCTACGAGGAATGGATACTTCCTCTTGTTATATATAGTCACCTGCGTGATTTCCAGAGAGCACTCAACTTGATCAGTTGACAGCCTTACGCACTGTCAAACTCTCTGCCTTCGGGCGGAGAGTCATAACCCAGTCGAAGCTCCGCCGAAGGTTAGAGTCTTGTCTGGAGGAAAATTAGACAGAAATTTTTGACCGGCATATATGGCCCGGAGAACCCACATTAAAAAAGGCCTTGTGTCACATTTTGTCTTAAGTGGGAAGACAGATAAATAATGCAATCCACTAAGCACTTGCGCCCAGTAACTGCCTTGGGCACTATCGAACTCTCTGTCTTCAGGCGGAAAGTATTGACCCGGTTGAGGCCCCGCCGAAAGGTAGAGTCTCGTCTGGGAAAAATCAGACATCAATTCTTGCCCGGGTTATATGGACGGGATAACCCACATTAAAAAGGCCTCGTGTCACATGTTGCCCTAGTGGGAGAGGAACTAAATACTGCAGTCAACTAGAGCAGCTAATTACGAACAGTTAACGACAGCTACTAGTCAGGCAGCGTGATAATACTTTCGGACTTACTTATTTCTATATTACTTATTATTAACACTTCTTTTAGATATATTGTTTCTTTGTGATACTAATACACTGTTTTGAGCCTATCTTCTTGTTCCGTGTCTTACTTTCGGCACAAACCGGTCACTACAACATTTCAGTGAAGTTTCTCTACAACAAAAAACAACGAAGACTACGTAGTCGATTATATATATTTCTCAGTAATTAAGAATTCAACACCAAGCTACCCAGTACCACGGTATCATATTGACGATACCCCTCACGGTTAAAATCCGGGTAGCTTGGTGTTGAATCCTTAATTATTGAGTATATATTTTCGCTCTACTTTCTTCCAATTGAATTTTGTATTGAGCACTTTCATTGTTTCATACCTTTTGGGAACGGTTGTTTACTGCCAAATATATATCCCGCTTTACAGTTTTATTTTTTAACTAGCAGTATAGCCCGGCGTTGCTCGGGTGTAATGAAAGCTTTAAAACTAATCCATGGTCCTGGAGCTCAGACTCTTTGGACGTTGGCACGAAAGACTAAAAAGCAATAGTTGTTTCCAGTTAAAGTGAAACCGTAGATTGGATGAAAAATGAATGGATGTTTTGGGGGGTTTTTTGGGGTTTTTTTTATCATCTCACCCCGAGCAAGACAGAAACGCCACTGATGTGCAGGGGGTTACATAAATGTAGAAAGATTAATTAGAAAAGAGTGAGGAGTACAAGCTAGTTAGAAAGGAACAATAGAGAGCTGAGAAAGCAGGTGCAATGACAGATACATGGGCGGAGAGAAAGTGAAGATTATACAGGGGAGGGGAGAGAGCTAGAGTCCAGTGGTTAGTAGGTGAGTATTAACTTTGCATTTAAATTTCTGGAGGTCGTAGCCGTCAGGAAAGCAAGAATACGGGAGTGAGTTCCACAAGCGGGAAGTGCGAGAGAGGAAGCTGCAGGAGTAGAATTGTCGTCTGCATTTGGCTAACCTGACTGTGAATGGGTGGGACCCAGTTGCCAGTCTGGTTGCACGGGTAAACACCTGTTGAGGAGGCATCAGTGACTTAAGCTCATCCGAGCAGAAGCCATGAAAGTACTTATAGAAGAGACAGAGGGAGGCCACATTTCGACGATGGGAAAGTGGCTGCAGTCGAGTCGCCAGATCAGTACCTATCACATTACAGACTCTCCTTTGGAGCTTGTCAAGAACACTGAGGAGAACGGCAGGGGCACCTGACCATAAATGGCAGCAGTACTCCATGCACGGACGGATGGTTGACTTGTATATATGCAGGATGCATTCAGGTGGAAAAAACATCCTGGATCGACATAGTGACCCAATCTTCTTAGCAGTAGATTTTGCTATGGATTCAATATAGTGGTTCCATTTGAGGTCTGAGGACAGGGTAAGTCCGAGGAGGCGTAGTGTATTACTCTCCGGGAGAATCATCTGGTCCATGCTTATGGGAGGCAGAAGAGGTTGCCTGTAATGGTTGACAGACAACAGCTTGGTCTTAGAGGAATTGAAGTTGACAAGCCACTGCTTGCCCCAGTTCACCACAGAGTGTAGATCCCGCTCAAGGTCAGCAGCGAGATTATGTCTGTCCGCCACGACAGGTTTCTTACTGGAGCGGGAGTATATTGTAGTGTCATCTGCGTAGATGCCTACTTGGGACTTGATTTCATCTGGGAGGTCGTTGATGAAAATAAGGAAGGTAAGTCAAATTTTGATTTCCGGTATCGATGTCAAATAAGTTTTTCGTCGCAAACTAAATTTTGAAGGCTAAATAAGTCCTCTGAGTAAATGGCATCATGGCTGAGACTAAAAACTACAATTATACCTACTTAGAGCAAAATCCGAAGCAAACACCAAAAATAAAAAGACTGAAAACCTGATTTTGATCAGACCTAATAGGATATCGGGGTATCGATTTCCAATATCGGAGTCAAATAAGTCTTCCAAGGATAAACTAACCTAATTAAGTCCATGAAAACTTATCGTACCCATCGGGAGTAAAACTGGAGAAAATGAGACATATCCATAGCTGAATATCGGTTTTTGATCAGATTCGATAGAATATCGGGATATCGATTTCCGATATCGGGGAAAATGAGTCGTCTGAGAAGATCTACTAATGTTTGAGACTAAAAACTATAATTTTACTACGTTAGAGCAAATTATGCAACAAGAACCACGATAAAAAGTCTGAAATCCTAATCTTGATCAAACCTGATCGGATATCGGAATATCAATTTCCAATATCGAGGGGAAATCGGAAAAAATAAGTAACCCATGACCTGACCGGAAGCTTAAAGAATATTTGTGTGAAATTTGGTGAGAATCGGATAAAAATTGTGGATTTGTATAAAGGACATACAGACACACACACAAACATCTTGCCTTTTATATATAGAGATTGGGTCTTCCCAACATGCCGTGGCTAAATGGCTTACGACCATATTACAGCCTATTTTGGAACGGTATAACAAATTCTGTATGAAAGATTCATTTGATTTTTTTGACTTCATACAGCATTATTATCTGAAACGAATGATATATGTTTTGATGTCTTATATCGTAGTTACTTGTTACCCACGTTTATTTCTGGGGAGATATTTGCCGAATTGATGCAATTTACCACGATGTCCATTGGATTTAGTTTTGACGACATCATGTATAGACAAACTGATTAGGACCCATTTTAGCAAATATCTTTGTTGGATTCCACGAGGAGAGTGTATTATCGGAATTTAATAAGCCTGATGTATATTTTCGTTACGTAGATGATGACATTTTTTGTCTATTTAACGACGAAATCGAAGCGGACCTTTTCCTTTTGTTCCTTAACATAATGCATCAAGCTTTAAAATTTACACAAGGGAAAGAAACTAATTCTTCTCTTCCTTACCTTGATGTTTTGGTGAGCAAATCTCCTGGTTTTCTGACTTCAGTTTACCGAAAACTAGCATTTACTCATTTGTATATCAGGTGAGATTATTTTGTCCCAAAAATTGTAAAATTAACTTAAGACCTTTACTCACAGGGCCTTGAAGATTTTCTCTAAAACAAAGTCGGATGAGGAACTCAAGTTTATTACTACTACTCTCTGCAATAATGCCTATGCATTAGACGTTGTCTAATCGGTGATCAGGAATAAGGCATTGCAGTTCAACAAAGTTAAGCCAGCTACTGTGCAAAGCTGTTCTGTACACCTGCGCCTCCCTTCTATTAGTAATAAACTTGCGAAGCGTATATCCATTGTAGTTCGACATTTTTACTTGGCATCTAATACTCGTGTTGTTTTTTTCTGCTAAATCTGCCTTTTTTTCTATAAAGAAGGATGTTCTCCCCCTACATCACAATAGTTCTTTTACTGATATGTTTAAATGTAGTTGTGGATAGCATTACATAGGGAGAACTACCCAAAGATTAGATGCTAGAATTAAACAACACGTACCTACAAAAAAAAAATCCGTAATTTGAACTATTCCTCGTCAGATAGACTGACCAATGCATACGGTTCTTCTATTGCGGAACACCATATAAATAATTATAACTGTGCCGCCAACTTTAGTATGGACGCGTTTTCTATTCTAAATTCGTCACACTCAAGTTACCAAAGTTACCACCTTAAAGTGTTGGTGGCCTTCTATATTCAATCATTAAAACCTCTTTTGTGAAGGAACATATATTTTGACCAGAACTTATTTCCATCTAGAATCCCCCCCCCTTACATATTGTTCTATAATTATTTATTCCCTTCGATTTAGCTCTGTTGAGCGAGGTGCAAAACCGGTTAGTTGGCACGTTTTTCAGTTTCATTTTTTAATTATTATCATCATGGATGGTTATAAAAATAGTTTTTGCCTATTCATAGCGGTAATAAAGTTTTTTTCCACAAACCATATTTTCAAAATTTTATATATATATGAGAGAGAGAGAGAGAGAGAGAGAGAGAGAGAGAGAGAGAGCTTAGGGGGTAGCGACTCCGAATGACACCAAATCGGTTGAGTTTCGATCCTGGCCAGAAGCAAGTGGATGCGTCTAGCCACACTGATGAGCTGTGATACAACGAAGCAATCTTGTATGTGGATGACTAA
Organism: Ascarosepion bandense; assembly: GCA_037127315.1. NCBI lineage: Eukaryota > Metazoa > Mollusca > Cephalopoda > Sepiida > Sepiidae > Ascarosepion > Ascarosepion bandense. The sequence continues at coordinate 1,132,284 of JBBBDQ010000525.1, read as the reverse complement.
TATATATATATATATATATATATATATATATATATATATTTCGTGAGTATGTAATTTTGTTTTCTAATGGGGGACATGAACTTTTGCAATAATATTAGCACCAGCCATAAAAGTAAAAATAATTGTTTTAGTCTTCCAAGCCATTGATAGTGATTTGAATCCTATCAGTTATTTTATGAAAGTGGTTTCGTAAAAATTGGTCTAAGAAAATATGATTATGGTATTTAGTTACAAGTTACAATTGAGATAAGACTACTTGAACCCATTGTGATATCAAATCGGGGCTCGCCAAATTACACCTTGAGGGTATGGTGCCTGAGAAAAGACGCATAGGAATGCCTATCATAGTATTGCTGGACCTTTATAAAGTTTCTTTATATATTTTCTAATACATAAATGATTAACGCTAATAAACGAAATAGAGTTGTTCCCCTTTAATTTACAGTAGATCTAACGGAAGTTTTGCCGAGTGGAAAAGAAAGTGAAATTCCTCATAAATGAAATGCCCTTCTGGATCTTCTCAGTGTCGTGTCTCTTGAGGATGTAGGCGATTATAGTCCTCCAAAATTTCCTGTCCTTTTTAGCTCTTACTAAAATGTATCTTTTTAACATTCTTCCAAGCACGTTTTGCCATTCATTGGCACAAGATGATCAAGTTGTCCACTGCTTCTGTACTTTTTTTAATTTGATCTGCTTTGTGAATGTCCAGTTCTCCAAACGCTTATGTGTCCAAGACATTGCAGCTGTCACTGATTCTAATAGTGTAAGTGCTCTTTAGGTTACCATTTTCCTTCAAATTTCTTCCTTGTTTATGCGCTCTCCTCAGGGGATCCTCAGTATCTCCCCTCTGTATCAAATAAATTACATGTTCCTTCTTGAAACTGATATAGAGGTGATCTTATAGTGACAAGTATTTTTGCTATGAAAGGTATATGCAAATCCACAAGGAAATGGCATTTTTTTACATTATTCAGACTATTGTCCTCATTTTTGTCGCTATTTGTACGACGGTTCGGTCGTTCTACGCTCCGGCCTTCTTCAGATGCTAGGAATTTTGAACCTTACCCTTTATTACGATCACTAGGAGAATATCATTCTCATTTCTTGTGCGAATGAGTTATCTCGCTCTAACCCGAGATGTTCACCACTGCTGTAGCGTGGTATTGAACTCCCAAAACTTTTGGTCAAGTCACTGGAACAAACCCACGTATATATCCAAGGTCCGCCAAGTACGGAAACTAAAGGTGACACGTGAGGTCCATCACCTTCCACCTGTGAAGGCAGTTGTCAACATCAGCTGAGAGCCTCTGAAGACTCAGTGCTGAACAAGGGTTTCAAATTCGCAACAACCATCAGGCGGATACCATACTTATACATCATTGCCAGTATTGAGGAATTAGCCTTGAGCATCCCTCAGGCTCAGGTGGATGAGCTAAGATGGAAAGTGAGAGAGACAGTGGAGAAAGCCAAGCCATCCAAACCAAACATCACAAAATAGGAAGGGCTGGCAATCAGGACCCTACAGAGGAATGAGAACATCATCATGCTACCAGCTGACAAAGGCAATGCAACTGTAGTGATGGACAAAACTGAATACACCAAGAAACTGGAAGACCTCATTAGAAGTAATAGCTATAGCAAGGTAAAGACCCCACTTTGAAAACGAAACAACAGCTGTCGCAGATCCTAATCAAGAACAAGGATCACCTCAACGTTGTCTCAAGGTTACAGCAAGCTACCTCACATGTATCGTCTACCTCAGATTATATTATTATTATTATGGACTCTTCCGTCGATTTCGACGTATGAGCGTCTAACTCGGTTAGACTACCACACAAAGAATTGTTTAAAGTGGTGAGGGCTTGCGTAGCACCATCCAAACTTTTTGGAACTGCTGATAATAAACAATCTGTGTAGAAGTCTACAACAGACCTCAGTTATTTAGCCCATAACTGGAGGGAAGGTACGGATTAATACCTTTCCCAAGGGTACCAGTGCGTAAGTGAATGCAAAGTGTTCGACTGGAATTGGAACTCGGCTCACCGATTCCCCCCTTCGAGCTGACATCCACCGCACCACAACGCACATCCGTCAATAACGCTTACAGCACCTGGTATTCCCAAGCGGCCACCCATCTAAGTACTGGCCAGGCTCAACGTAGCTTATATATATATATATATATATATATATATATATATATAATCCAGAGATCTACTGAGAGGGTTTTCCCACATTTATGGGTCGTTCAAGACCCCTTTGAGAGAGAGTATCCAAAGGGAAAAAGTCACTCCTTAATTCCAACTCCTTTCACGTCTCATGTTGCATCATCGCTCCCTATATGAGGTGCTAATCTCTCTCCCTTCTATTTTCTGAGCATCTAACCGCAGCCCACTCCAAAGGTTGTTAGACTGTCTTTGTGACGAATCTAAACTTTTAGTATGTGTAAATAAAAAAGCTGACCACCAAAGTGTTCCAGTTTTCCCCTTGAATGAAAAAAAAATGGCTTTAAAGAAAATCTTAAAGGAAAGTGACTCTTATTTATCATTCTGTTATATTATTATATATTATTTCTTAATGTTATTATATTATTTATGTAGAGAGTTTAATATAATTGGATATTACGAATTATATATATTATCTATTTAATATTCTCATCATTGTTTACTTACCGTATCTGTTGGTAATAACTATATAAATGTAACTTTAATATTTACTTTGATATTTTGTTACTTGTTGATACATTATTTTATAATATTTAAATGCATCATATCAGATAAATGTTATAATATTTAAATATATTATATAAGCTGAATCCCAATTTAACACAAATGATTGGTAATTTATTTACCTTTTTATAATTGAACGTTTGGTTTTTTATATAAAGGAAGCTTTAACGGTTTCATTCAATACGATAGAAAAAACAATACGATACAATTTTCTACGAAATTCTTTCTTACGAAAATTACGTTTTTTACTTTAAATTTTCGATTATGCTAACTATTCTCGATTAGTTTATACAAGGTTGTCATATCCGGTTGTGATAGGGGATAAGCTCCCGCTACCTATAAAATGCACCCATGGCATGTTTGTTCAGATAAACACTAACAACTAAATCCAGCCCCTGGCGTACTTTTACAGACAGGAGAAGGGGGAAAGGCGGGCCACTGGCACCTCATAACCAGTTGCTTCGAGCAAATGGAGCTCGTCAGCCTTGGAAGGCAGTTCACCTAGGGGAAAGTAAACCCTCATTTCAAACCTCCGCTGTCTTGCAGCCATATCCAGTCATGGAAAAGGTTTCAAGAGTAAACCTCGAGGTTAAATCAGAAGTCGAAGTCCCTAAGGTAGTTCGCTGTTGTATTCAACTAGTTCTGGCAGATTCTGCGATGGAACTAGTTCCAAATTGTAACGACCCTGTCGTTCTAATCAGTGACGTGTAGAGTGGGGACGTGATACATGGGCAACAGCCTGTCCTCCATATCAGATTGCCCAGGATTGCATTCGATTCAACTTCCCCCTTGGCGTTGACACAACACGCGGAACAACAATTATCGGTTATATGCTGCCGCTCGATTGGCGTAGGACATTAGCGCCAGTGGTCGTTCTCGTCGGTGTGAGAGATTCTCTGATATCACTAGACAGCTATCGCCCGCCTCAAGTTGGCAAGCCCCCAGCAAGTACCGTATTGTCTTACCATGGTCTGCCTTCCTCATTGGGTGCATGGAGATTAGAAGACATCCGATAAGTGGACCGTAACATGTGCATCAGGGAACAAGAAATCTCAAGGAAACCAACTCTAAAACTGGGTTGTTAGAACGTTTAAACTATGCTGACCGGTCTATCTGAAAACCTTCAGGATATCAGTGACTCCAGGAAAATTACAGTTATCAATGACAAGCTCAAGAGATGTCATGACGATATTGCTCTAATGCAGGAAACATGTCTGGCGGACCCTGAATAATTAAAGGAGAGAGACTACATGTTCTTCAAGCAAGAAAGTGCTCGAACGAACCTCGCCTACACGATGTGGGCTTCGCAGTTAGAAACAGCCTCATGAATATGGTTGAAACAGGTAGTAACGGTTCTGAGCGACTCCGCCTCAACATCACAGGAGGTCCTGTTACCCTCGTCAGCGTGTATGCCCCGACACTCTCTGTCACACTGGACTCCAAGAACGATTTCAACGACAGGCTTGAAACCATCATCAGCAGTACCCCAAACAAGGAAGAGCTTGTTCTCCAGGGTGACTTCAGAATGGGTGCTGATCGCGACTCTTGGTCCTCGTACCTTGGACAGTTTGGTGTCGGCAAGATGAACAACAATGGCCAGAGACTACTCGAGCTATGCACATACCACAACCTGTACATAACCAACTCCTTCTTCAAGACCAAGCCCCAGCACAAGGTCTCTTAGCCACACCCACGCTCATGGCACTGGCACCAGTTGGATTTAATCATTGTCAGACGAACTGCCATTAAGAACGTTTTTCACACTCACTCTTATCACAGTGCGGACTGTGACACAAATCATTCCCTAGTGTGCTACAAGATCAAGCTCCAGCCAAAGAGGTTGCATCATGGCAATAAGCAAGGGGATCCTCATATTGATGTCAACAAGATTAGACAACTACACCTTGGGAAGCAGTTTGCTGAGAGATTTGAGAGTGATCTGAAAAGCTCACAAATCGGGGACACTGCTACAGAGAAGTGGGCTACTTTGCGCATTGCACCCCACTGTCTTGGCCACCTTTGGGAGAAAGACCTTGAAGTCACCTGACTGGTTTGAGGCAAAGTCCATCGAGATGACTCCCGTCATTATGCTAAGTATGCCGCTCTAGCGAAGTACAAACGATCACCCAATGAGAGAAACATACAGACCCTTCGAGTTGCCAGGATCAAAACTCAGCATACTGCCAAACGCTGCGCCAACGAGTACTGGACAGAGCTCTGAAAAAATTCAGACAGCAGCAATCACAGGGAACATCAGAGGAATGCATGATGTCATCAAGACAGCAATGGGACCAGTGAAGAACAAGACAGCTCCTCTCAAATTCACCACAGACAAAAGACAACAGATGGAGAGATGGGTAGGACAGTATTCCAGCCTCTACTCTCAACAGAATGTTGTGACAACTGCAGCTCTTGATGCCATTGAATGCCTACCTGTCGTGGTAGAGCTAGATACTGAGTCAACGATAAAGGAACTCAGCGAGGCCATCAATAGCTTGGCCATAGGGAAACTCCAGGCAGTGATGGAATTCAACCTGATCTTATCAAGCACTGCAAGACAATCCTACTGCTTCCTCTGCATGAAGTCCTCTGTCAGTGCGGAAAAGAAAAGGCTGTACCACAGGACATGAGGGACGCTATGATCATCACTCTCTACAAGAACAAAGTCAAGAGTAAGCGACTGCAACAATTACAGAGACATCTCTCTACTCTGCGTAGTGGGCAAAGTCTTAGCTCAGGTCATCTTGTTCCGTCTGCAGAAATTTGCCGAATATGTTTACCCAGAGTCGCAGTGCGGCATTCGATCAGAATGATCAACAGTAGACATGAACTTATCACGCTGTCGGCTCCAAGGGAAGTGCAAAGAACAGTAGATGCCCTTGTACATCACTTTCATCGATCTAACCAAGGCGTTTGACCTCGTTAGTAGAGAGTGCCTCTTCAAAATCCTGTTTAAGATTGGTTGAGTGAATCCTTTCCTAACAATATGCGGGGTACTGTGCAGTTCAACGTTAACACCTCAAAGCCCTTCAATATCTGTAGGGGAGTCAAACAGGATTGTGTCCTCGTTCCTACTCTCTTCGGAATCTTCTTTACGCAACTTCTAAAGCACTCATTCGGCACATCATGGGAAGGTATTTACCTGCATACGAGGTCAGATGGCAGGTTTCTCAATCTCGTCCGTCTCAGAGCCAAGACTAAAGTACGAAAAGTCCTTATCAGAGACATGTTGTTTGCTGATGATACGGCATTAGCATCTCATAATCAGCCTGAATTTCAATCACTGATGGATCATTTCTCTCAGGCCTGCAGAGACTTTGGACTAGCCATTAGCTTGAAAAAAAAAAAACAAAAAAAAAACAAGCGCCTTGGGTCAAGGTACTGCAGCACCACCGGTCATCATTATCAATGACTATTAGCTAGATGCGGTCTATCAGTTTACCTATCTTGGCTTTACCATCACTGACAACCACTTCCTAGACATAGAGCACGACAACAGAATTGGGAAGGCAACCACAACCCTTGCGCGCCCACAACACGTGTTTGGACCACCTCCAAGCTGACAGTGAAGACAAAGATATCAGTGTACAACGCCTGTGTCATCAGCACACTGCTATAAGGGAGCGATACATGGACCACGTACGACAGGCAAGAGAGGCGTCTGAACACCTACGTGAGAAGTATCCGAGGCATATTGGGAATTTCGTGGTAAGACAAAGTGCCCAACACTCAGATCCTGTATTGCTCGGATCTGCCCACCATGTTCACACTCCTTAAACAGCTAGGCCATGTCCACCGATATGCCAGACGGTCGCATTCCAAAAGACCTTCTGTATGGAGAGCTGGCCTCTGGAAGAAGACCCACTGAGTAGCCACAGCTGCCGTATCGTGACATCATAAAACGCGACATGAGAGCTGTGGGCATCAACACAGTGCCATGGGAGAGTGTAGCAGTTAACCGGTCCAAATGGAGAGGAACCCTAGCTCATCAACTCAAATCAAGGGAGGAGCAGCTGACAAGTCACCATGGAGAGGCGGGTCCGCAGAAAGCAAAATGACAGTTCTGACAGACCAGAAACAAAACATAAATGCAGCCTCTACAACAAAGACTGTCACTCCCACATCGGCTTCTACAGTCACAGACGCCGATGCTCCAGCAGAGCAGACAACCCTAACCAACGGAGTCCTACTAGTAGTATGTGTAGGCAAGAAGGGGGATTCCAGTCATTAATCTCTTGTCTCTCGATGGTTGTTTTTAGGTGATTTCTCCATCGATCAAGCCATACAATGATCATTCCAGAGCTAGTAATTTTCTTTATTACTTGTATCCTAAGGAATCAGAAATAATGCCGTCCATGAGAAAGTTGACAAATGTCACAGAAATTAAAACCCATACCCAATCTTAGGTGCTAGTATCGATTTTTATAGGGAAATTTTCCTTGGCTTTTGTCCAAAACAATTTTAATGTTATTTCAGTGATCGCTTATGTTCTTTGTTTTTCGTTGATTTTTTTTTTTTTTTTTTTTTTTTTTACATGTTTTTCTATTTTCCAGGACTGACATCTTCAAAGATATAATATATCTTTCTCATCAGAAATTGAGGAATGATGGGTAGTCTTGGTTTTTTTCTCAATCTTACTGAATTCGATCCAGTTAAATTTGGGTTTGAGTTTCCATGGAACTGTTTGGGATTTCATTTTATTATTTCAAAACAATTTTGTTTTTAATTTTTTAAAACTTTTCAATTTACTTTTCTGCAAATTTCAACAATTATCATTCTGTTAGTAGTCTTTACATTTTTTTTTCTTTTTGGAATAACCCCGAGATCCTAGTATTATACTGAAATGCATAAATTCCATTGTTTTTGGTTACAAATTGACTGTGTCTTTATCATGTCAAACCCCAACTTTCAAATTGGGTACAATACAACAGTTCTGAAATCAATTTACCCTACTCTCCAGTCTGTATTAACTACTTACCTTACTCAGACTATTGTCCAAATCTTTGCTGCCATGTTTACGACATTTCGGACGTCTTCAGGTCCGAGAAATTTTGAACCAAACTCTTTATTACAATCACTGAGGTATCTCATTCTAATTCCATGTGTGATGTCACTTCTGGTAGCCATGTAGTTAGAAGAGTTAAATTAAAGGGAAGCTAAGTTATTTGTTCACCACTGCTGTAGCCAGGTATTGAACTCACAACTCTTTAGGTCAAGTCACTGGAACTAACCAACGTCTACATCCACTGGGCCATGTGTCCTTATAGTCTGAATAAGGTAAATAGTGTAAATGCTACCCCATCTCAGAAGTATAGACGAATAACTACTTACATCTCTTAGAAAAATACAGAAGCATTAGGCACTAACAACAATGAATTTGACGATAAAATTATTTTACGATCAAAAACTTTTTTTTAAATTAACAAATAAAATAAAACAAACAAAAAAGTGAAAGCAATATTTAGGAAAAAATATATAAGTGCACTGAATGCTAAAATCACCCACAGTAAACTGCATCCAAGTCTTAGACAAATCTACTGTTGGAACAATTTGGTATATTTAAAACAAAAGTGTAGACCAACCAAATGAAGTCAGCCAAACTGTGCCCAGATAAGTTAGGTGGGGGTGTTAAGGTTATAAAAAAAAAAAAATACATAAATAAATAGAATATATAATTCCAACACTTCCCCTCAGTGCATAATTACAACTGATTTGCACATTAGTCTCCACTACCTCTCTTTTAATACATATATTCCCCTTTGAACACTCTCGGCTACTGACGTGTGTTTACATTGTAAATAATACTCTAAAGTCCCCTTCCCCTACTAAGCTTCCATAGCTCAGAGGTAAAAATCGATGACTGATGTCAATTCAATCAGGTTTCAATCCTGGCTAGAAGCAATCAGATGTCTAACCATACTGATGAGCTGTGATACAGCAAAACAGATCTGTCTGCAGTTGACAAGATATATATATATATATATATATATATTAAACTCCAATGATTTTAGTTTCCTATCACATTTTTGGATTTCAGTATAAATGTAAATAAATTATATATTTAATAAATGAAAATAAAAAAAATGGCACCCGGATTTATAATGATCTTAAGCGATGCTAGTTTCTAAAATAAAATATTAACAGTCAGTTTATATGCACAGTAGTGCTTTTATATTATTATATATAAACAGACAATTCCAGTAATTAGAACATTACTTTAGTCCAATGAAGTCATTTTAGAGGACTTCAGGCATTACAGTTATAATTTTCTTCATTTTATAATTCAATTGAATATCAATTTAAAAACAAAGAATAACTGGAAATGGAATGGCAATTTTATAAGCATTAGACATGGCACAAGGCCAAAAGTATAAGACATCAAATGATGATCAAACTCACTACTCAGTTGTAATTATTCTAGCAAGACAAAATTGCTAATCAATACACTATGTCGATGTGTCCAATTAGAAATGGAATGCGTATGCAGAGCAAGTAGAGGCAGTTTTGAGATATTTCATCTTTTCAGAATATCTCAATTCAGTTTTTTTTCTCAAAATTTCAGGCATCTTATTTTACATTGAAAGAGATTGTCATGGACTATGTGTGGCAGCAATAAGTAGGCTAAATGTACAGGTTTTTTTGGTTGTTCTATGTGCCATGTCCATTCAGGACGTTGGAGATCATGGCCCTCCATGTCTATTCTTAATGGCTCTTAGCATGCCTTTTCCTCCTCCACTGCCCAAACTACTTTGCCATCCATTTACTAAAGCCAATCAAATATGTTAGTCATTGCTTTCCAGTTTCTCTTCCACTCTGACCTGTAAATATCAGGTTCTCCAAGCCCACCTTCCTCATATGTCTCAGGAACTTCAGCTCTCTTTTCCTGATGTTTAGTTTGTTTTGTTTCCATCCTCTCAAAAAACTTCATTGCTTACATGTCTGATTCATGGTAGCCTCAGCATCCTTCTGTAGAACCACATTTCAGTTGCTTCCAGACTCCATCTTTGCTGAGGTTTTTCTCCAATATGGCAGTGAATGCTAGACATATATCACATAGTCAGCTAGTACCCTGTTTCTAGTGAAATTTCCCTGGCTATCAGTTCTCTGCTCAGCTTCTGATATGCATCTTTGGCCATGCCAATTCACCTTCAGATCTTAACACTTTACATACTTTGTTAGAACACTTCTCAGGTATTCAAATTTCTGTACCTGCTTGATTTTAGTTTGTCCTGGTTGTTAGTAAGTGAAAAAATAAAAACTGCTAGTGAAGATTTTTACCATAAAAATATGTTTTTATTCAACAGTATTCTATCTTTTGGAATTATACAGCAGCAGTAGTTTGTTGTGCCTCAACATTATGTTGGGCAGCCTCCGGAAAAGAGATACAATTAAACATTAACTATAGAAATTTTAAAACAGATGAGTTTACAACAGCTAATTTAGATTTCCTAGAAGAACCACAAATGGTCAAAAGTATCTGGAACTGTGGCAAGATAAACTAAAGATTCACAGGCAGATATATGGTTGCAGAAAATATATAAAGGTGGTCCATAGTACCAAGTAAATAAAGTGCAAGATGGTTATGATGTTAGAATGGTTTGGCAAAAAGTCGAGAGCTTACTCACAGAAACTTTGTAGGATTACATGACGAATAGTGTTGCAGACAAACAAACGTCAAAAATATTGTGGGTACTATCAAAGAAATCTGAGCCAAGAGGACTTAAACAGAGTATCCTCAGAAAATGTTGAGTAATCTGAAACTTTTGACAACAACTTATCCACTGTTTTAGGTGTACTCAAGGAAACATAGCACAGTGAATAGAAGTGTTGGTTAGATCCAGTGACTTGACCCAAAGGGTTGCAAGTTCAATACCGGGCTACAGTAGTGGTGAATAAATAAAAGAGTCAATGGGAAAAAAACTAAATAACATCCTGAAGTGACAGAGCACATGGAATGAGATTAATATACCAAACCAAAACTTTAGAAGAACTTGAAAGGAAAATACAAGAAGTTATGTCTTCCCTACAAGAGTTCCTGGTGTGACCAGTTGACATGATTCCTGGGTGGCTCAAGAATTTGGTAGCCAAATCTGGTGCTTTATTGAATTTTAAATAAAACCATTTTCCTCTTGTATTTATTTCTTGTAAAAATTAGTTAATAAATAAACTAAGTATTTTAAAATGAGGGGAGGGAATTACTTTTCAGTCAGACTGTATAAATGAAATATTCCATTCTAGAAATAAGAAAATGGTGAATAAAGCAAAAAACAGAAAAATAGTGCAAGAAAATAAAATTTTAAAAATTAAATATGAAAAATAAGAATTATGAAACGTTATAAAATTGAAAATTACAAAAAGATAAAAGTTTAAATTAGAAATTAACTTTTTAATTTTATGAATTAAAAAAAAAAAAAAAAAAATTGCCAAAACAAATTTTTTTAGATTTATATTTCTTTCCTAACAAATGCTAATGAAGCAGTGGTGAAATGAAAGACAAAATGTTTTACTCGTTTCACAAAAAAATAAATAAAAAAAACAATGAACAGAAAAGAGGAAACGTGTGTAAACCAGCATGAAATTGTCATTAGAAGATAAAAGAAATAATGAAGGATGAAGCAACACTAATATAGAATTTATATATGAAAGATGGAAAAGACGACAGCACATTCAATGCCTGATTGCATTCCTTGATTTTTTTTTATGAAATTTTAAAAAAAAAATTTCAAATGTTTTTATGGGAGAACTTCATGAAATCAACACGTGTTTTTATCACACATAGAAAACAGTGTTTTAAAACACTAATGCCCGTCAGTATATGTATATATATATATATATATATATATATATATATATATAAAAAGACTAAAAAAACTAACAAAACTGAAGGGAATCATTTACCAATTTACCGGCTATAAACAACAAAAAGAAAAGTGTTAGAAAAGTGGAGGGGTTGAAATTTTAACTTGTCCAACACATTAGCAACGAAAGTTGTCGGAGGGTGGAGAAAAAAAAAAAAAAAAAAAATTAAAAACAATTGAGAGAATGTTTGAAACTAACTCAAGTCCATACCAAACAAACAAAGGGAGAGAACTTTTCAGCTTAAACCCAAAATAATTATACGATCATTAATCTGAATAAAATATCTAAGAAAATCTGTTTTAGAAATGATATATTCTCAAGGAATAATTTGGCCTTTCAATACTCAATTATCATAAACGGTATTTGAATCATATCAATGTAATATGTCAAAAACACAAGTTAATAAATATCAGAGAGATCTTCAAAAGTTGAAATGCGTCCTTCGTAAAGGAACGTTATCTCTCTTGAATTAACGTAACACTGCTACATACAATGAATACAGGAATGAATACAACTAATTTGTACTAAAATAGAGACAAAAAAAATGTGATGCATATGGTTTCAAATAAGTTTAAAAATTAGAAAAATTTCTTAAGGCTTTAATTTTAGTTTAAATTTCAGGCTATTTAATTTAATATTTCTAATAAGCAAAATATTTCAACAACTAATTTAAATTGACTGGAAGAGAGTTTTTTGGGTTTTTTTTCAGTTTTTTTTTTTTTTTGTAAAATAAATGATTAACTCCCTTATTTAGTTTATGTGTTAACATCAAGTGAACAAATATGCAAGGGAAAAAAAGGAGATAAAATAGGAATTAAAATGTTATAGGAAATTGTCTATATAGAATATTATATTTTCACTGTCACGCACGCGCGCACACGCACACACGTCTGCATCCAAATGGTTGGCGGGGAACTTTATACAAGTAAATATTTTTCAACACAATCTCCTTTGTTAATAGTTAAATGGTAAATCACAAAATGTTATACAGTGATAATTTTAAATAAAATTTTCATTTCATAACTGTATTAAGCTATGAAAACCTTAATAAGGCAGAAAAGAAAATTTATGTTAAATCAAAGACATGGCTGATAAAGTGGATATTTCAAAAATAATTCAATTAGGTAAATTTCTTTTAGACAGCTGTCTAATGACACAGAATGAGATAGTTACAGAATAAATATTGGAAAAGAGGAAATATTTCAGACTATTTCAATCCTTATCGAATGGGCCCCATGCTAAAACTAATTAAAAAAAAAATTAGTCATTCTTTTTCATATATAACACAAGTATCATTACTAATTAACCCTCTTAAGAGCAAAGGAAAATAAATTCTGACTTGACATTTTTTTTAACAAGATTTTGAACCAGTTTGGTCTGTAAGTAGCTCTCCACTAAATAGCTGAAGGAGGAAAAAAAAGTAGCAGCATCATAGGAAAAAAAAAAAAAAAAAACCTAAACTTAATAAAAACTAACTTTTTTTTTCCATCAAAATATTTATATTATTATTATTAATATTAGGAGGAAAGATCAAATTTAATTTTTTTTTTAATCCTTTTTAACACATTTAGAATTTTGGTATAAAATCTTGTTTTGATTTTCATTTGTGGGTAACCAAATCGTCATGAGAATTTACAATGGAAAATGTGATATTACATAACTCAATTTCCACCCCCTCCCCACCAGTGAAAAACACTAAATTAAAAATTCTTGAACAAAAATATCAAATAATTATTGGATATTAATGAAACTTGCAGAACTTATTAACAAATGAATGAAATTATTGTTAAAATTATTATTTTTAAAAAATCTTGGCAAAAATATATATTTATTTTACATCTGTTACCCACCACTATGTAAATTCATGAAATTTTGAATTTTGTTTGGAAAATTCGTTTTATTAGTTTAACGCAGATTTCATTTGGGAATGTAAATCGTCCATTTTTTGTTTTTAACATTTTGCTTCTATTTCCAAAAATCTGCTCCCAATAGTAAAATAAAAAAATGCAATAAAACTATGACATTAATTTGATAAATTTTTAATTGCTTTAATAAATGATATATATTAAAGACAGTCTGAAGAAAAAACAATTTTTCAATTAATAATTAAATTTTAAAAGAATTGTTTCATTTTTTGTAATCATGATAACTTATAAAGTTTCAAAAATGTTTTTAAAATACTTCAAAGATTTGTTAGTTTAAGTGAAGATTATATTTACTAATAGAAAAATCAAAAAAGTTTAATACAAATAGTCTTGCTTTTGTATTTTTAAAACAAGTGTGTATTTAAAGTTCTTTTTATATAGTAATTTTGAGGTGTACATTAAAAGGTCATGCGTTTCACGCTTTCTTCCCCTTTACAGAAGAAAAATTTGCATTATTTTGTCAATTCTGGCTGCCATACACTTATATTATCTCGCATCTGTCATCACATTTCAAATATATGGAGATGTCAGAAAGCACAACACACTGTGTTTAAAAAATAGTTTTATTCTAAATTTCATGCTATAAATAAGTAATACTTGTGTAAATAAGATTAAATTTATTAAATTTTCCAAAAAATAATGTTACAGATGTATATTCTATTTTTGTAAGATCTTTAGAACTGAGAATTAACTTTTGTTTAGAAATGTCTTGATTGCTCAAAAATGGAGAAATTGAAAAAAAATTTTTTTAATCTCAAAATTTTAGACTACAATCAATATAATTTCTTCTGTTTGAAATACACCAAAGTATTTTGCTTACTGGAAATAGTAAATTTAATCATTTAGCTTTCAAGAAAACTATTTTTTAAAATTCAATTTAAAAGTTAAATGAGTGGAGGTACCTAGATGCCAGTATTATCACCCACATAAAATAAGCAATCCCGACTCCTTAAAAACGAGAACAGATTCTATTAGAAAACAAAACCATCAAGGGGAAATAACTCCAAATCTGTTTATCCAAATGATGAAAGATATTTCTGTAACTTAAATACAAATACTGGGTTGTGGGGTGCTGAAATATATGCCCTTTGATATTTATGAATATACATAAACAGAAATTATAAATGTATCTATTACATTTAAAAAATAAAAACTGAAATAAGCTTAAAAAGAGAAAGAAAAGCATAAAAAAAGAAAGAATAAATAAAAGCAATAATTGTTGGGTAGTAAACAACCCACAGAACAAATCAACAAATATAGTGCAAACCTAAATGTTCAAATCAAGATTGTCCTCAACAAGAAGTTTTACCTTCCCTCCCAAACCCCTCAATAAAGCCATCAAGGGAAAAATGATTGAAATGTGTTCAACCATTGCTCTGGCAGGTTGGATTCATTCACTTTCCCAACACCTTTGAATGAACTATTCTGTATGGTACCTATACTTTAAGAATTTAAGTACAGTTTTAGACTGGTATCACAATCTCATTGGTTTACAGTAGAGCTGACCAGATGTAACCATAAATTCTATGCTATCCCCCCCCCTCACTCGGACTCCCTTTCAGATTCATGCTTCCTAGCCAATATTAATCTCCAAAAATATTTAATGCAACATTAATAGACTCCCAATTTTTCACTAATTTTTGTTCCTACCAATTAGTAATGTTTTTGTAGCTAATTTTTCTACATGCCTTAGTCTGAAAAAAATTTTTTTTTAAATATATACATATATCATGGAAGGAAAAATTTTTGTAGTTTTATTAAATTACGATAAGTTTGCCATTACCCTCAACAAATCCTAAAACGTGCTGTGTATCATAGAAAACTAACTGTATTTGCAGCCCTTAGACAAGAAAATGAAAATGCATGAGCAGCAATCCTCCTGTACACTTTGGCCCACATTGCTTAAGCAGTAGTTCACCAGACTTGAATCAATTTGATGTTTGAATAAATTCAGTATTGCAATATCCACATAAGGTTTTCCTTTCCTGAAGATGTTTAAAAGAATTTGTTCAATCTGTTCACCCTTTAAGCAACCTCTTCCATATTTCCAATTTCCATGTCATTTTACAAATTTCTTGAAGCCACTTCACCAGGAAATAAAGAAAAAATTTTTTTTCTCTTAATAACAAAGATATTGTGTGACATAAATTTTTCAATGTTTTGGTAACACCTCATTGCATACTGCAATGGTGACAACAGACTGAATATAACCAATGCATTAAAACAATGTGATAATGATAATTAAAGACTCTGTAACTTACACATTGGAAATAATTTTATTCATTACCATAGAAGGTAATCAATTTTTGACAAAGCATGTCTAAATTTTGTTCCTTGCTAATCAAATATACCCTACACCCCCAGAGTTGATATTTCAAGAAAATTATTTTACCTCAGTTTTGAGTTTGATCAATTTTTTTTCTCCCAGTTTGTTATAAGAAATTAAGATTTGGAAACATTTACTACTTCTACATGAATATGTAGAGCCTGTCCCTTAACAGAAACAGACAAAAACGAGACACAGAGAAACAGAAACAGACAAAACGAGACACAGAGAGAGAACGAACAACGAGACACAGAAGACAGAAACAGACAAAAAAACAGAGACACAGAGAGAGAACAGAAACATACATACATACATACAGAGAGAGAAACAGACAAAAAACGAGACACAGAGAGAGAGAAACAGAAACAGACAAAAACGAGACACAGAGAGAGAACAGAAACAGACAAAAACAGAGACACAGAGAGAACAGAAACAGACAAAAACGAGACACAAAGAGAGAGAACAGAAACAGACAAAAACGAGACACAGAGAAACAGAAACAGACAAAAACAGAGACACAGAGAGAGAACAGAAACAGACAAAAACGAGACACAGAGAGAAACAAGGAAACAGACAAAAACAGAGACACAGAGAACGAAAACAGACAAAAAACGAGACACAGAGAGAACAGAAACAGACAAAAACGAGACACAGAGAGAGAACAGAAACAGACAAAAACGAGACACAGAGAAACAGAAACAGACAAAAACAGAGACACAGAGAAAGACAGAAACAGACAAAAACAGAGACACAGAGAAAGACAGAAACAGACAAAAAACGAGACACAGAGAGAGAACAGAAACAGACAAAAACAGAGACACAGAGAGAAACAGAAACAGACAAAAACGAGACACAGAGAGAGAACAGAAACAGACAAAAACAGAGACACAGAGAAAGAGAACAGAAACAGACAAAAACAGAGACACAGAGAGAAAACAGAAACAGACAAAAACAGAGACACAGAGAGAGAACAGAAACAGACAAAAACGAGACACAGAGAAAGAGAACAAGAAACAGACAAAAACAGAGACACAGAGAGAGAACAGAAACAGACAAAAACGAGGCAGAGAGAGAACAGAAACAGACAAAAACGAGACACAGAGAGAGAACAGAAACAAAAGACAAAACAGAGACAGAAGACAGAAACAGACAAAAACGAGACACAGAGAGAGAACAGAAACAGACAAAAACGAGACACAGAGAGAGAACAGAAACAGACAGAAACAGAGACACAGAGAGAGAACAGAAACAGACCAAGAAACAGAGACACAGAGAGAGAACAGAAACAGACAGAGACACAGAGAGAGAACAGAAACAGACAAAAACGAGACACAGAGAAAGAGAAACAGACAAAAAGGAGAGAAAGAGAGAAACAGAAAGGAAAAAAAAACAGTAACGAAAAAACACAAAAAAAGAAATTTAAAAAAAAAAAACAGAAAAGAAACAAAAATCTGAGAAAATAATTTAAAAAACAGTTGAGAAGTATATATTGTAATTTTGTTTTGAAATTAAGATTGTACCAAAAACAAACACTAAGAGAAAAAAGAAGAACTTACTTGAAAGATGTTTCTTACTTTTCGTAAAAGAAAAAAAAAATCTAAATTTATTTTCTGCAAATTTTTATTTTGTAAAATAATGTCAGTTCTCAAGGTTTCTAATATTTTTGTTGGCCAAGATCTTGACACTGTCTTTTTTTTGCTGTTGTTGTAGAGCATCTTCAAAAAACATGTCACTTTGGCATAGAAAGTAATCCACAAAATCATCATCAACATTTAATAATAAAAACAATTATTAGCATCAATAACAGAAAAACAATAAAAAGCATTGCATCAACATTTGAAAATAAAACATTTAGATTGTTTCTTTCTTCAAAGTGGCATTCTCAATTCTTGTTGATCAAGTCATCTCTGAGAAACTCTGAAATTACATCCAGACATTTCTTGACATTGAAAAACTCACAAAGTACATTTTTTTTCTTGCCTTATCAATACTTTAATATTTTCAGCATTTTCCCAGAGTGTTAACAGTTTTTTTTTGTTGCTTTTCTTTATCCTTTAAGATAATCACCTCTCATTAGCCAGTTATCAGAATTGCATATGAAATACATAGACTGTATGAAAGTCAAGATGACATTTGAAAGTTCAATCCTCAATATTGCTCCACTACTATGCCAAACTTACTTTAGTAAATATTTACATTTGTGCAATGAAAACATTTTCTTTTTTAAATTATACGAGTAAGTAGAGTGTCACTTATTTTTTCTGATCAATCAGTTGCTTAGCAACAAAACTTCAAAGATGACAATGAAGAAGATTTGATGCTAACCAATTTGAACTGAGCCACCCTCATCCCCATTTATCAAACGCGTATATCAATGGGGTGAGGTTTTGAGGTGTGTGCCTTTCTCAACAGAAGTGCTAAATTATGTCAGTTAATGGTCACAGTGTAAAAAAAAAAAAATAAATAAACTAACCTTAAAAAATCTTTACCATAACATTTATATAAACACAGAGTTAAGTATATATTAAACAAAACTTAATGAAAAAAAAAATCACTTGGTCATTTACATTGTTGCTATTTTTTCCCTACAAATGTCTGAAAATAATTACAGAGTAAAAATGTAAAGATTTAAGATGAGAATGCTAACTCTAAAGAAATCAACAAATAACGATTCATTTAGAGGGGAAGGAAAAAAAAGTTCCAGTAATTTCTTTTTCAATGTTGTTTTAATTAAACTCTTGAGGACCAAAGAAAGAATTTATACAGCAATTGGTTATTCTCTCTCATTTATTTATATATATATAATTATTTATATATATATATATATAGTGTGTGTGAGTGAGAGAGAGAGAATCCTTCATTTCGATTCCAAGCAGCGTGTTTCAAGAACTTATCTTTTTCTTTTGCCCCACCTCCATGGGGGATTAAAGATAGCAAGCAGAAAATCTGCTTCTCAGAATCCAGAAACCAGGGTCAGAGGAGTAGGGTTAAAGGCATGAGAGATTGGTGGAGTGCAATGAAAGGTTGTGGGGGGTGTTGAGTAAATAAAAATGATGAATCAGCACGTAACATAAAACTGAAAAATTCTGAATGAGAAAGTTACATTGTACAACAGTTGTTTTATTTCTACCTGTAATGCGGGAGATAAGAGTATTTTTTTTTTTTTAAATAATGAGTGAGAAAAGAAAATTTTATTGATGAAATTTAATTTTTATATAATTATGTTTGTAGCCTTATTAAATAGCTTTAAATTGTAGTCTGAGAAACTTGATTCACAAACATAAACCCTAATCCAGCAAAAGACACATACAACTGCAGATAAATGTCACCTTTAAGGGTGACCTATATGGTCAGAAAACTGCAATATGTCACTTTATTAATAGTACATGGACCTTCAATCCAAATCACAACATGCCCTGCCATTGTCACTATATTTTACACCATGTACCAGATAATTATCATGTGTCACAATACAAATGATGGCATATTGCCAACAAATATTGTCACAACTCAATATAACACAAAAGAGAGTGACATATTCAACACACATCACAGCAATAATGATGATGTAGAAGTGCAACATGTCACATTGTATAAATGAACAAGAGATTTTCATTTAAACCAAATACATAACAGAATTCAGATCACCTGAGAATTTAAGAACCTTCTTTCTCCTACACAGACAGACAGACAGACAGATGCAATAAGCCTAGAGATCAAGTTGGAGACACTTAAAGACACTGTTAGGCATAGATAACAATCTATTACACCAGATATACATTCACAGATCTGGACACACAAGAGCATGTTATAAAAAAGGAACCCTAGGAATTTCAATACTAAAAACTGATGGTTAAAAGATTGATTGTAAATAATTAATATTAACAAATCCCTGTTTATTAATCAAACAATTTTGGATATTTTTCAGAATTACATTCAATTCAATCTTTAAAAGCATATACAAAAAGTTATGCCCAAGAACATATGCACATGTATCAGTGGGTGTGTATGCGCATATATATATATATATATATACATACATACATACACACAAAATTGGTAATAAATTCTTCAGGATGTGCATAACCATCAAAACTAAATAAAATGTGGCAGTTAATAAGATTGCTCAATGCTAAGGAGCAGAGGAGTATTAAAATCACAATTAAAAAACAATTTTTTTTTAAAATTGAAATCTAAAAGAAAGAAGTATTTGTCCAATTATTAGTTTCATCAAGAAATAATCATAAGCTGGGGGATCAAATACTGTGATACTTTTTCAATTCATATTATAAAGCTCTTTATACAAAGTAAATAGAAGCATGAAAATGTATTGCAACCTAACTTGTATAGAGAGCTATCTGAGATGTTTTGAAAATGCCATCGTATTTGTTCCTCCACCTAATGATTACTTCTGGATGAAACTTTGTAATAACTTATTTTACTTCTGACTTACAATTTTTATATATATATATATATATATATATATATTCATCCACAGACAGAAACACATACAAAAATATTATATATGCATATGAACAATTAAAATACAAGATTTAAGCATAAAACAAGTAGCATTCCTTTAAGATGTACAATTGTGAATTTATAAAGATTTAAAAAATAAACAGCAATTATTAGCAATTGCATTTATTTTCTGATTGTTAAACTTGGACTTATTTCTATCATTTTATTTCTGTTGCCTTTCATCACAGTTTTGATGTCATTTTTTTCTTTGCTCATTAAAATTGGAAATAAAAATTAAGCCTTTCTTTGATGAAATTATCTTTCATCTCTTCTACTTGGGAAATGGTCTTTAGCATAATGTCAAGACAATATATTTCAAGAAGAGATGACAACTATCACTGGAGATTATTTTATTATTTCTGATCAAAATTGTTTTACATCATTAGAGAATAATTGCAGAAGAATTAAGAAATAAAAAGAATTAAGAAATAAATGTCAAAAAACTGCATAATTATTAACAATCTTTCACCTAAAGAATTTGAACACTACAGAATTTTTTTTTTAATTTTTTTTGTTTCTTTTTAGCATCATATGGATCATTTAATGCCATAATCTAAAATATTTTGTATGCAATTTTATTTTTAGATAATAATGGTTATAGCGATGCAAGTCACACAAATTATCCCATACCTTGTGAGGGAGAAAAAGTTGATTCATACCTTTCCCAAGAGTATTTGTGTATAATGACTAACAAACCCACCTGGAATTAACAATTTCAAGCTATAATCCGTTATACAACCTGCCCATCCAAGCTTACAGCACCTGGTATTTCAACATGATGTGACTAAGTTCCTTCTTTAAATTATCACTTAAGCATAATAGACTGTTATGCTAAGACCAACCTTTAACTAGGGAGAAAAAAAATTAAAAAATAAAAGATTATCTTTTCGTGTGTGTTGAATGATCTAAGACAAAGATATATATGGTTGAAAAAAAGAAAAAAAAAAGAAAAAAAAAGAATTAAAAAAAAGAATTAAAAAAATAAGATAAAATAAAATTGTAATATTTTTTTTAAATCATTTGCTGATAGAATGATAATCCCTGAGTTTCTTGGAACACAAGTAACATTTTAACTTGAGCCAAATATTTCACTTAAGATTACAAAAGACAAAGACATTGCTTTTAAGAAAATTGAAATTCTAAGCAAAATATTCCATTCATATTCCTCAGAATTAAATTGAGTGAACATTTTAATATGTAAATTTAACTTCTTAATGAAAGAAAAGAAAAAATAATCAACTGACCTAATATATATTTTTTTTAAATTATGCATGAACAGTTAAAAAATTAAAATTAAAATTTCAAGTCGGAGAAGAAATAACTCTTGTACAACAACCAACCGTGCTTCCTGCAATTCAAATGAACACTTCAGTGGTAAGCGCTGCACACACACACACACACAAAATCTCGGAGTTCTCTCCCCTTTCACACTGGACAGCGTCTACTTTCTTTCCTCGTTTTTCCTGCCAGTATTAATATTAATTAATAATAATGGAGACGGGCTATCCCAATTTCCAATTAAAGTGGTAATCGAGAGAGAGGGAGGGAGAGTGAAAGAAAAAATATTTTTTTTTGTTTTCCTTTTTTTTTTGTGGTTTCTTTATTAGTTATTCCTGCTATAAACATTTGCACAGTACTAAATATGTGAAGTCAAATGGGATTTTTTTTTTGAGAGGGGGGGGGGTCAAATTTATTTTTTTTAAAACCAAGCTTTCAAATATATTCGAGAGTCAATGCTAAAAAAATCAGTACTCTTATCTTTCCAATCATGTTAAAGACATTATCTATATATTTTAGAATATTAAATGAAATTCCATTTTTTTAATATTTTAAAGTTTATAAACAAACTAAACTTTTCAAATTTATTAATTCCAAATTATTTCAAGAGAGATCTGGCATATTTAAATGATATGGTAATCGCTGTTCTTTTTTAGTTCTATAGTACTTGACAGTACTAGGTGTGCAAAGCTAAAAAAGAAAAAAAAAACAGGTTTCATTTGCTTTTAGTATAAACTTGAATACCATTTTTTTTTATTAGACTTTCTTTTTATCCAAACAAGACTATTTCTGATGCAGTGATAACAAAGTAATAATTTCACTCTTACCAGATCCAAGAGATGTCTATATAGATACATGCAAAAGATTTTTTTGAATAAGTCATTAGAACAATTCATGTTATCATCATAGCATCTTTTGTAATATAAAGATAAAAAGTCTACAGAATGACAATCATAAATGAATTGGAAGATATTTGCTCAGCTCTTGATAGACTATGACAGAAAGAAGGAATTAAGTTGTCTGAAAATAATTGTATTTCAATAATTAATAATTCAGACAAATCATTAAACAATATTTTTTGTTTTGACCCATTAAAAAAAAAAGTTTCAAAACTTGCCAACTTGTTTTAGTTTGGTATATTTTCATTTTTATGAACAAATACAGTGAACACTGAGCCAAGCTTAAAAGGATACTTTGTAAAGAACTGAATAAATCTGATACCAAGTCTCATTTGCTAACTGAATTCTTGCTAATTGAGGAGGAGGAAAATAAAATTGTAATAAAATAATTTTACAATCATATTTATATATATATATATATATATATATATATATATATATATAAAAGAAAAAAAATTTAAATTTTAGAATTTTTAAGGTTTTTTTAATTTAATTTTGCATCATAGAAGATACTCGGAATGTCTTTAGTCCATAAAGGTAACAAAGTCTGACCTACTTCATTGTTTTTAGCTTATGAAAGAAAATACGACAGAATATGACACTTGCAGTTTCAAGTGCAATCCTTGATTAAAATGGAATTATTAGGGGAAAGATACTGATCCAACAATTGTAAATATAGGGAGATGAGATTTTACAAAAAAAGGAAAAAAACAGAAAAAAAAAAAAATCAAATGAAACTGTCCCCAGAAACCTAAGAGTGTGAGGATATATATTCAAAATTTATAACCTAAGTATGTTATAACATCACTACAAAGTACTTGACAAGATACAAGAAGTGTTGAAACAAAATAGCTTTGTAGTGATGGTATAACATACTAACATTATAAATTTTATATAAATATTATTTTCTCTACTCTGTATTGAGCACTCTTAAGAATTGTATTTTTTGGGATATTAGAATTTTATTCCATCCATACTAACCCTATATATATATATATATATATATATATATAATTCCAACTTAATATTTTCTCTTTTGATAAATCAATTCAAACATTATTCTCTAAGCCAATCTATTAATACCTTGCATAAAAAAAACAGTTCTATTGTTAAATAGTTAAATATTACTATATGGGTTTATTAATCTCACACCTGGCAGAGACATTTATATATACGTTTTTACTGAAAACGTCTTTTTCAGACATAGACAAATAAACATTTCCAAAACCTAACTTTCAAATACCAGCTACAGACGTGTTTATATATGCCGATCTTGATTCTTTTCATGCCTTTTTGAGCTTGAAATGAGTTCAGTTGTCAACTCATACGTCTGGTACAGGTGTTAGTAACTGCTCAGGTACTTCAAAGTGGCTCAGTTTCTTAGTTACCATATTAAAAACAAAAAACTGGTCTGAAAATGGAACGTTTTCCTCCAAAATAATTGGCAGGAAAATGGTTAATTACTTTTTATTCTAGGAATGTTAACTTAAAAGTATATAGAAATAAATATGTTTTAATAAATTCTTTTACTTGTTAGTCTCTTTAAGCAGTAGTTTCAAACAACATCCCTTCCGCCACCTTAATATTCCAAATAATCTAAAGTGCTTTTGGCAAATTAATTTCAAACAGTGATTTAAATCTCATCATCCCTAAATTATTAGAATTTAAATTTTCCATGATTCAAAATCAACTAACAAATAAATTAACTCTAAGAAAACTAAATACATAGAAAAAAAATTCACAATCTGACCGAATACAGAAATACAAACCTGAATTCACACGCCCTGCCTTATTAAATGTACATGAGGAATTAGACAGGCATCATCAAAATGATATTTAAATTTGTCCGATAAAGAAAATCGGAGTGTGACAAAAAATGAAAACCATGAAAGTATTGAGTGGCCACCCAGAAATCTGAACAGGGATAACAAGAATTCTGTAATGTGTCAGCAGATGCCAGATACCATAAACCTGTTCTCTTTAGAAGTGGTAATGAAGCTGTCCAGTGCAAAATGCCTCAGAGTTTTTGTAAGAAACAACCCTAATTGAAGAAAATGCTTAACAACTTTAACTTAACAAAGAGATTCAGTAATGAGAGATTTTAAGGGATCAATTACAAATTTTAGTGAAAGAAAAATACAATTTATAACAAAGTATATTTTAAAAAGTCATAAGTAGATATGTCAAGTAAATATTAAGTGTGAAAATTTACACTTAAGGAAAAGAAACATAACCGATTAACATTCTGATCAGAAATCTCCAACCATAAGATATACACAAGATTTTTTGTTTTTTGGCTTAATGCTGACAATCACATTTTTACCTGATAACTGGAAATTGGTTGAGCAAAAATGTTGTGAATAATTTTGAACCATTTTCTTCTACAATTTAGAGAATCAGTTTTAATTATATAACAAGTAATTTTTTTTAATCGAAGCATTTTGCACTGGTCTCTTGACAAAGAAATTTTATAAAATTAAAAAAATAATTGGATGGGTCGGGTGGGAAGGAAGATCTGACTAAGTTATGTCATTTCAAATGTAAATAAAAAACATCATCAAGAAAAACCGAAGACATTAAAAGTCTTTAAAATTGTCAAAACTGTCCAATTATATGAGGTATCTTTGAACCAAAAGAGGTATGTAATTTAATGTAGGTATGTAATGTACGTTTGCAATGTAGGCATTGTATGTACATACAGTAGTAATAATTACCCATTACTTATCCTTTAACAACATCTTGGCAACTTTTTCCTCATTAAAGTTTATATACATTTGAATGCAAATGGCCGTTGTTAAGCTCATTCTTTGAGGAGCCTTTGTATATTTGACCCAGTCATCTAAATTTGTATCGTAAATCCAGATTTCGTCTTCTGTGGCACGGTGGTGCTCATGACCCAAGCACAAAATTTGTTCCTCAAACACAATATAATGCCCAACTGACCGACCACTCAGTGTAGAGGATGTCAGAATTGTCCACAGCTCAGTTTCCAAATCAAAGTATTCTATTGGAATTTGGCCATGGAGTGGAATGCCCTGTCTTGGAATTCCACCATGGACATAGATCTTTCCCTGAAATGCAACCATGTCATGTAACCTGCGAGCATAGAACATACCAGGCTTGACTTCATATCTGCGGGACATGACGTTATAACACATGAAGCTGTTTGTGGCCTGCCTCTCCTGGCCAATCACTCCACCGGACAAATATATCCGGCCATCATGGACAGTGGCTGCCAAAGAGTGGACCGGATTTGGCAGGTACAGCAGCTCCTCCCACATATTGGTTTTCACGTTGTAGCACTCAACAGAGTCAAGAATAGCAAATTGCTCAGTGGAGCCACCAAATACATACAGGCAGTGTTTATAAGCTACTAAAGCAAAATCCAAACGTAGCTGCTTCATTGGGTGCAACTCCTGCCCAACAAGATGCCTCGGATCAAATCGAAACAGCGAACTCATCAGAGTGCCTCCACCAAAATCTACAACTCTGCAGATATAGGCAAAATTATCTATTACAGCAATGCGGCAGTCTCTGCTACCATTGACGTCAGAGAAAAGTCTGTAGAATTTGTGGGTCTTAGGGTTGTAAGCGGTGACTTGAAAAGGCATGTAGGCTGTGCCATGGTGTACGAGCACAAGACATGAAGAACTGGCCCTTATTGTGGACGATTCATCAATAACAGGATGTCCCTGTTTGCAGTCGATGATATACTGGAAGCCCTTGGCAATATACTGTGTGCCTCCGTTTATCTTCTGAAAGATTTCACTGTCTTTGATGGAGGTGAGTTCAATGAGTGACATCAAAGCAAAACGAAAATGTGGCAAGAGGACTGCACTGTCATTGGTAATGCGTGACGGATTTGCAGTCAACCATTTTTCCAGACATTGGTAAAGTCGATACTCTGATACTGTGCAAAGTAAATTGGACGAAAGGTACTTAACAAGGTTTGGAGCACTCAGTTTAAGAAATGCCTGGCTATTACTAAACTCGTGAAAGTTACTCAAGATCATATCATCCCAATGAAGCAAAACCTTTTCAAGTGAGTAAGTATCAGCAATGTTCAGGAAATCATCAGCATTATCGAATGTCATCAGGGATTTGATGTAATTGCTGCATAAATCAAGGGCACACGACACTTGTAAGTGGCTTGCAGTGTTGATGATTTCTGTCAAATTGTCATAGTGAAGAGACATCTTGCCTGTGTAAATAAAATCGATCACTTGTTGCAGCCCATCTGCAGTGACACCTTTCAAATCTACTGTGTCTTGCTTGCTTTCAGCCATCATACCACGGAACATGACACGAAAGTAGTCACTTGTCGCCGCCAACAACGCCTTATGCACCTACAAGAAAATAAAAAAAAAAATAAATGAATGAATGAAAACTCAAAAGAAACTTGAAAAGAAGAAATATTTCAAATTTTTTAAGAACAGTTTTAAATAAATTTACAAAATCTTTTTAAAAGAATAAAAATAAAACATTAAAATACTAAAAGCTTATGAAAAATCATAATATTTAAATATAATGTAAATTAAAATATTAAAAATTGAACATGTTTGTGTGAAGGTGAGCCTAGCACATCACTAATATCTAAGTACATCAAAAAGGAAATTACTTTTTGATTGAACTGTTGTAAATAAATTTTTAAAAAATGTTAAACTATTTGAAAATTAAGAAATGCAAAGACTAGAACTAGAAATTTTATGAAATCTTAATTATTCTATTGATGAATTGTCTCCAAAATGTCACCCACCCAGATGGCACAAGACAGAAGGGAGTGAGTGTTGGTAACTAACTACTATTCTTACCTCAAAAACTTTACCTTCAGCAGACACTTTAAAGTCACACAATTCACTATTTGTGCGAAGATGGTTAAGATTTTCAATAACCATGTCTCCATAGCCATCAGCTTTGAAGTCCTGTCCTTCGCTCATCTTTTTGGGGAGCTAAATTTAAATAAAGAAAATACTTTAAACAACAACAACAAGAAAAAAAAAATGTAATCAATGTTGTCAATTCACCAATCGCTGCATTGAAAATAAGAAAATAACAGACTTCAACTGCAGCCAAACAGACAAGAATGTACCCCCAATACACACGCCCCCACTGTACCCGTTTAATACCCCCCTCTGCAAGCTCACTCATACCAAATAAGTCCTTCTAAACTGAAATTTCAAGTTCTGACTTGAAATTACAAAATACTTGAAGTAAAAAAACTAAAAATTTACTAATTACTTTACACACATAATCCAAACAGTTATAACATTTCCAACTTAAAAAGAAAAATTATTTTAGAAGAATGAAACATCAGAGCATTTAAAAATGAAATTACATTGTTGAATCCATATATATCCATTTCATATCTCAAAGGAACCCATCATTTAAACGCACATTAAGGATTTGCAAAATGCACGCTTAAGATTCAAAGTACAAAATCTGGCTTTTTTTTTTTTTTTAATATATGATGCAGCAATGTGATGAAAAATATAATAAAAGAAACTTTCATGCATTAATGATTTGTATTTTACCATTATTTCTTGATCTGACTTGTGTTGAGAAAATGAAAATATTACCTTTAAACTTCTTTACTGGGGGTTCTTACTGAAGGGCCCCCAAACAGTGTTTTCTAACCCTTGTCTTTGCTTGTTTGTTTTGTTTTTTCTTTACCTATGTTAAGAATTAAACTAAACACAACTATTAAAAGGGTGAAAGTTTTTGGATTTTGTCATCATTTTGGAGGGTTTTTTAAATTTTTGGTCTAAATCTATGAATTTCTTTTGCTCATGCTAAGTTTCAAAACAAACACTAGAAAACTTTTTTTTATCTATGACAGTGAACATGTGAAAATTATGCAACTTTTTAACAAGAAAAAAATCTGAAGCTGATGTTAAAAATTGCTGCAAAACATTGATTTAAGGCAGAATTATCGATTATGACCGGTCTTTAATTTGCATTTAGATACATTGTATTTATTATATTATAGGTGAATTGTTCACCTATATTGCATACAATCCATTATTGTACATAATCAGGTTACAATAAAATTTTTAAAAATACTACCTTATGAAAATTTAGATGTAGTAGAGAGGTGATGTATCAGATTTGGGAGGCCATAAGGCCCATGCACTAACAATCTTGCTAAATTGTTTCTTATGATACTACCATCAGGCAGGAATAAGATTATGACATGTCTCTATGACTTAAATAAGAAAGTAAAATGTAATTTTAAATGCTTAAATTAAAACTGGAAATTATTTTTATAACTAAACACATTTCACTCTTTATAGAGAAAGCAATTTATAACTTCTCTTGCATAATTTATTTCTTAACTTTTCAGAAATGCAATAAAAAAAACACAAGGATTGGCTGAAAGTCTATTTCTGTCATATTATATTTCAGGGAAAATCAGTTTTTAAAGAATTTTATAATTTCTGGAAAATTTTTCAAATAGCCAAGATTTCAAACTAAATACCAGAAACAAACCACACGCTAAAGAAGATTCTAGAATTGTGCAGGGTAAAGATAATTCAACAGAAGTGATTCACTGACCTCCATAATCTTTTGTCTATCCCCTTACCCACATGACGGTTTGATTTTGAAACATCTCCCCTTATAAATACAACTATATTCATAGGGCTGCTGTATGACTAGGTCATATAAAAAAAATAAGTTCTGGAAACAAAACAAAAAAGTTTTATTTAAGAAGAAAAAAATCTGACCATTAGATGTTGCAAAATTTGTAATGCAGAGAAGCTGATTAGATTCCTATACTTTTTCAATAATTTCACAGCCTAATGACAATTAAAAAAAAAAAAAAAGACAAATTTAAAACATTCTTCTTTCTAATCAATGACCTTACTTCAGTAATGAATGCTGCTTAGATCAAATAGAAATTTCAAATAAAAATTCAACAGCTACATGTCGAGCTACATTTTTTTGCTTTTTATCTTTTTAAATATGCTTCCTGAGAAAAATGACATATAGTGGCAGAAAACAATATCTGCTGTTCTCTAAACTAAACAGACCATTACTGTATCTACAAAGTTTGTAAATTCTTTGACACAAAAAGATAAATGCACAGAGGGAGACACCACGAAGTAAACATGATTCCTGATCACCAATGGAAGTGTGTCAGGGAGCAAGGAAACTAAAGTAGGAAGAACTGGACATTTTATCTTGACCCAAATGGTCAGATTTTCTCAAATATGCCCGTTGCTTGCACCAGGAGAAACAGGAAGCTGGGCATTTGCTTCTAATAACCACAATCACTATTTCAAGACATTTTCAACCGACCTTTGTTGGCTGGGTCCCACTGAATACCATCACAATTGGAAAGAGAATACGGAACAGGGGCTGTAACCCCACAAGAGAGAAAAAAATAAATAAATAAAAAAGAGAATTGTTCTGGAGTCACTAGAAAATGCACGTGGGTTTAAAGGAGATGCCAGCATGCAGACAGACTGGAGGGAGAGAGCAGATTTGAGTGAAGTGAGAGAGAGGAGGGATAGCAAGAAACTGGACAGACAAGGGAGAGAAAACATCTACAAAAAAAAAAAAGTTGTGCAGGGAAAGGAATAGACAGAAAAAAAAAATCAGTGAGAGAGGGAGAGCGCAAACACTTGTTATTCTACTACTCTTCTCAATCTTGGGTAAAAAAGGGGAAGAGAAATAGAGTTTAAAAAAAAAAAAAAACCCTAGTCTATTTTTTTCCTATGATGAATGTATCTTCCAAAGAGGAATATAAATAAATTGCCCATTAGTACACGTTAAAATCCTTAATCTCTAACTCAGACTTCAAAAACAAATTTTAATTATCTTCTTATTTCTTCATATTATTACAATCTAAAAAAGCCATCTGTCATAGTTTGATTTTTTTACGTTTTAGAAATAGAAGTTAAAAAAAAAAAAAAAAAAAAAAAATCAACTTTTTCTTTTTTTTTTTTTGATAGACTTCAGCGTGCGCCTATTTATTATTTGGAGGTTTGATCTTAACTTTTATTCAAAAAAATTAAGTACCAAATACACTTTCTCATTAAGAATTAACCGGTTTAAATTTCACATAGTTATAGCAGGGTTATGTTGATTAAACCTGCTTTGATGCCATGGTAACCAGAAATCTAAAATTATTAAGTTAGACTCTCAAACACTGTACTGTATCAATAAAGTTCGAAAAATTTACAAGTGCGAAATTTTTCCGGAAAACTTTAAAAGAAAAGAATCAGAAGTTAGAACATGTCACTGTTTAAAATTAAATACCTAGGTAAGAAAGAAAAAGTTGTTCTGCATGTTGTTTTTTGCTAAACGACTAACAGAAAAACGATTTTTAGCGCTTAAAAAAAAAAAAAAAAAAAAAAAGCGTTTAAAACGACAAAAATCAAAATGTGTTAACTTCTGTTCATTTTACTCCCAATTTATCAGGAAACCGAAAATTCCTATATATAAGAGGTTAAGGATTTTAAGTTAGACTGGCTGGTTAACTTCGCTCAGGAAAGAAAGACTTTCAATCCCCCCCCCCACACCATCTACTGGCTTTGTTTTTTGTGGGGGGAGGTATGAGCCCGTCATCAGACATTTTTTAGGGGCTCGCAAAGAGGTACTTTAACTTAAATTATTTCTTTTCTCTCCCTCGCACCTATCAAACCCCTTAATTCACATGCAAAAATTATGTCATAAAAAGGCAACAGAAAGACTGTCACTAAAGAGACATCGTCCTTGTCGAACACATTTCCGATAGAAGCACAATATCCCTACTAACGTTTTATTGAGCAAGGCAGAGCAAAGAGACAAAAAAAAAAAAAAAAAAAAAAACTATGTCAGACGACAATGACAAAAAAAAAGACGTAGGCACACAGGTTACGCGTAGAAATATCTGGGGGAAGTGTATTTAGGTGGCCAGTCCAAGGTTGACGATCGCTCATAGAAAGGTGGGAGACGGTAAAAAAAAAATGTCTTTCTATCTTACACAACTTCTGCGTAAAATGCATCGCTAGTATTAAGAAGATATGACCGCTACAGTTTCAATTTCTTTTAGTTTTTCAAGACGTACGAGCGCGCTCTTTCCAGAGAGAAATGGGGGAGGGAGAAACATTAAGAAAAACAGAAACAGGTAATAAGTAAAATAGATTGTGATTTGTGAGTGTGCTTTTGCTAGGGGTAATTTTTGAAAGTCAACAATTGTCAGAATTCACAACACAATGTATCTGACAATTCTTAACTTTTTTTTTTTTTAATAAAAGAATTACATTGTGATGAAAGAACGAAAAAAAAAAAAGGGAGGGCACGTCAGCTATTTTAGCACCAAAAATATAAAAATAAAAATTCCAATCAATATTATTATTTGTTTGAAATAACAGTATTTTACTTACTGGCAGTGGAAATAAATTAGTTTAGCTTTCAATTAAAATGAAAGCTTCAAGATATTTCATTTTTAAAAATTTATTTTAAAGTTTTATCGCGAATTAGTGAGAAGTACAATTTAAATCTACAATTTATTTAATGATTTTACAAAGTTCCTGCTGATATGAGATTTTTATGATTTTGTTAAAAAAAAAAAAAGTTTCCACGTGATTCCTGGTAGATGGAGAAGACACTTCCTCTACAGTAAAATGCTAATTTCAATGAAATAATTATAAAAAAGTTTCATCTTAAGTTAAAAGGGAACAAATATTTGATTTTTTTTCCTCCGTATTTTATGAATAATTCGCTTTAACAACAAACAAGATAATCATTTTATCACCAATTACAATTTATTTTTAATCTCCAACAACTTACAAAAAAGAAAGAACCTAACAAACTTTCTGAGTGGGGGTCAAAGTGAAACAACAAAACATCAAGACTGAGGTTCTAAAAAATATTGAAATTGGATTCTTATGCATCCAACAACAGCCAAACTGAAATAAAAACATGACTATTTTACTAAGAGTTTCCAAGTATATATATATATATATATATATATTTTTATGTTAGCTTAAAAAAATAAATACATAAATAAATGAATGGCTATCGTAAATTAATGGTTACCAAGAGTTATTCCAGATAAGTTAACAACTTAACATTGTTTGGATTGAACATAATCCTGATACAAGAGAGTTGTCGGGGACCGGATAAAAGTTCTTATATCAGGGTTTTTTCTACCACAGGCTCTAATTTAGGACCAGAAAAAACTCTTATATCCGTGTTTCTCTTATATCCGGGTTATACTGTATTTATCTTGATATTTGTACATTTGGATTGACAGAATTTAGCTTTAAACCAACATGGAAAAGCAAAAAATAAAAATCCTGTCGAAAGGCGAAAAATGTATAACAGAAACAAATAAAACCTATTCTTTTGGAGTTAAAAGGTCAGAATCTTTAGTAAATGTCTATTATAGACATTAAAGTTAAAAGAAATTAATTAAGGGCATTTGAAAAGTTTCTTTGTAGAAAAAAATTGAATATCAATTTTTTTCTTCTATTTCAATAACAGAAATCTCAGTTGAGCAAAAAAAAAAAAAATGAATCAGGAAAGAAATCAATTTTGAAGAGAAAATCATCAAATCCCTATTTTTTTTTTTTATTCTTTTCAATTCCAAAAATAAGAGTATTATTTAACGTGGATCAGCAAATCAAAAGGTTAAGCCCTGAACTGAAACCACAAATTTGGTCATTGAACACACTTGGGAACATGGTATTTTCGAACAGATACAGAAACAACTTAATAAAAAGGAAAATCATTCAACAGTCAATAAGCAATGGTGATGTAAAAATTAATTCAGATTTAGTTAAATTTTCTAAATTTAAAATTCAGAAGTATTTATAGTTACAATGTGTTAAACACATGGGGAGCAATTACACAAGAAAAACATTTTAAAGTTATTTTAAATATTAAAAATTTAATGACTTCTGCCCAAAACAAAAAATGCAGAAAAATAATTTTAAGAAATTAAGATTTAACTAGGATAAAATTTTTAAATAATTTAAGAATTTCGTCTGCAATGTGTGTTTTTTTCTGCTCAAAATTCATTTTGCTATTTATATTAATAAAAATATTTTTAATAAAAGCATTGATATCATTCTAATGTAATCTAATACAGATAACATTATTATATCAATTCTTTTATGCAAAATATTTTCACCAATATAAATAGCAAAATGAATTTCTAGCAGAAGAAAAAATATTGCATCACTAATAAATTTAAAGTGAGAATTCAAATACCTTAGAGTAAAAAGAAAAAAAAAATGATTTGCTAAGTTAGAAACATTGGAGTGATTTATATAAGCATTTCAAAATTAGACATGATTAAACCAATTTCAAGGTAATCTTCACCAGGGATATCAACAACTGAAAATTAACATTTACAATTAGGAGTGGGATAAAAAGCAGTGTTGACCTGTGTCATATATATATATATATATATATATATATATATATATACACACACTTCTTGGCTAAATCACAATTCATTTCAATTAATGTGCCTATATTTCTGTATATTTTATTCCCTCTTGAAAAACTAATTAGAATTAGGAAGAGGGTGTATTTACATCACCTTGTGAAAAACCTTTATATGAAAATATTGCCAGCACTATTACGATGTATGTGCATGTGACTATAAATATTTAAATATGGAAAAATATGTATGCTGTCAATCAATGACATGTTTTAAAGTGAATATTTGAATCTGGTTTATCCTTTTCTTAAAGAAAAAAAAAAAATAGTCACTGACTTTTTTGTGACAGCCAAAGAAATTGCTGATTTTATAATTCATCAAAAATTAAAAGAATATTTATGAACATTTTAGAAAGACATTTCTTAATACCTCGTAATGAACACAAGTGATTTTTTTTTAGGGGAGAGGATTGATGAAGGAGGCTGATAGTCTTAAAAAAGAAAGAAAAGAAAAATATGAATTATTTTACAACTTTAATTTTTTAAAACTAATCTTCAATCATTAAATTAGCACATTTTACATGATACAAGCAAGTTATGAGATGACTATCCCTGAATATTAAGAAGGATATTATGTTGGAAAATAAAATAAAAAGTATAAAGAATGTTGTGCAAAATAAACACCCCCCACCTCATCAGATTTCAGACTTATTGACATAGTTATGATGTGACCCTAGATAGATTTGACATCACAAATGAAATCATTATTTTTAATCATTGGTATGATAATTATTCTTGTATATTTATATTATGTAAAAGATTATATAATAGATTTCAATATACATTCATATCAGAATAAGTAAAAACCAGGTCATATAACTTGTTTGCACAAAGCATACACCAAATATGTGACATGAAATTATGGATTAAACTGAAATTAATATCAACTGTTTGTTTTTAACTAGGAAATTTTTTTTTTAATCATATCACCCCAAGCAAGGCGGTAACACCACTGAAGTGCAGGGGGCTATGTAGGAGTGAAAAGATTGGAAAAGAGAAAGCTGGAAACCACATCCTAAAGAAGGAACAAGGGATGAGCCTCTTCACCTGTTCAATAGACGTGGGTGGAGTGTGAACCGGGCGATAGATCTATCTACTCCAATATACAGTATAAAAGAAAGAATATTTATAATTTGAGTAGTTTAACATTTCCTTCTGTTTATCATAATATGAATGACCAAATATGTGCATTATGAGACAGTGGATATCTCATTCTCGGAGTGAGAAATTGATGAGCTAAGTTTGAATTCCAGTTGAGATTCGTTGCATTGACTTATGCAATAATACCCTTGGGGAAAAGTATTAATCTATCGCTTCTCCCTCCAGTTATTGGTTAAAAAAAAAAAGAACAGATTGGGTTCTATAGCCTTGATTGGCAACCAGCTTACCACAGAAAGTATTGGCAACCTACTGTTAGAAAATATACTGCCCAGTCAGTCATGTCTCTTTCGAGACATGATTGCCCAAACATCTATCACCTATGGCACTTAACTGATTGAATGCATAAACACTTCCCTGCGACATTTGAAAGTAAATATTTCTTTTTCAGATGTCTACATATATCCAAAGAGATTACAAAGATTTAAGAAACATTATCAAATTAAAAAAAACATTCTGAGATCTTTTTTTTTAAATCTAAAATAAGCAAATAAAAAGAATTTATTAAAATGTTTTTTTTAAAGATATATTTAAATTTTGATACTTTGTTTATATTGTTTCAAAGTTGCTTATAAAATTCTGTTATTTAGAAATATGCTTTTGCAGTGATTATTCAAATATTGAATTTCCAATATTTGTTCATGAAAATATTGAAAATACTTTAAATTATGGGAAATATTCTGTTAAAATGTTTGCTTTTAATCATCAATTATACTTTTCAATAAAGCATTAATTTAGCTGTTGAATAATACTGAAACCGTTTTTTTTTTGTTTTTTTTTTATTCAACTAATATTGAAAACATTTTAACTATGGAAAGACTGATTAAGCTCAAACATTTCCTAAGTGTAACATTTACAAATAGACAAAACAGATTGAACAAAATACTAAATTCAGCCAATGGCCAGTATCTAGAAATGGAGCCAACCAAAATAGTCCGTGAAAGAGTAAAAACGTTTTAACAACTCAATATCTTTTTATAGTACTTGAAAATGATTGTATTTGGTCAGTTAAATATTATAATAGGGAAGTGTCCAAATATATAAAAAATAACTTTTTTAAAAAGATATTAACTTGCATAGTAAACTCCATTACAATAATTTTATTTTTTTAAATGTTTATCAAGATCAAGAAAAAAAAAAATAATTAATGTTTACAGAGAATTAAGAGAAGAGGGTGGGTGTGACAAGGACTTTGATAATATAAGCAGAGAATCCTATGTGCTTAAAGTGATTATTAAGGAATATACATTTATTTCTGATAATTTATAAGTTAAGTCCATCTGCTTACAAGATGAGATGGAACATCTTCACCAAAACACATGGGACGGTTGATGCAACTGCAGACAAGCGCACACACAAACAAACGCACTGCTTAGGAGGGGGTACCTCCATAAAAAAGAAAAAGTTTGCAAAATTTAGTATTGTTATAAGTAACAGTTATGACTAATTAACTATTAGTCATAGTGTGGCACAAGGTATAAAAAAGGGGAATTAGACAAGTTTAGATAGAGAAACATACCTGTAGGGAGCGGATCAGCTGCAAAAAGCCCAGTTACTCCAAAGTGACTTGCGTGGGGGAAGGAGGTCTTAGCAACTGAATGGTACTCATAGGAGGTGCACAGATAGGGGACAATGATGCAGAAAAAAGGAGAAAATGACAAGTTGGAGGGTAGGAGTAAAGAAATTTAAGTGCGGAAAAGAAGGGGGATTCTAGATAGACACTCTTTTATAGGTCATGAAATTGTAAAATGGGTTAAAAATTAAACATTTCAAATGAAATAATTGGCTTTGGAGAAATTATGAAAAATTAGAAGCTGGTAGGAAAGATTAAAAAAAAAAAAAAAAAAAAAAAAAAAAGGACAAGAAATTTTACCAAACTGTATAGTTAAGATGTATAAGTGAGTTCTTTTATTGTGTTCAAATTGCAGCCCGAGACAAGATCACAGGTGAGTATTCATTCTACACATGGTACAAAAAGTGAGATGCGGGTGGGGATCACCATGCATTGAAAAAAAAAAAAAAAAAAAAAAAAAAAAAAAAAAAAAACCCTGCATAATAAAAACACCAACATCTACATAAATCTGGTAGGATGGAGGTGAAGACTTACACTGCCTGAATATGTAATTTTGTACAGGTGAGTGGTCGAGGGTACATCCAAGTCTGTATATGTGCTTATTTTATTATATGACTTTTCAATAAGAGATGTGGTGAGCTTGCTTAAATAGAAATGTGTACAAATGTTTATTGGTGAGTGTGTATTTGTTGTAATGAGCTGTTGTGTTCATTTATACAAATTTCTGTACATGGTTAAGTTAGATTATAAGAATGCATATAGGAAAGTGTATATGTAATTGTACACAGCAAAAGGTACATTGACTGGTATTCAGTATTCATGGGGGGGGGGGGGTAATGAAACAACAGAATGTTGAGAAGGAACAGGAGGCAGGCACTATGAGATGACACAGAAGGTAAGCAGAAGAGAAGGTTGAAAGAATTAAACAACACTTCCATGACCACCACCATTCAGTTAAGGGAGGGAGAATAATACTAAAGAGGAGGAGACAAAATAGGTGAGAGCAGTAGTAGTAGTAGTAGTATTATATGATTAAATTAAAAAATAAAAAATGGTGTAAAATAGAAGTCAAAAAAATAAGACTGGATTGGGGGGGGGGGGGGCATAGGAAAATTTACAAAGGAAAAATAGTCATAATTAATTAAAAATAAATAAAAATAGTGAAACAATACAAGAGGAGAAAAAGCCCCAAAACTAGAAATGTAACTCAAGAGTAAGGTAGGAGAGTAAAAAAAAAAAAAAAAAAAAAAAAAAAAAAAAAAAAAAAAAAAAAAAAAATGAAATCACAAAACTTTCCTTTGCATGTTCTTCAACCAGCATTTTGATATTTCCACTGGGTTAGCTATTGTTTGAAACTTTCTAGAACAAAAATTCATAATTAAGATTTCCCCTCAACCTAAACTAATCTTTTTCATTTTTTAAAGACTAATTACAGCAATTTGTGCATCTTTTTGATAACAATTTGGTTACTCAGAAATGTTACAACTCCATATACAATTTTTTAAAAATTAAAAATGTATAGTTTTCCTCATAATCTAACCATTTTAGATTTTAAAATCTAATTTTCCACTGATAATTGTAACTATAAAAAATTGCTTCTATGCAAATATACTGAAAAATGCCCAAACTTAAAAATTAAGTTTTATCATCAAGATCTTTGTTATTATTAAAAGGAAAGATCAAAAGTTTTTTTATGCAAAAAATTAATTATAAAATATTAGATTGCTTAAAATATTTTCTTAAATTTTAAGATTACTAGATAGATAAAAAAATTTCACAAGTCTCATTAAAACACCCATCTTAGTGTTAAAAAATGCTTTTCTACAAAATTTTAAATTAAAAGTAAATATTTACTTCAAATCAGATTAATTAAACTTTAAATCAGTTAATGTTCCTCAATGTTTCAGAAAAGTATATTTTATTTTTGAAAGATTTTTTTAATAAAGAGAATTATGCTGTGTTAACAGATTTGCCAATATAAACAATTTTAGCATTTTTACAAATAAATGAATTAAAAAAAAAAAAAAATCATCCAACCAATTTAGTTTGAAAAAGCAAAGTATTTTGCTTATTAGAAATATTAAATTAATCTATTAGCTTGAAATTAAAATTAAAACTAAAATAAGCTTCAAGGAAGATTTTCCATTATTAAAAATGCATTTTAAACCCTCAGTATCACTTATTTCAAGGGACCTATATAAAAGTAACATATTTCTGTTCAAATTTCTGGGAGGAGGAATTATTTACATTTTGATTGATATCCTCAGCTGTTGTGCCCCCTGTACTTCAGATATCTATCGATCTAGATAACCTTCAGGGAATTTCAGATGAAACCTTTTAATTTACAGGTGTAAATTGTTTTCATTCTAGAGTTCTGTTCTCTTTGTAGCACTGCTCATGTTTCAACGAGCCAACACTACCTATATATAAACAAAGTTACAACTGCTTATATTAAGAATGGAGACTTAACCTATGATCCAGTTCATACTCCTCCCCATAACCTTTCAAACAGGAGTAGAGGTTTATCTCTTGTTTCCTGTTTAAGATTGGGTTTCCATTTACTTCTAAAGTCTGCTTCAGCTCTATACTCCTAATGAATGCCTGAACTCTGAAATTTTACTCACTAATTATTTTATTTTTTCTCCTCCACCAATAAGAGTAGACAAGTTTGTCATCTGGTTCACATGCCTCCCCAGCCTTTCAAACAGGAGTAGAAGTTTATCTCTTGTTTCTGGTTTCTTTTAAAGTCTATTTCAACTATACTGCTAGTGCTCATTCTTTCCTATGCTAATATAACTCCACAGAGTAACCCTCTACCTTGAGTGGCTCTTGAAACTTGTATCGAGTAACAGTATTTAAAAATTCAAAAATGTCCAATACCAGATTAACTGATGATTACGTTGTTCAGACTGTTGCCCTCATCTTTATTGCTTTATTCATGGTGTTTTGGCTTCTTGTATGCTCTGGTCTTCATATGATTGAAATCTTGAGGACATATGGCTCAGTGGATAAAAGTGTTAGTTAGATCCAGTGACTTGACCCAAAGAGTTGTGAGTTCAATACCTGGCTACAGCAGTGGCAAACAAATAACTTAGAGAGTTGAGTTAAAGAGATAATTAAGACATCTGGAAGTGGAATGGCTCATGGAATGAGAATGATATACCCCAGTGATCTAAATAAGTGGTTCAGCTCAAAATTCCAATTACCTGAAGAATGCCAGTACACAAAACAGCTGAAACATCATGAATATGGCAATAAAGATGAGGACAACAGTCTAAATAATGTAAATACTACCTCATCTCATAAGTTTATTATTTGGACATGTTAATAAACAAATATTAACTGATGTTATTAACATGTCCAAAAAATAAACTCATTTTGTTACAATTTGTTTTTTATGAATTTACTTATTAACTACTCTCTCCCATTCTAGCTATACCAACAAGAATATGGAGTATTGGGCAAGCATAGTTAAGCTTTTATATTTGGAAATGGTAAGTAGGAATTTTGAAATACTTTCAACTTCACTATGTTTAAAGAAAAAATAAAAATAAATTCCCAAATATTTAATTATTTAGATAAACGACATTTCTAGAACACACGAGGAAAAAAAGGACGTGGCACATAGAGGGAGAATAATATGATGGATGCCAAAAAAAAAATTGTTGACTTGACCAAAAAGAAAAAAAAAGATTCAAAAGATTCCAATGTTTAGTCAACTGACCAGATACGTGGAAGTAGATCAGGTCAAGAACTTTCCACCACTCACACCTAAGAGATTTATAGCACCAAACACCATGTTAGTTTTACATGAACAATTTTCAAAATTATTTAGATGTGTGTGTGTGTGTATATATATATATATATATATATATACACACACACACATGGCCTAGGGGTAGAATCGCCAACTGACGCCAATTCAGTCAGGTTTCAATCCTGGTTTAAGAAGCGACCGGAGTCTAAGCCGTACTGATGAGCTGTAATACAGCTAAACAGATCTGTCTGTGGATGACTATAGTATTTACGCTCTCACACCCTGATTGAGCACTCTGGAAGAGTGGTAGATTTTATAAACAGTAGATACTCCGGCATTTACGCACCACTCATTCGATAATGAATTGGAGCACTCTAGCTATTGGGCATGTTTATACGCGCTAAAAAGCCTGCCATCTTCTACTTGACGCTCATGGCCTAGGGGTAGAATCGCTGACTGAAGCCAATTCGCTCAGGTTTCAATCCTGGGTTAGGAAGCGACCGGAGTCTAAACTGTACTGATGAGCTGTAATACAGCAAAACAGATATATCTGCGGATGACTATAGTGCGTGTGTGTGTGTGTGTGTGTGTGTGTGTGTGTATATATATATATATATATATACTAGCAGTATAGCCCGGCGTTGCTCGGGTGTAATGAAAGCTTTAAAACTAATCCATGGTCCTGGAGCTCAGACTCTTTGGACGTTGGCATGAAAGACTAAAAAGCAATAGTTGTTTCCAGTTAAAGCGAAACCATAGACTGAAAGAAAAATGAATGGTTGTAAGTCAAATTTTGATTTCCTGGTATCGATATCAAATAAGTTTTTTCCGTCATAAACTGAATTTTGAAGGCTAAATAAGTCCTCTGAGTAAATGGTATCATGGCTGAGACTAAGAACTACAATTATACGTACTTAAAGTCAAACCAGAAGCAAAAAAAAAAAAAAAAAATACAGACATACAGGCAGATAAACAGACACACACACAAACATCTTGCCTTTTTTTTTTATTTATATTTATATATATATATATATATATATATATATATATATAAATAAATCGATTTTCTGCACTATTGTAAGAACTGCAACCTTGAAACTTCTGGATATCGTTTCATATGTCTTTGTCTATGAGTGTATCAAATTTGATTAAAATCGGACCACTCCTTCTATAACCCGATTTTTTCGATTATCGATATTTATCGGGGGTACCTCGACACAAAACCTAGCTAAGAACACTCACAGATGCTTGTAGTACAACTGTGTAAATTTTCAAGAAAATCTGTTCAGCCATTTCGGAGTCTATAGGTAACAGACACACACAAAGTTCCATTTATAAATAAGTTTTTATGTGTGTGTGGTCAGGCATGTGAGTGTCTTATCTTTTACTAAAGTATAACCTAATCAAACAAATGTATTTAGATTGTTCACATAACCAAAAATTGCTATTTCATTGTCTGTTCATAATCACAAACAAAATGTTGGTCTGAAGTCCAGATAACATACACAAAGAAAATGTTCTATGCATTTAAGATGTAAACAGAATTAACTCAAAATATTGACAATTACAATTTTTAAAGTGATCTACCAAGGATGAGCACTTGCTACTTGTGTTATTTACTAGAAATAACTGTGTATACAAAATTTAACATTGGTTAGCTAAGTTTTTTTGTTATCTATAACCTTGATAGCATTGGGAATAGGGGAGATTTCTACCCGAACCAACTACCTCTGATGTTGCCACTCGTCTACCTATGTTGCAAATGGACATTTCGGGTCTGTTTTTTCGTTTCTTAGTGCCATTGAAAGATAGAAATAAAGTTACCCTGTGCATAGAGTCCATTCACATTTTACAACATAAAAGCCAAATTGCTCTTTAAAAAGGCTGCCAAGCTGGTCCTGTGTTTTTCATTTCCTTTTCAACTGTCTTTTTGCATAAAGCCCAGATCTTCAAACAGTTCATACATTTCATTCAGACACTAATTAAAAGTACATCTTAATTGGGAGAATCAAAATAAAAAAGATGAACATATGTAAACACTGTTCAGGACAAACTTTAATTATGTGCCAAAAATATCATTGTCAATGAGCCAATGTGGAGGTTTTGGTTTTTGCTGCTTTCAGAGACACTGAAAAGTTTACAATAACTTAGAAATGCTGAACATCAACATTTAGGAAAATATAACATTGATAAAAGAATCAGCATATCTAACAAAATAATAAATAAGAAAATATATGATAATGGATAAAAATAAGTTAAATAAATCAGCCTATCAAGGAGGAAATAGACAAAGAAATAAAATGAAAGCTGTCTTTAACAAATAAATACAATATAAGATTAGCTCCATAATAAAAGTATTCCAATTAGTTGACAACATTCATAAGTCAATTGTAAGCTACATTAAAAGGATTCCCATTTCTAACATACCTTTATGATTTTTGAACACAGACAACTGAATGGACACTGCTTCTAAATATCGAAGATATCAAAGTATATATTTATCTAACTTGTTTAAGTATATGAAGGGTGAGATGATAAAAATAAAAATATTAGTATACCACACTTATAACAAACTTGACACTTTTTTTTTTTTTAATATAAAAAAGATTATATCAATTGGGATTATTATTGTTATTTTGGTTTTTTTTTGGTTTTTTAAATCAATTCATACCAAGTAAAACAATAATGCAAGGGTCCCACTCGGAGTGAAAGGGGATGAGAAGACTTTAGAAAGAACCAGAAACCCAATCCTAAACAAGAAACAAAGGATAAACCTCTATTCCTGTTGAAAAGACTGGAGAGGAATGTGAACTGGGTGACAGGTAAACCTATCTACTATCAATAATGATAAAAATAAAGAGGACTATATGAATGTAAAACTTGATATGAGTTGTCTTCATGCAAATGAGGGATATTTTTTTTATACTTCAAATAAATCTGAGACTGATCTTATCCAAATCATTTAAGAAATCAAACAAATGTAACACTATTTTTCAGGTGTGATAGGTAAGGCAATTTCTAAAGAATTAATGAATTTTTATTTTTAATCTGACATATGTTACTTTTTTACTTTGTTTACAAAACAAAGCAGATTTTTTTTTTTTTTTTAAATCATCTCACCCCAAGCAAGGCATTCCACTGCCACTATTGCACATGGGGCTACATAGGGGAAGGTAAAGAGAAGGAGTGGTTAGACATAGGGAATGTCAGGAGGAAGGTGACAGATGAGTAAGGATACCAAGGATGAGGGTTGGGCAGATGGGAAGAGTGTTTGATAGAATGGGAGCAGGTTAGTGTGTTAGGAAGTGTCTATTGGCCTTACATTCAAACTCCTGGAGATTGTAGCCGTCTGGGAAGCAATTGTGTGGAAGGGAATTCCACAGTCGGGAAGTGTGAGGAAAGAAACTGTTAGAGTAGAAGTTGCGGTTGTATTTTATCGGTTTCACTGTAAAAGGGTGGGATCTAGTTGCTAATCTAGTATCTCGTGCAAATTCCTATTTAGGGGGCACCAGTGATCTAAGTTCATCGGAGCAGAAGCCGTGAAAGTATTTATAGAAGAGACCCAGGGAAGCCACGTCGCGCCGGTGGGAGAGAGACTGCAGGCAGTCTGCCAAGTCGGTATCTATCACATTACAGACCCTCCTCTGAACCTTATCGAGAAGCCCGAGGAGAATAGCAGGGGCACCCGACCAGATTATGGCAGCAGTATTCAATGCATGGGCAGATGGTAGATTTATATATGTGCAGGATAAATTTAGACGGAAAAAACTTCCGGGCCCTACACAGAGAACTGACTTTCATAGCAGCGGATTTAGCAATGGATTCAATATAGTCATTCCATTTGAGGTCCGCTGAAAGTGTGAGACCAAGGAGGCGTAGTGTTTTACTCTCTGGAAGACAAGCCTGGTCCATGCTAATGGGAGGTTGGTGAGATTGTCGATGATGGTTAATTGAGAGTAGCTTCGTTTTAGAAACATTAAAATTTACAAATATGTAAATTTTAATGATATTCTGATATGGCTTCCGAGAAGTGTTTTAAAGCATGCTAGATCAGAGGAGAGGGAACAGGTTCAAAATCAGGCCAGAGAGCACATTTTCATTACATTGTTTTGAACATGCAATCAGTTTGACATAATATCATATACAGGGTACGTTGGATAAATTATGCAAAAATGAAAACATTGACAGATATATTTAAAAATTTACAAGCATATTTTGAAATACTGAAGAGTAAATTGTCTCCATGGCCTCCAGATTTCGGAATCTCCTTTAACTCTTCTGGATGGTCACCTTAAGTTGGCAAATACTGCCGTAATCCTTGTCTTCAGTTCATCTTTTGTATTGCAAGGAGTTTTGTTGGTCTCCTGCTC
Source organism: Ascarosepion bandense (assembly GCA_037127315.1). Classification (NCBI taxonomy): domain Eukaryota; kingdom Metazoa; phylum Mollusca; class Cephalopoda; order Sepiida; family Sepiidae; genus Ascarosepion; species Ascarosepion bandense. The sequence goes on along the minus strand of JBBBDQ010000525.1, from coordinate 1,087,459 downwards.
AACTGCAACCCACACATAATGAACAAGTTGGCTGCAGTCTGGGGAGTTGGGTGGCCAGATGTAGGAGGTGATGTGGTCACAAATTGTCTGATGGCCATGACCAAGTGTTAAACATAGGGTCTTCCAGACTAACTCCCTGGCTTGAAGGAATCTTTGTCAATCATGCTCTGGATCTCACAAACAAACTTGGAAGTTCTTTTCTTATCAGAATGATCAGAGTGAGTTTTACGAGCTGCCATAGGTTTGTAATCACTATTAGACTCTTTCTGAATCTTCTGCACTATCCTCAGATTGACACCCAAACGCTCTGAAGTGATTGTATTCGAGCTTCTGATATAAATGCCAAGCAGTACAGCATGCCATTTCAAAATTTTTGGCAGAGTGAATTGCATCAGGATGCTCTTTCACCACAGATGGCACCCAACTGACCATACTATACCATGCAGTCGACAAAATGAAAAACAAACCACACACGAGTGAAATTAAAAATATAAAATGACAATTTACACATCACTCCCTGTATATTGTATAAACTGGTTGCTTTCTGATAAATAGGGATAAACTAAGAAAATAATATACTAAGCAAAAGATTCTGGTACATCAACATCTAACTTAAAGCTTTTGATTAAGTTTAAAGATATAAAAAAAAAAAAAAAAAAAAGGTGAGCACTTGTTTTCACTTCCAAAACGGTCATCAAATGTTGCCTGGATACACTTCACTATTAAAGTCTAATTTACAAACCCCCGTCCCACTCACTGTTCACAAGTTGAAAATACTTGGTTATTAAAATGAATTGCTGAAGATCAAGTGTTAGTTTCTTGCAACCCAAGCCTAATCCCAGTATTAGAGATATGGATGGTTGCAAAGGCATGGGAGATATGTTGGTTGTGAGTTTTTGGTTTACAAGGAAGTAGGAGGAGGAAAACAAATTGAAAAGAGGTCTGCTGGCCTCTTGATTTTGAGGAAACCTCTAAAAACATTTACCTTTGTGTGGTGTTCTCAGAAGATGGCCAAAAAGGCCTTGAGCACAATCAATAGGGCACTGACTAGAGAGTCTGAAAAAACAAGTAATAAACTCAAAAATTTATAACTGAAAAATTGGAATGAAGTGGGTGGTGGGGAATGGTAAAAATAAAAAAATACTCAGAAAGAGAAAATAAAAACAAAAAGGACAAGTAATAGAGAAAAAAGAGAGAGAGAGAGTAGCAAATATGAAAATAACTGAAAGAATAAATGAAAAATAAAGAATTACTTAAAATAGATGAAAGATAGGGGAGAACAGAAATGGAGGGGGAAAAGAGAGAGAGAGAGAGAAAGAGGACAGACGGAGGGGGAAAAGAAAGAGAGAGAGAGGGAGAAAGAGGACAGACGGAGGGGGAGAAAGAGGACAGACGGAGGGGGAGAAAGAGGACAGACGGAGGGGGAGAAAGAGGACAGACGGAGGGGGAGAAAGAGGACAGACGGAGGGGGAGAAAGAGGACAGACGGAGGGGGAGAAAGAGGACAGACGGAGGGGGAGAAAGAGGACAGACGGAGGGGGAGAAAGAGGACAGACGGAGGGGGAGAAAGAGGACAGACGGAGGGGGAGAAAGAGGACAGACGGAGGGGGAGAAAGAGGACAGACGGAGGGGAGGGGGAGAAAGAGGACAGACGGAGGGGAGGGGGAGAATGAGGACAGACGGAGGGGAGGGGGAGAATGAGGACAGACGGAGGGGAGGGGGAGAATGAGGACAGACGGAGGGGAGGGGGAGAATGAGGACAGACGGAGGGGAGGGGGAGAATGAGGACAGACGGAGGGGAGGGGGAGAATGAGGACAGACGGGGGGGGGGAGAATGAGGACAGACGGAGGGGGGGGAGAATGAGGACAGACGGAAGGGGAAAGGGAGGGGAGGAATGAAGCAAGAGAAAAGAAAACAGAAAAGCTCAAAAAGTAAAAATAAAAAAAAGTTAATTATACTAAAATATGTCTCGCCCAACTCAACATTTTCACTAAGGACTTTAAGAGTAAGGTAATAAATATATATAAAATCCTGTATTCCACTGGTTACTTTTTTACCTATTTAGAAATCATTTAAATCATCCATCAAAAATTGAATTTTTATCTATTGATAATGGTTACTAATATTAATATTCAAATGACAAATGTATTTGTTATTTAAATGTTAATATTACAAGGTAAAAAAAACAATTTATGAATAGACCATTATTGTCCAAAATATAATTAGGAACATGACATTAACTTTCATAATTGCTAACTAAAAAGATTTAAAATATTGTTATTTTTTGTTGTCAACAAAATTCTGTACCAGTTTTAAAGTTTTATTAAAATGGAAACATTGATTGTTTTAATCAAGTATTTTTTCATCTTAATTTTATTCACAACATCTGTCAGATCATTATTCTCCGGACATAAATAAGCAACACAGATCAGAAATAAAATGAAAAATTATGCTGTCTCAGAGATTTCACTATTAAATTTTTAATGACTGCAGTCAATGGTCAGTATTGCCTAACTGATAAATCCAGTCACATTAAGATAGTTTTAGTATCACTAAATGCTTATTCTTTAAATACATTGGCAACAGAAATTAAGATGAAAGAAATATCAAAAAGTTAATATTCTGTCTTATAATTGATAAAAGTAAAAAGAGCAGAAAGGAGTCCAAAATGAATTGTAGAAAGGCTCTGTTTTAGGAGATAGTCTAACAACCATTTTCTTGATGCAGACAAACAAAATTGTTTAATATTGACCACTCTTTCCTCTATTGGATAAGTCAGGGTTTTTTTGTTTTTTTTTTAATCGTATCACCCCGAGCAAGGTGGTAACACCACTGATGTGCAGGGGACTACGTAATAGTGAAAAGATTGGAAAAGAGAAAGCTGGAAACCACATCCTAAACAGGGAACAAGGGATGAGCCTCTTAACCTGTTCAATAGACATGGGTGGAGTGTGAACAGGGTTTTCACAATTGCTAAAAATCTGAGGAGAAACTTGATATTTATATCACAAATTTCAACAATTTTTTTTTTCAAATGATTACATTAATTTATCGGGAGTGTAAGATTTTACTATGCAATTCAAGAATTATTCGTACGGTAAATAAATATGCAAAAGTATAGTTGTTAAGTATTAAAATTTTATATTAAAAATGAGTTATAAAAGATATCTACCTTTAAAAGAGAAACAAGATATTAAGTTATTGAGCATTGAAAACATCTTTGGAAACATCAAAAATTGTTGGAATGATATCAGAACAAGAAAAATGACTAAAAAAAAATTATCACAAACAGAAATTTGAGGAACATTAAAATAGTAATAAACAAAAAAAGTGGATTGATGAGTAAGAAGATATTTGAAGTGATGGGTATTGAGAATGCAGAAGATTAAACTACATTTGTTAAAGACATGAAACAACCAAATTACCACAAGTAAAATTTCCCAATAATGTTTATTGATTAATGTAGAGCTATATTGGTAGGGCTAAATGTTAGCTCATTCGTGGAAACAATCAACCAACCAACCCTAGACGAAGCAAAAGGTAGAATAATGTTTGGGGCTAGTATTGTTGGCTGTAAAATTATTGATCCTCTTAAAACTGATGATATCAAGATAAGTACTGAGAATTATTTCATCTGGGTTAGTTTTAATGGCAGAGAGAGTTTCTCTTGAATGGTATAGGGTATAACCAAGAAGTTTTCAACTAAAATGTATAGTCAGACAATACAATGTTCCTTCACAGCTGACTATGGTTTGTATTACAAAAAAATAAGTTTTAAAAGATATCAAATTAAGATTGTCTCTCCAATATAATCAACTAAGAAATTTGTGGTTCATTAAAAAAAAATGTATATAATAAATTATAAAAGAACATCTTTGAGAAACAATAAAAACTGCTGCAAGTCATGTTAAATTCAAAACACTAAATCAATGAAAAACAAAATTATTTTAAATTATTACAGAATATCAGAACAATATAAATAAAATAATTCATTCAGTTATACGTAATAATTGTGTTCATTAAATATGAATTTGTGGGCTATATATTCTGTATTTAGAGAAGGTGTGTTAAGAAGTTCTCAACCCAACCAAGTAAATAGATTCTTGGAAGTAGATCAGAGCAAAAATCTTCAGCATCCAAATATTTTATACTGCACTTTGTTTGCCTTTAAAAAAAAAAAAAATGCCACACTTTTTTTTTTTGTTTTTTTTAAAGCAAACAAGTTTTTAAATCAAAAAATTTTTAAGAGTAGCTATTATAGGCTGAAAACAACTTCATATCTCTTGAAAATATAAGTATAAACTTAAAATTTTTACCAACATTAGCTGATAAAAATAATTTTATTGTGAAAATATTAATTTTCAAAATAAAAACATAACAGTATATACATGATACTCTGGTCCGAAATCTAATGCCAGCATGCATTTGTACTGAAGTTTAATTTTGTTATCACACAAAAAAAAAACTAAGTAAACAAATACTCAACTGAAAAAATAACATTTTTTTTGTTAAAATAAATAGATCACAACTTCACCTAAAAGCATGTACAATATTTGCTGAAAGGCAATATAACTAAATAAAATAAATTTAATGTATAATTATTTAAAATAACCAAATAAGTTTGAGATATGTATGTAATGTGTCAGAAATACCTCTGTAACGGCAATTTCTTCCACACCCTATATCAGTCAGTACACACTTGAGCAATCATGTCTTGAAAGAGACATGACTGACTGGGCAGAAGATTATCTCGCAGTAAATTGCCATAACTTTCTGCAGTAGAATAGTTGCTAGCCAAGGCTTTAGAACCCAATCTGTCCTATTATTTAACCCGTGACTGGAGGGAAGAGACGGATCAATACCTTTCCCCAAGGGTATTTGTGCATAAGTAACTACAATGAATTTAACTGGAATTTGAACTCATCTCCCTGATTTGTTGTTCCAAGATGATATCCACTGCACCACAACGTACACCCACCACACCCTATATATCACCTAAAATAGAATTTATATAAACATCTTAATACTAATAAAAGTATTAAGTTGTTTACACCAGTTTTATTTAAGGCAAGAATTGTAGTGTCAAGACAGTGTTTATGATATATATATATACACACACACACACACACACACACATACTCAGTTTTTAAACAAGTTATAACATTACCTAGGTTTCTACCATGAATGGTGTTTCAGGCAACTGTTAACTGATTTTACAATTTTTTTTTCTACAATATATATACACACACACACACACACACACACCACTGGCCATAATTATTAGGCCACCCCAGTATTTTTTTTTTTTAAAGAAATGATATATTTCATACAATTTTTAGTATTTATTACCAAATGAAAATAGAATGGTTCTTTTGTTATTACTTTGCAAAATTTTACAAGGCATGGAAGCAAAGATGAACTCATCTGAATCACCCTAAATCTTTTTCATTCTTTCATTGATGAAACTGCAATATAGGCAATTATTAAATATTTATCAATTCATTTGATGCATATGTTATTGTGCAGTATTAACAAATTTCATTTACAATTATTCCTTTGGCAATAAATACTAAAAAATAGTATGAAATATATCATTTTTTTTAAGACTGGGGTGGCTTAATACTTATGCCCAGTAGTGTATATGTCTCAAATCATTTTTGGTTTGTTCTGAGGAAGAGTCTAAATCCATCATAAAAATATCCAGAAAATGAAATTAAACTAAACATTTCACATACATAGATCAGTTATGTCAAACTGAATCAGGAAGGAAATTGAACATAGGATAAGCTGCACACAGTTTTGCCCTACAACACAAGATACTACAAAGCCAAAATATGAGTCTAGAAAAAAAAAGAGTTACGTTCTTAAAAAAAAGCCTCATCAGACTAAGACTTAATAGGAATGTGATGCATGTCACACAAATTCAGAAATGTCTAAATTACTAACTATATACAACAGTCTGGTTTTATCAACGATTGAAATTGGCTTCAAGCAAATGAATCCTCTCAGTGTTAATCCCTGTTAGATCTTATTGAGTGGCACCGCAAAATATCAAACAAGTTTACCAAATATCAAAAAGCACATCACTTAAAGACTTCCAAAAGCAGCAACAGCTAAAATAGGTCTTGAGTAGTCAATTTTCCTGAAAAACTATTTTAAAAATCTATTTCATAAATTTAAACTGCAAGTATCACTAAGTGCAGTCAATGAACATAAAAGGTTTTCTACATGGAAGTGGTTAACATCATAACATAAAATCAAAGTGTGAACAGAGTGAGATTAGGTTAAGCTATATCGTCAATAGTGAGCACACTTTATAAATGTAGCAAATTTTAAATGATATACTATATAAAATAAGCTTTCAATGTTCAAAATTGTTGTATGATCATTTCAACATGAAATCCTTAAGAGAGATTTCACATATCATCAGCAACTAAATGCATTTTGAAAAAGTGTTAGTTGCTGACTATATATGAAATCTCAAGAGATTTCATGTTGAAATGATCATACAACAACAATTTTGAACATTGAAAGCTTATTTTATTTTATATTAGCTCTGAAATTTTAATTACATTGAGCTCTCCACCTGTATCATTTTTTTTAATATTAAAATATTAATTAGGATCAGGTTTTGGGATTTACCTTCCTACTTTCCCTTTTGGATTAAAGTTATTGATAGAGAGATAGATGAGATAGAAAGGGATGAGAAATAATCTACAGTGTGATAAATTAGTCAATTTTAAAATAATTATAAATTATTTATTGTAACTTGTCTCAATGCTTTTGTGTTTGTTCTTTAATATATGAGAATTTAATCTGTTTCTGTCTTTTCAGGTTGATTATTTTGTTTGGATGTATGTTGTGGTACATTGGATATCGACTCGGAACGACAAATCGGGGAGCCAAGTTCAAATTCCAGTTGAATTCCTTGCATTCATTTATGCACAAATACCATTGGGAAGGTATTAATCCATCTCTTCCCTCTAGTTATGGGTAAAATAATAGGACAGATTGGGTTCTATACTCTTGGCTGGCAACCAGTCTACTGCAGAAAGTAATAGCAACCTACTGTGGGATAATCTTCTGCTCAGTCAGTCATGTCTCTTTGAAGACATGATCACTTAAAGCATGTATCACATATGAAAAGATGGTAGAAGACCATTAAAAGAGTACATGTTAATTCTTGATTGTCTTTGCATCAACTTTAACATGCAAAACTCATGAATCTAGGGTCTGTAACTGCCATTCCAAGTTCAGCAACCACAAGACAGTGCAAGTAGTTAAAAAAAATGTTTACATGTAGCCCAAGAATTTGACAAGCAGCAAAAGAAAGTGGGCTCTTCTTTCACACAATATGAGCTGTGCTAATGAAGAAGCTTAAATGGTATGCTTGGAAGCTGCACTACTGCCGATCACTCTCCACTGAAGACTTCAACATTTGCACGGAGTTTGGAGAGAATATATCGGCTTAGTTTTAAGATTAATCAAATCTCTTTAAAAGAAAAAAAAAAAAAAAAAAAAAAAAATCCTCTGGAGTGATGGAGCAGTACTTCACATCAGTCAAGAGAGAAGAGAGAGAGAAAAAGAGAGAGAGAGAGAGAGAGAGAGAGAGAGAGAGAGAGAGAGAGAGAGAGAGAGAGAGAGAGAGAGAGAGAGAGAGAGAGAGAGAGAGAGAGAGAGAGAGAGAGAGAGAGAGAGAGAGAGAGAGAGAGAGAGAGAGAGAGAGAGAGAGAGAGAGAGAGAGAGAGAGAGAGAGAGAGAGAGAGAGAGAGAGAGAGAGAGAGAGAGAGAGAGAGAGAGAGAGAGAGAGAGAGAGAGAGAGAGAGAGAGAGAGAGAGAGAGAGAGAGAGAGAGAGAGAGAGAGAGAGAGAGAGAGAGAGAGAGAGAGAGAGAGAGAGAGAGAGAGAGAGAGAGAGAGAGAGAGAGAGAGAGAGAGAGAGAGAGAGAGAGAGAGAGACAACAAACTCATACTTAACATCAGGAAGAGAGAGTTGCAGTTTTTGGGATACATGAGGAAGGAGGACTTGGAAAAAATGATACTCACAGTACAGATTGAGGGCAAGAAAGAGAGAAAAGCAGTACATAACATACTTAGTAAATGGATGGACAGAACAGGGTTTAGGAAAAAAAAAAAAAAAAAAAAAAAAACACATTATAAGGGACAAGAAGATAAGGACAACCATGAAGGGACAGCACATAAAAGAGGAGTCAATTGAGAAAAGAGAACAGCTCATCTAAGTTTCACTCTTCACTAATGAAAATGCAATAAATTAATGTATACAACACAGAAGTTTTTAGCCCAATCATTTCCCAAAATCTGACCAAATAACCAAACATGAGGTTTTTTTTTTAAATCTATTCTTGGGCAGAGATAATATTTCAGCAGTCTCATATTTTTGTTTAAAGATTATTTTTAATGGATATCTGATATTTGAGTAGATGCTTGGTTTTTATTATTAAACCACATATTTATTTATTGACATCTACCAGGCGTAATGTAATATTCAAGAAATCTTGTTAGAAAAATATGTACCCTCCAGCAGAATTTGAACCTGCATCCCCTAGAGGAAACCATAAGATCTGATGTGCCTTAGACCAATCAACCATGTAGGATGTACTGATCAAACAAATCCCAAATAGTGCTTTTCAACACACATTCTTTCCAATTACCGAAATATACATATCTGTTCTGTTTCAAGCCTTAATGTAAATAAAGACAATTTTTTGGGAAATGGTTTGAATCCAGCATATTTTTAATTTACTTGTTTAGGAAAATGACATTTAAATAAATAAAAAAATGTTAGATTTAATCTATTTGCTAAAATATATGATATATAAATAGATATATTTTCATCTTTTTAATATCAATTCTAAACACTTAGTTATCAAAAAAAAATCTCTCCCATATATATATATATATATATATATATATATACACACACACTAAATCTAAAAATGAGCCAACACCGACTGCAGTTTCACACAACGGATCGTCAGTAAAAGTAACTAATAATTCATTGAAAAACAGCATAGCATGAAGGAAAAAAAACAAAAGGCACTAAACTTGAACAGATTTTCTGTCAAAATGTTTGTTATTAAGAGGAAGGATCAATGTACTTTAAAAAAAATTTTTTTAATCCTTTCTAACACATTAAAAATTTTTGTAAAAAAAATAATTCTTGTATTTTAATTCAAATTTCAGAACTTATTCACAAATGAAATTTTTTTTTTTTACATCTGTTACATTAATTCATGAACTTTCAAGAAATTAAATTTTGTGTTGAAAAATTATACTTGGCGAAAGTAAATCATCTATTTCTTTTTTTGCATTCAGTTGGTTGTTTTTCACAAAATCTGCTCCAAAAATAGCAAAATAAAAAATGTAAAACTGACATTATTTAAGACAGTCTAGAGAGAAAGTGTTTTTGATGAATAATGAATTTTTACAAGATTTTTTTTTTTAATTATAATAATTTCAAAAATTTCAAATATATTTTTTAAATTCTTAAAAGCCTTGTTGCAATTAGGTTATTAAGCAAATGCTATATTTACTAATCTAAAATTGAAAAGTTTAATACAATCTTCAAGCCAAAGGATTTTTAAAATAATTTTTAATGTTTTTCGTTCTTTTGTGTATACAATTTTTTTTTTAGTATGGTATTTTCTGTGTTACATTAAAAAGGTTACATGTTTCACGGTTTCTTCCCATTACAGGAAACAAATTTGGACAATTATGTCAATACTGATCAACCAGACTTAGTTGTCATCAATCACTTAACATATCATCTGGTTGTCATCACTCCAAAAGATTATGAAATACTTTGATTCTAAATTTCATGCTATAAACAAGTAATACTTGTCTAAATCAGATTAAATTTGCTAATTTTCCAAAAATAATGTGTCAAAGATGTATATTTTATTTTTAAAAGATTTTTAAAGCAGTGAACTAATTTTTGTTTCCAAACTTGTCAAAATGAATAGAAAAAAAGAGGAATTTTGAAAAAGTTGAAATTCCAATCAATATAATTTCAATTTTGAAATTCAGAGCATTTTGCTTACTGGAAATAGTAAATTTAATCATTTAGCTTTCAATTAAGCTAAAATTAAAGTTTCACAAAAACTTATTTTTAAAAATCCAATTTAAAATTTAGGTATCGAAAAAAAGGGGGCAGAGAGAGAGAATAGTGGGGAAATATACACACAGACATGCACAAAAAATAAGTTTCACAAAAAAATAAGTTTCATGCCTTCTTTAACATCACTTGATTCAATTATTAAAGGAACAATCTTTTATAGCTTTTACAATTTTGCAAATATTGATTTGACCCCACTCACCTTCACCCACTATAAGTGGCAATGACAGTATATAACCCCCAATCCCTATTTGTACCCATTGAAAACCAGGCAGTAGCAACAATCTTGTATGTCCTGCTGTTGGAAGTAAAAAAAAAAAAACCTTCAAGCAGAAAGCAAATATTTATAACACATTCCAGACAGTCACAGTCATTACTAGTGAAAAATTCAGTCCTTGAGATGATTGATGAATAGCAAGCCATTCAAGTAGTTACTGAAATCCAAGATCATCAGTTTCTCAAAATAAGTGTTATTTGAAAATTACACTAAAAATATTTATACTGTAAAGTGAACTGTCTAAAATACTTTAGTCTGGCACAAGGCCATAGAGCAGAACCCAATATGGAGTTTGAGTTTTATTTGACAGCATATCAACAGAGGTTGATATGCTGTTTAATGCCAAAAAGGTGGGGTTTTAAGGGGGGGGGGGTAAATGTTTGGTTATAGTAAGGTTAATTTAGTCATATTTTAATGAAAATTGTTTTTATTCTATTTTACAAAACTGAAAAGGTCTTCCAGTTTTGTATTCAAAAATGTTATGTTGAGAATAATTATTTTTCCTTCAAAAATGTGTTTCGGTAATAATTTTTTCTTCAAAAATGTATTGTTGGTAATATTCTTCCTTCAAAAATATATTTTTCTATAAAAGTCTATATTTCAATAAAAGCATATTTTTATACTTTCGTAGTGTTTTGACCTGTTTGGGGGTCAATTATTTATCTGGGACCCTAACAGGTGCTACCACTCCGGGTCAGGGTGAACCTGAGAACAACAGCAATTAAGAGGTGGTTCCATGCTCCTCACAACTTCACAATCAGAGGCCTTGCTGCCAGATGTAGTTTACCATCATGCCCAGGACCCCCAATATGGAGGAAACTATCACTGCTCTATCACAGGTTAGTAATAGCTAGCTACTTACTACTAAGAACATCTGCTTGCATGGCTAATAATGCCCATTGCAGATGCCTGCTCAGGCACATTTGTGTTGTTTCAAGACACAGCATAGCCATTCAACATGTGGTTTATACTGCATAGACCTTAGCTACTGTTTCTGGTATAATCAATATTCAAACAAACTCATGCACTCAAATCTTCAGTCATGTGACAGTGCTGGGACAATCATCAAACAGTTTTGTCATCCCAATTTCACTCACAATATGCTTTACAGGCATTTCCCAATAGGCTGGATGTAATCAAGAAATTATGTCCTTGACAGATCAAGCATAGCTAAATTCAAAGCTGAGTCTCACTCGCCCATGCACTAAAAACACTACTATATAATGTATACAGTACACAGCAATCCCAAACTGATAAATTTATAAATTAAAAGGTTTATTTTTTTTTATTCAATTTTTGTCTTTCATATAATATAATCACAATATGACATGATCGCATTACAAGATAGAACTTCAAATTAAAAACAATTACCTAACTGAATCAACTCAATAAATGAACCTACTTCCATAAAATTTCAAAATCTGACAAACTGAAGACAGATTAAAACAAGTTGTTATTGAAAGGCAACGATCAGTTTATAAGGCTCATATTTGCCATTGATGTTTCTAAATGCTTTTTATCAAGAAAAAATATCACTTATCACTTCAATAACAAAAACTAAAATCAAACCAAAAAATAAATTTGGCTCTTGTAAGAAAAACTATTTTTTGTATTCATTACAAAATATTTGAAGATTTATTTAAAAAAATTTTTCTAAATGTAAAAAATAAAACAAAAATATTTGACAGCTAAAACAAGTTGTTTTTTCCAATGCAATTTATAGTCGTGCATTAAGTAAACAAATTTAACTTGAAAATTTTATAATCTCTTCTTCCCAGTATTGTGATAAAATTCAGTAAATTTCTTTAGTGTACAATAAATTCTAATCTTTTATTTTCATATTAATGTGAAAACTTAAAAACCAAAACATTTGATTTCACCTTGACCCATTAAATGTTAAAAGATAAAAACAGTTGCACCATGGCATTTTGATTTTGCTGACATAAAAATTTGACACAGTTGATAGAATATTACTTATTTTCAAGCTAAAAACTTGTATAAAATTAATACATTTTACAAATATCACAAATATTCTAATAATATTCTGTTCTAATATTTTAACTTAATTGCTTTAAAAACAAAAAAAAACGTTAAAAGGAAAAAAAAAGATTTTGGGTTAATCCTTTTTGTCCAAGATGCTATTGAAGTTTGCAGTTTACTTTGTATAAAAATATGATTATGTAGCTTACCATTCTTTTGGGATCCATTGCTGGAAAGTTGTTATAGGCTCAAGACATCTGAGTATTTAGTATCCATTAGTGTCTACAGAATCCAATGGCAAACCTGAAATAGCAAAGGAAAAAAAACAGGTTTGAGAAATTCACACTGAAAAATCACTGCCTAACAAATCAATTGATAACAAATTAATATAAATTAAACCAATTAATAACCTGTACAGAGACTATTTTTTATAAACATAACATTTTGTTTTGTTTTTTTTTTTAATCAATTCACCCCATGCAAGCCAAAGATGCCAGGTGCTACTGGTAGTGAAAGAGAATGAGCAGGTTTTTGAGGGAATTAGAAACCCAATCCTAAACAGGAAACAAAGAATCTTGTTCAAAAGACCAAGGATGAGAATTACTTCAAAATATTAAATTTTGTTTTTTTTTGTAAAATCTTATTTTCCCTATGTAATATCTCAAACTCCTGGAACCGTACAAATAATACAACCATTCTATACAAATTTGGCCAAACAAGTTTTCATAAATTCTCATAATTTCTATTTCATACAAGGAAAAAAAAAAAAAAAAAAAACATTTATCAAAATACATCATGATAATCCCTTATCTAGATGACATACAACACTTAAAATTCTTAATCATTCCTAATGGCACAATAGTTGGTAATATTGATGGGCTTCCACTTTAAAATTATTTTCTCAACCTCTCCATAGTGAAAATGTTAAACAGTTCCTCTGAATCAATAAAAGATAATTTTCATTTTCAATTAAAGTAGAATATGCCCTTTTCTGGTTTCATAACATTCTACTGTGCTAGTGGCATTCTAAGTTACTCTTGAGAGAAGATATTGCAACTACCAAACTCCTTTTGGTTTTTAAAAGATTACAAATGTCAAGGCTTTCAATTCTAATTAAAAAGAGAAAAACATTTGCTATTTCATACAGTGGAGATATTAAGAGTCAAAATAGATTTAAGGATTCTGTTATCAAATTAGTTTGACAAGTTAAAAACTACAATAATTTTTTTTTTTTTAATCTTACAAATTTGCATTGTTTAAAAAAAAAAAAAAAAATACACTGACACCACAAGGCTGAAAAAAAAAACAAAAAAAAAAACAAAAAGGGGGTATTTGTGATGTAATTTTATGTTGAAAATTACATAATTGCAACTTATTCTCCTGGATTTAAGACGGATTTAGTTATAACAGGAGTCATATGAACTTTCTAACAGATTTATACATTAGAAACCTCTTTTTTTTTTCTTAACTGTTTTTAATTAATTTGCTTTACTGTATACTCAATCTCAAAAGACTAATATTCTCCAAGGAAGAGAAATTTGAAAAGGATATGTTGAAAAATAAATATTTGTTTAAAATAAAAGCTTTCTTTATCATTAAGTTATAAACTCATTGATTTACCTATACATTTAGAAGTGGATCAATTCAGAAATAGGCAAATTTTTTTTTTTCAATTAGAGTAATGTCTTCAGGTAGTTGGATAAAAAAAAAAAAAAAAAAAAAGATACATGACATGTACATAAAGGATTCCTGAAGAGTAGAATAAAGAGAGAAAAAAAAAAAGGTACAACTGAACGCACTTAAGTTAAATTTTGGCTGTGTCCATGAAGAGGTCAGTTATAACTTGTGATTTTGAGCTTTGGATATCTCAGAGTTCCAAAAGCATTAAGTATGCAAATACAGAATTTGAGAGAGAAGGGGGCTAAAGTAGGTAAGGAGTTCCAAAGAACTTTTTTTTTTTTTTTAATCATCTCACCCCAAGCAAGGCATTCCACTGCCACTATTGCGCATGGGGCTACATAGGGGAAGGTAAAGAGAAGGAGTGGATAGACATAGGGAATGTCAGGAGAAAGGTGATAGATGAGTAAGGATCGCGAGGATGAGTGTCGGGCAGATGGGAAGAGTGTTTGATAGAATGGGAGCAGGTTAGTGTGTTAGGAGGTGTCTATTGACCTTACATTTAAACTCCTGGAGATTGTAGCCGTCGGGGAAGCAATCGTTTGGAAGAGAATTCCACAGTCGGGAAGTGCGAGGAAAGAAACTGTTGGAGTAGAAGTTACGGCTGCATTTTATCGATTTCACTGTAAAAGGGTGGGATCTAGTTGCTAATCTAGTATCTCGTGCAAATTCGTATTTAGGGGGCACCAGTGATCTAAGTTCATCGGAGCAGAAGCCGTGAAAGTATTTATAGAAGAGACACAGCGAAGCCACGTCTCGCCGGTGGGAGAGAGACTGCAGGCGGTCTGCCAAGTCGGTATCTATCACATTACAGACCCTCCTCTGAACCTTATCGAGAAGCCCGAGGAGAACAGCAGGGGCACCCGACCAGATATGGCAGCAGTATTCAATGCACGGGCGGATGGTAGATTTGTAAATGTGCAGGATAGATTTAGATGGAAAAAACTTCCGGGCCCTACACAGAGAACCGACTTTCATAGCAGTGGATTTAGCAATGGATTCGATATAGTCATTCCATTTGAGGTCCGCTGAAAGTGTGAGACCAAGGAGGCGTAGTGTTTTACTCTCTGGGAGGCAAGCCTGGTCCATGCTAATGGGAGGTAGGTAACTAGGTAATATATGATCCCTCATACATTAGGTTTACATTTTAAGCAGGTCATAAGAATTTGCTAGACCAAATTCATACCCATAACCAATTCTGCTGAAACCTAATAACTGGAAATGACAGGATTTTTTTTTTTTATCCAGATTTAGGAAAAAAAAAAAATCTTCCAATACACAAAATGGTTAAATGTTAAATGTCTAAATTCTCTTCAGTTATTCTTGCTTGACTGGGGTTGAAATGCATCACCTCTCAAATTATACCACAAATCACCAGGCATTAGTTTATGGTTCTGTTCCTGTTAAGAAAAAAAAAAAAAAAAATGCCTTTGTCCCTCCCTATGACTGTTACATCCTACATAAAGAACTATTCTGTTTTGAAAAGGGAGATGCTACTTGGTTTCAATGAGGACCAAAAAAAAAAAAGTCACCTGCCAATACCTCATAAGTAATGGACTCCATGTTGCATGAAAAGAGAAAAGGCATGAAATATGTAACCTGGTTTCAGTGAAAATAAATAAGTATTTAACATCACCTGCTAATACCTCATAAATAATGAACTATAGTTTTGATTGATGTCTTATCAGGCAAAGACACTATTTGGTTTTAGTGAGTAAATAAATATATATAAATAAATAAAATAAATAAATAAAAAAAAAAGATAAATCAGTGTTTAAGACTGATTCAGTGACATAGAAAAGTTGTCGGTTTCATACTGGTTCATTTGTAATTGCAATATTTTTGTTAAAGTTATTAATATTTAATGTGATAAGTTTAAGGGAATTACTATAGATATTTTACTGTTGTAGAACTTTCCATTCAATAATTAACTGAAGAATTAGGATTCATAAAAAACTTAAAATGAAACGGTGAAATCTACACAGGTTAAAACTTAATACACTAGTTATACTATTTACATAGAACTTAAAAAATACTAAGGTTATTATCATTGACATTTCGAAAAGGTACCAAAGGATAAAAATTCTTACTTGCATTCCAATAAATAATATATAATCTAATATCAGAATAGAGAATTTCATCCATACGCGGTGGATCATAATAGTAAATGTCATTTCCTTGTTATTTGAGCAAGGAGTGATCAAAGAATTAGAATGCATACAATTAATCAAGTGACTCCAAAAGTAAATACAGTATATCCCGGGTATAAGAGAAACCCTGGTATAAGATAAACCGGATATAAGATAAATTCTCTGGGGCCCAAATTAGAGCCTGTGGTAATGTATATAAAATAGACCAAACCCGGACATAAGAGAACCTTTATCCAGTTCCGACAACTCTCTTATATCCGGGTTACACTGTCCGAATTTCTGTTATCACATTTTGGCCGTTGTGTCCTCTGACCTTCAAACCAGAGAACCTACAGAAAATTCTAAACTGAACCCTTTAAACTACAAGAGTAGACAGTTCTTATTTCACTACTCATGTATAGGGTATCTCATCTAGTTCTCATTTTTAATACTGCTCATTTATTGCTCACCCATTTCTACCAGGTCCAAATATACATTGCCCAGCCAAAGGATTGAACTCACAATTACTATATCACTAAATTCACTATTGTCCCTGTAGATTACCTACATTGATATATACCTGATAAAGGCCAGAGGACAACAGCCGAAACATGATAGAAAAGATGAGGATGTAAATAAGTATAAATAAATCCAGCAAATAAGTTTAGTCAGTTAAATTCTAACTGAAGAAATGTGCATCTACTTCCAATATAACTCTGCATGATCAGAACTGATCTGCAATAATGCCAAGAATTTTAAAATTTAGCTCATTGATTTGTGTATTGAACAAAGCGTCATTATCTAAAGTTAAAAAAAACAAAAAAACAAAAAAAAACGCACTTACAGGCGCATGTACACACACACACAACAATTAATGGCAGCAGTAGCAGTGAAAGACCATTCAAGGAAAGGCACAGACCACCAGTAGACATGAAATTAAGCTCTCCTATCATTCTGAAAATGAGACTATGATCTCGAAATATTAAGGATTAATAAATAGGAAATACCCAACACCTTTTTTACCTTCCTTTATTTTCTAAACGCATTGTGACCTACCCATACAAAAAAAAAAAAAAAAAAAAAAAAAACATCAAAACTTATAAAGGCTGCAATGGTTGAAGTTTATTAGAAACAACCACAGTGAAAGATAAATTTATGGCCATTTTCAACCATCTCAGCTTAGATCTACAGATTTCTTCTGCCATCAGAGAGAAACGAAAAACAACAATCACAGAAAAATTGTAAGAGAGGTAACAGTACCATAAAATTGAACTCCTTTAAGAATCCTGATTAACAGTTGCATAAGGCCATAACAGCATGGATGAAACTATTCTTTCCCACAAAAGTGCCAACAATTCAAACTTTTTTCATATGGAATAAAAAGAAAAAATACAAAGCAGATTTCCATTTGTAATACAAATATTTCGTGTTTTACTGACATAAAATGCTCAAAGCTGAAAATAATTTCTACCAAAAATAAAGGGTGGGGGGAAACAGTTCTTGTAGGACTACATTCACCATTTTTTTTTTTAACTATACATACTCAATGTATGCTCTTAAATTAAACATTAGAAGAAAAAAATAACCATTTTTTTAGCAATGGTAAACAAGAAATGTCGTTGACCCACAGTAATTCATATCAGATAACACCTGAAAATATCAATAATCAGGGTGGATGGAAAGAAATTCTCTATTAAAAATTACTTTTGTTAATATCCCCCACATTTGCATGAAACATAATATATTGTGATTTCATTGCTAATTTCTGTTTTTATTTCAGAATGACAAGTGTGGACCAGAATGGTACAACACCTAACCCTGACACTGCACCAGCTTAATCAGCTAGCTCCCCATTATGTGTGGCAGTCCGTGTTACAAGTGTAGAGATGGTGGCATCGTGTTCATGAACCCCGTGCTACAGCAGATGCCAAAACTATTAGAAACTGTCATTTCAAGTTGATGAGTACAGAATCTATGTTGGATTCCCAAAGAAGCGTTAGTCCACCAACATCCAGATTGGAAGAAAATGTGCAAAAATAAATACAGGAAATGACGAAGTCTATCACAGATATGCCAAGAAGACAATTACAGGTAGACAAGGTTTGTTCCTATATAGAATTTTAACTGTTACCCTTATATTGTCCAAAGTAAAACAGGTTTTATAGAAAAAATAAAAAATATAACTAATAAAGTTATTAACAATTTTAAATAGGGAGTTTCTTTCAACCCACATTGTATATAAAACCTATTTTCTTCTAGATACAAGACTTTAAAAATCTTTCCATAAATTAGGTACTGCCACAAAATCATTTAAAAAAAAAAAAAAGTATACTGTGATGAAAAAATGCCTCAAACTTGATAACTAAGTTTCATTGTCAAAATCTTTATTATTAAAACAAAAGACCAAAGTATTTTTTGATTAATTATATTTTTTAAATTCTTTCAAGATGTTTGAAACTATAGTGAAAAATCTTGTTTTCTTGTGTCAGCAGTTAGACTATAAATTAGCATAGCAAATGGGGTCTTTTCTTTATGAAAGACATTGATTTTGAAACCCTTGCAAAAATCAAACAATTGTCAGATTTTAATGAAACTTCCACAACCTATTGAATTTAACTTTTGAATTTAATATTTTTTTAAAATCATAATTATCTTAGAAACTTGTTTTTTCTGAAAATCTTGGTAATTTTCATAAAAAAAATAAAATAAACCAACTTAATTTTATGAAAACTTAAATTCAATGAGAATTTTTAGTGACTTAGTTTATAAAGAATTTTTGCATGCATATAAACATGAAAACTTTTGTAAAATAAGACATCTACTTTCTCATAAACACACACATCCCTGATACATAAGAATTAAAAAATCTAAAAAAAAAACAAGAAAATCATATGCAAGCATCCAAGGGACACACTTCAATTTATTCAGAATAACAAATGATATATGTGGGTTCTCAGTTATGTAGCAGAAAGTAATTTTCTTTTATTTTGAACCTGAAATTTCTACTGAAAATATCATGAGAGAATTTACCTTTTTTTTTTTGGTTTCTTTCCACTATTTCAAGCTAACTTGTCTGCTTTCTTGGAAACTGAACAATTTAAATTTGTGAGAAGGTCGGGTGTGATGAAGTGAATTACACCAGATGTGGTACAAGGTGGGGGTTAGATGGTTTCATCAAAGAAAGCTTTGCCCACCCCAAGAGGAAAAAAAAAAAAGTTGCTTTGAACTAATTCCCAACTTATAAATTCATTTTCTTCAAAATTTTGGGCTGTTGAAAACAGACCTTACCAATACCCTTATTGGTGATGGATTCAGTGATTAAAAACATTAGTAACAACCCCTTCAAATAATCATGCTTACAAAAGCATTACGTTGTTTTTTGTGCCTAGAACATTCATTCAAAAATACGTACCTGCACTCATTTTCGATAACAAAATTTTATCTTGAATTTTTAAAAATAAGTTTTCTTGGAACATATTTTAGTTTTAATTGAAAGCTAAATAATTAAATTTACTATTTCCAGAAAACTGATGTATTTCAAACAGAAATTATATTAATTTGAATCTAAAAGTGAGTTTTTAATTTTTCTATTTTTCAACCATTTATTAGTAACCAACATTAAACAGAAGTTAATACTCATTTTAAAACTCTTGCAAAAATAAAATATACATCTGTGACACATTATTTTTGGAAAATTCACAAACTTAATCTGATTTACACTAGTATTACTTATTTATAATGAATTTTAGAATGTGTTGAAGTTTCTAACCTTTCTCTCTCTCTCTCTCTATATACATATATATATATATATATATATATATTTGACATGTGATGACAGCTTGACAGATGCAAGATAATAACATGTAAATTAGGTACTTCACTTAAATCGATTAAAAAAAAAAAAAAAAAAAAAAAAAAAAAAAAAAAAAAAAAAAAAAAGAGTATGAATAAAAAAAAAAGGTCCCAAACTTAAAAACGAACTTTTTCCATCAAATGTTTATATTAAGAGGGAAGATCAAAGTAATTTTTAATTATTTTTAAAAAATTTTTTAATTCCTTCTAACATGTTTGAAATTTTGGCAGAAAATCTTTTGATTTGAGTTAAGACTACTTACAATGGAAAACATGATGACATCACCCACTCCCCGCACCGTGCCAAACAATTTGGAAATTCTTGCAAAAAATCAAATTGTCAGATTTTAATGAAACTTTTAGTACTCATTCACAAGTTAATGAAATTATTTGTGAAATTATTATTTTTAAAAGTTTTTAATTTTTTTTACCTCTATTACCCCCCCCCCCCCAACACACACACACGTAAATCCATTAAATTTTAATAGATTTTACACAGTTGCAGCCTATGGTTTTATTTAAACGCAGGACTCATTTGGGAATATAAATCATCTATGTTTTTTTTTTTATCTTGCCTCTATATCCGAAAATCTCCAAAGAGTAAAATAAAAAAAGGCAATAAAACTGATATTTAATTTGATAAGATTTTAATTCCTTGAATAAATAAAAATTAAGGACAGTCTGAAGAAAAAGGTTTTTCGATTACTAATTAAATTTTAAGAGAGTTGTTTTCATTTTTTGTTATAATTTGTAAAGTTTCAAAAATACTTTTAAAATCTCAAAGAACTGTTGCAGTTAGATTTTTCTAGTTAATTGAAAAGTTTAAAATCGTTTTGCATCTATATTTTTAAAATAATTAAAAAAATTTTTGAGTATTTGAAGTTGGATTTTTTTTTTTTGTATTGTAATTTCTATGTGCAAATTAAAAAGGTCAGTTTCATCCCTTACACGGAAAAAAAATTGTACAATTTTGTTACTTATAAACACCATACACTTATCTCTAATTGGGTACTTGTCAACATGTTTGATATATGGTCAACAACAGGGCAAAAGTTCAAATTTCTGATTAAAAAATAGTTTTATTTTAAATTTCACACCATAAATATGTAAATCAGATTAATTTAACATAAAATTTGCTAATTTTCCACAAATAATGTGTCACAGATGTATATTATATTTTTGTAAGATTTTTAAAACTGAGAATTAACTTTTGTTTACAAATGTGTTGATTGCTCAAAAATGGCAGCAAAATTCAAAACCTGAAAAACTTATATTCCAATCAATATAATTTCTGTTTGAAATAAACCAGAGTGTTTTGCTTACTGAAAATAGTAAATTTAATCATTTAGCTTTCATTTAAATTGAAAATAAGTTTTAAGAAAACGTTTTCATTTTTAAAAATTCAGTTTAAAAGTTAGATATCAAAAATGAGGTGAGGTACCTAGTGTAAATACAAAAATAACTTTAAATGCAAAAAAAATAAAAAATAAAAAAAATAAAAAAAATTTTTTAAAATTTAAAACTACTTTAAAGATACGATAGTTGATTTGTAATAAGCTTTTAAATTAGTAAATATAGTCTTAACACAATAACCTAACGTCCAAGTCTTTGAAATATTTTGTTTTTAATATTTTTGAAACTTTATAAATTATTATAATTTAAAAAAAAAAAAAAAAAAAAAAAAAAAAAAATGAAAATTCTTTTAAAATTTTATTATTAATTGAAAAAAATTATTTTCTTTGGGCTATAATGTCCTTAATATATATTATTTGATAAAGCAATTAAAAGCTTCGCAAACAAAATGATGTCATAGTAAAATAAAAATGCAATAAAACTTAGCAGATTTTTGGAAAAAAATAGATTTATATTCCCCAATGAGTCCTGTGTTCAACTAATAAAACCAATTTTCCCAACAAAATTTCATTTCTTAAAATTTCATGATTGGGTGGGGGGGGGGACAGTTGTAAAAAAAAAAATTTTAAGATATTTTGAAAGAATTTAATTTTTGAATAAGTCCTGAAAGTTTCATTAAAATTTAACAATTATTTGATTTTTCTAAGAATTTCTAAATTTGTGTTTTTCACCAGGGGAGCGTGAAGTTAAGTAATATTACATTTTCCATTATAAACTCTCATAACAATTTGGTTACCCACTAACAAAAATCGAAACAAGATTTTTTTTAACCAACATTTTGAACATCTTTAGAAAGGATTGAAATTTTTTTTAATAGTTAAAAGTACTTTCATCTTTCCTTTTAATAATAAACATTTGGATGGAAAAGGTTCATTTTCATTAAGTTTGGGACCTTTTTTCTTCATACTATATGCTGTTTTTTCAGTGATTTAGTGGAGGCAGTTAATATAGTTTCTTAACTGAACTATGTGTAAGTGTAAATACTGTTTTTGCTTTAAATGTAAGAATTTACTTTAGAAATAAGCTTTTCAGTAAATTTAAAAAATTGTTTTTCGGGACAATAAAAAAAAAATTAAAAAAAAAAAAAAAACTTAGTTTGGAGCACTGCAGTTGAGCACTACAATTTATTAAGAAATTATAGTTTAAACTGATAAAATTTTCTGGGGATCCATTTAAATCAAATCTTTGAGTCCCAGGACTCATTAAATTAAAAAGCTATCAGCATCACTAATACATATATAGCAAGTTCGGAAATATGAATGAAAATTAAAAAAAAAAACAAACAAAACACAATGTACTTTGTAAGTGCAATATATATATATATATATATATATATTTTTTTTTTTTTTTTTTAAATTTCTCCCAAAAAATGATTTGAGTTAAATCACACTCCACCCACGTCTATTGAACAGGTGAAGAGGCTCATCCCTTGTTTCCCCCGTTTAGGATGCGGTTTCCAGGTTTTCTCTTTTCCAATCTTTTTACTCTTACGTAGCCCCCTGCGCATCAGTGGCGTTATCGCCTTGCTTGGGGTGATATGATTAAAAAAAAAAAAAAAAAAAATACAAACAGAATTTTTAAAATGATCAATCATAGTATGGATTATTATTTTATTTCATCAAAAATAAAATAAATGAATAAAATCATCAGGAGTAGATACTAGAGAGGTTTTGTCTATTCAAATACTTAAACACACAAATATCTAATATGCATTTTAAGGAATTTTTTTGTGACAAACATTTTTTTTGCTTTAATAGCAAGTGTGGATAGATAACAATGTCAGAAACCCCAAAAAGATCATCTTGAAGGACATTGTCCATTTCTTCTACACCCCCCTTAGAACCCACCTCCACCTGACCACTGAAGCAGTGAAGAGAGAGAAGAATATTAAATTTTTTTTTTTTTTTTTTTTACACCACATCTATACCATCTGGTGTCTAAGCATTTTCAGGTCATTAAATGTTACACCTGCTGGTTATGCATTTTCATTACAAATATATTTAAAAAGTAAATATCTCTAACAGAGATATTCTCATCTATTGTCGAGATTTCATAAGACATACAAGTTCAGCTGCTCATTAAACAAAATTAAGCAAATTTTGAAATATAAATGTAAGTAAAAAAAAAAAATATATATCACAGTAAACCAAAGAATTTGTGAGTATTAAGACATGAATTTCAATATTAAAGGCTATAAAAAACTACTCATGTACAAAATAATCCATATATCCTTAGAGTAATGGAAAAATGAAAACTGACCCTATTCTGACTAATCTTTTGATTTTAGAAAAGAAAGGAAAATTCATATCCAATAAAGTTTAAATAAAACTCCAATTAAAAAGGGTAATAGCTCACATGAGTAAACAAGTTTTTTGAATTAAAGATTACTTAATAAATGTAAATATCTTTTCTTCCTACCATCCGCTTTCACATTCATGTCACACACCTCGTTCAGTAGCTCTATTTTCACTGGCTCTTAAACTTTGTGTTGGCTAGATTTTAGTACATTAAGAATAAATACAACCAACAAGCTTAATGTCTTTCTCTTTTTTTTTTTTTTAATAAAAAAACAAATCTACATTAAAATTACCATGGCTCTTTCCAATCCATCATTTCCAGTCTAGATCGATATGAAAATGCCTTAATTATCAGACCTATATGCTTAAGGAGATACACTTTTACCAAAGTGTATCTACAATCTTTGGTATTTAAGGACATGCATTTTTAGCATTATAACAAGACACAAACATAATTTCCATGTTATTACATTACATTATAATATCAAATTAACCCTCTAGGGCCATTCGTATATTTGATACAGTATTTCCCTATTTAAGGAAACATTTGGTATTTCCCTATAAGGAAACATTTGGATTTCCCTATAAGGAAACATTTGGTATTTCCCTATAAGGAAACATTTGGTATTTCCCTATAAGGAAACATTTGGTATTTCCCTATAAGGAAACATTTGGTATTTCCCTATAAGGAAACATTTGGTATTTCCCTATAAGGAAACATTTGGTATTTCCCTATAAGGAAACATTTGGTATTTCCCTATAAGGAAACATTTGGTATTTCCCTATAAGGAAACATTTGGTATTTCCCTATAAGGAAACATTTGGTATTCATTGACTGAGCAGTCAGTACTGCTTTCATTTGAAATTTATAAAATATTTCTCTTAAAAAAATTTTTCAGGAAAATATTTCTTTCAAGGCTTGTTTTCATACTGTATCAAATATGATACGAATGGCCCTAGAGGGTTAAGGAGAACATTATTTAAACAATATTCTCCTTAATTTGATAGTTTTTCTTCTGGTTAACCTGCAAATAAAAATCTCAAAACTGGCACTTTCTAGAAATAAGTGAAGAGAAAAAAATATATTTGCTATCTTAAGAAAAAATAAATACCTCATCATTGGAGGAATAATGAGTTGAAAGCTATAAAATTTAACAATATAACTTCTGTAAAATTTACAATTCAGCAGCGTTGGTTGTGAGTGTCTTTTGCCGGCAAGGGCAGAACTGGGTGACCTGCCACACAAAGGGTTAACTCATGGATTAAGCCTGAAAATATAAAACCACATAGAAACAAAAGCATTGTATAGAAGTTCTGGTTTAAGTCTACAATAAAATAATATTGCTTTATGTATATGCACAGTTGGTTAAATCTCTTTTTTTTTTTTTTTTTTGCAAGAGAATTATTTAAAATCAATTGATGTCCTGCAGAACCATCTGGTTAACATCCGGAAAGTATGAAGTTGCCTTTTGTTCTATTATTCATCATAAGCAGACAAAAGGTGAAAAACCCTGCAGAGAATTTGTATTAGATAGGGATTCTGAAAAGACGAGTGTCACTGGTTATGTTTTTTTTTTTTCTTTTATTCCTGTACTAAAAATGTGATCACAAATATGATAACTGATGCATAAACGTTTTAAAATCTGACAAGGGTCATACTGCCCCAAGCCAAATGACAAGGTATAGCAATAAAAAATAAGCAAAAACAGTATGTACATGGTTTTAATACTATTTTATAAAGAATATTTTTTTGTTAATTATAACAATATTTAAGGAATTAAATGTTAAAAAATTTTAAAAAGTAAAAAATAAATTTTAAATAAATAAAAACATTTTTAAATTATGTTTTTAATAATGCAAGGATTTCACTATTTAGTGTTTGGAAATTTTTCAAGTACTTTTTTCACATATTTTTAAATACTTCAATTTTTTTTTTTTTTTTTACAAGCCCATAGTAGGTCAATTTGCAATAAACTGACCATAGGAAAAGAGCCTACTTTGACCTTGCCTATCCTCAAACAGAGAGAGAGGGAGAGGAGAGAGAAACAAAATGGTGTGGGGGGGGGGGTCAAAGAAAGGCTCTTAATGTAAGAAAGCCTTATGAAATCTAAAATCAAATCAGCAGAAATCTTATTTGTATTTATTCCACCCTCTTCCCAGTAATGTCTGCAGAGGTAATAATTAAAATTGTATTGAATATAAAATTGCAGAGAAGTGGACCAGAAAATGAAGAGTTGAAAGTCTCCTCCCCAGACGCCAGCAGGGGTAGAATACTGCACATAGGTGACACTATGAATGCAGACAATTTCAATGTCAACCTGAACCTGGGAAATAATCAGGCATCACAGATGGGGGTTGGACCCTATCCCAACAATTTGTGGGCAGACGGTTATCCTTGTCCCATTCAAGCAAGAAAACAAAAAAGGTGAAAAAAAAAATTAATAAATTCAAAAAAATTTAGTCAAGAAAAGCAACAAAGATTCTAAGTGCTTAGGAAAAAAAAAAAAAGAAAAAAAAAAAGACAACTTTTCCAAATTGTTATTGACATAATTAAGGTACTTTCGTAGATTAATAAAATCACTAAAAAATTAAAAATGATTTTAGTTTGATATTTCAATTCTTTGACAAATGTCATAATAACAAAAAGAAAAATGTTGGTTCTCAACAAAGCTCTCACTAATAAAATCTATATAAATCATAATCAGTGAAAACAATGACTTTAATAAACAAGATTTCTAAACAATTGTCAGGTATTTTAATTTTGTTTAAACTTATATTAACATCTAATTCTTTAATTCTTTTTTTCATTTTAGCAGAAATCTCTTGACTGGACTTTTGCTACCATTTTTTTTTTTTTTTGTTCAATTGGAGTAGATAGATCTATCTATTGCCCGGTTCACACTTCACCCACGTCTATTGAACAGGTTAAGAGGCTCATCCCTTGTTCCCTGTTTAGGATGTGGTTTCTGGCTCTCTCTTTTCCAATCTTTTCACTATTACGTAGCCCCCTGCACATCAGTGGCATTACCACCTTGCTTGAGGTGATACAATTAAAAAAATAAAAAATAAAAAAAATCTTGGTTCAAATGACTAATGGAATAATGATAGAGATCCCCGTCAGAATTACAGACATTGATTTTTCAGATTTTCTTCCAAAAGCAGAAGATTTAAAAAGATTATTCATGTTTATCTTTGCTTCTAACACCAATTTTAAATGAATTTCTTTAAAATCAAAGATGCATGATTTGCTACATTTATTTAAAAATAATTACCAAAAAAAATCCCATCCCCATATAAAAAAAATTTAAAAAAAA
Organism: Ascarosepion bandense; assembly: GCA_037127315.1. NCBI lineage: Eukaryota > Metazoa > Mollusca > Cephalopoda > Sepiida > Sepiidae > Ascarosepion > Ascarosepion bandense. The sequence continues at coordinate 1,060,387 of JBBBDQ010000525.1, read as the reverse complement.
AAATTTATTTTTTAATTAAAAAATGCTAAATATTTTTGCTTTTTATGGAGCTTAATGATCAGATTAATTCTTCACTACTTTGTTTTAAAGACAGGTTTCTGAAGAGAAAAATTCCATATAAGCAAAACATAATTTCTTTATTTAAATGTAATTGTAAAAATTCATATTCAATTTTCAGACTGTAAAATTGAGTTTTAATTTTGTACTTTTTCACAGCTTGAAATTAAAAAAAATTACCTGTTTTTATTTGTTTTTAGCAAAAATAAAGACATTTTGCTCAAAGAAAAATGTTTGTGAACAGTGAAATTATATATATATATATATATATATACACACACACACACACAAAGTAATGAACCTGAAAGTGATAATCTTTTTTATCCACCTGAATCTCCCTTAAGCAGATTGATCTCTTTTTAAACTCATTGTCAGAGTTTAGACAGGTCAATCAGTTGGGGGCATAAAAAAAAAAAAAAAAAAAAATAGAATAAAAGTTTGTTGACACTGAAATGACACATCCATCCAAGATGAAAAGCTTATCAGAAGTGTTAAAGATAAACCTTTTATTGGGTCAATTGCATACAGACATTTGATTTTCACATCCACTCTCAACAATTGTAGTTGAAATTAAATCTTTTGCACTTTTACAAGTAGCAGCAACTGTAGTTAACATCTGAAAATTTCCTCAAATCTATTGAAACAAAGCAAAAACATCCAGGATTTTCAAAAAGCAAAATAAAATAAAAACAAGCAGTTTACACTTTAGATTGATTTGTTTTATCAACTTTAGTTATTTAAAGACAAAACAATTCTTTGTAAGTGAATATTGCATTAACACTTTCTTTTAAGAATAATTATTTTTTTCTTCAGATACAATTTCTACTATTTAACCCATAGCTGGAGAAGGAGAGATATTCATACCTTTCCCAAGGATATTTATTATTGAATGTAGTAAACTAAATCAGAATTCAAATTTGACTCCCTGATTCTCATTCTAACCCATTACACAACCTGCACACCTATACTTTAGTTAAATCCTTTGTTTCAAGATGGTGGTGCAATAGTCAGAATTTCTTCAATGATTGTGTATTCTTGGAGATTAATCCAAATGGGAAAACAAAGAATGGTAAATAAGAGAAATCTTGAAGACACATCAGCATATAAAATGGTGCCATGTATTTATTTACTGCCCACAAAATTGTTTTTTTTTTTAGAAGAAATAATGAGCTGGAAATTGATTTTTTTTTTTTTGTTTTTTTTTTTTACCTGAATCTCCTTTAAACAGATTAGTTTCTTTCAAGTATTTGTCAGAGTTTAGACAGGTCAAGCAATTGGGGTAGAGAGAGAGAGAGAGATAGCTAACATATGGAGTGGAGAAAAAAGTACTCAATTTCCCCGTCAAAAAAAATTTCATGTAAAAAAACATTTCAAATTCTAAGTGCTTGTGGTTAAATGACAGGAGAGTTTATATTATAAATTATACATATATAATATACAGCCAAAGTGTTAATAACACTTTCATTAATACCTGACCAACTGTCGCAAAAATAAAATTAATAAAATACTGAACTAGTGATTTTCATTCATAAATAAAGCCTTCACTTACTCCCAGACAAACAATATAGTACAAATTTTGCTGTGAAGAGAGGCCCAAATTTATCTTTTCTACTCTTTTGGTAAATTTAAGAATATTTTACCAAAGTCTAACTGAACAAAGAAAACCATTAATATATTTCTTACAAGAAGTCATATTGCATATTGTCTTCAATGGACATGTGCAGCCAGATGACAACTTTATGTAAAGCAAGATAAAATAGCTATGGCCGTGGAGATAGAGAGAAAAAAAAACTGATGCACTAATGTGTCCCATGGCATTATAGAGAGGGGTTGGGCAGCATTGTGAATATGTATTATTACTATTTTGGTAATTTAAAAAAAAAATAAAATGCAAGTAGAGGGTGGAAAGAGATAAAGAGAAGGAATATAGGATTGAGAGTGGGATGATAAAAAAATGCAAAAAGAGAATAGTGGGGAAGCAAAAAAAGAGGATGGAGAGAGGACAGGGGAATAGCAACTCTAAACAGAAAGAAACAGCCTCATATAAGGATGCAAATAATAAAGGCAGCAGAGAATGTTAATCTTGTCGAAGAGAGAGAGAGGAGAGAGAGAGAGAGAGAGAGAGAGAGAGAGAGAGAGAGAGAGAGAGAGAGAGAGAGAGAGAGAGAGAGAGAGAGAGAGAGAGAGAGAGAGAGAGAGAGAGAGAGAGAGAGAGAGAGAGAGAGAGAGAGAGAGAGAGAGAGAGAGAGAGAGAGAGAGAGAGAGAGAGAGAGAGAGAGAGAGAGAGAGAGAGAGAGAGAGAGAGAGAGAGAGAGAGAGAGAGAGAGAGAGAGAGAGAGAGAGAGAGAGAGAGAGAGAGAGAGAGAGAGAGAGAGAGAGAGAGAGAGAGAGAGAGAGAGAGAGAGAGAGAGAGAGAGAGAGAGAGAGAGAGAGAGAAGAGAGAAGAAAGAAAATAGAGAAAAAAAAGAAAAAGAGAAAGAAAGTGTATAATGCAACTGTATTTTTGCATAAAATAGGATCATAAAAACTTTACTGAAGTATATCTAGTAAAAGTAATATTTATAGATTACAGACACTAAACTAATAATCAATAGGCCTAAATCGACATTTTATAGGTAAGCAGTAACTAGAGATGACTGTTGCTAGCATGCAAGAGGGAGGAAATAAATATAGCAAGCCATAACAAACTGGCCAGACCAAACTTTATGTCTAAGTCTACCAAGTATCTATAATGCTTGCTTCTCTTGATTACACTAGGATGCCATATCAGATATGCACTGCATTGAAATATGAAAGTTTTCAGAGAAATTTTCAGTTCAAAATTGCTTCCATTTCAAAGCTACATTAGCTGACATGGTCGAACATCCACTTTCCAACATAGCATCCCAGAAAACATTAAGTTCCTAATCAATACAAGAATGACCTTTAATAAACCACATTTTAGGTTTTTTTTTGGTTTTTTTTATTAAACCAAATCCTTCAGAAATTCAGTTTAACAGCAGAAAATATTAGAATAAAAAAAAAAAAAAAGGATAAAATTTCAGGAGAAACTCAAACAGTACACTCCAAAACTATCTTTTGGATATTAACAGATAAATTTCAAATTTGATAGTACAATGAATGAATATATATATATATATATATATATATATATATATATATATATATATATAGAAGGAATTATTTAAATGATAAATATTTTTGAAAAAAAATGACAAAAACTAGTTTGTTTTAATTTCTAATCAACAGATTTGCTGATATAAACAAAATTTTAAAAAAAATGATTTGTGAGTGAAAATTAACTTATCCTTTTATCATCCGTCTCCAACTTAGATTTTGGTTTCAATTCTTCTCACCACATTTTTTTTTTAATCTCAGACATTAGAGATCAGTTCTTACATAAATCTCTAAAAGAAACAGTCTTGACAACTCTTTTACCCAAAAGGTGAATTTTTAACAGACTACACCTTAAAATGAACTCTGCAAAAGAATTAAACTTTGATGAAACAAGAGTTGTCTTACAAAAAAAGGGGTAAATACATTATTCATAATTCAAAAGCAAAAAGTTTGTCATACAACTAAAAAGTAAATATTCCATGCAAAACAGTCATTCCACTAATACTCTATCAAATAGATTAGAATCAATCACTATATAAAAGGAATATTTTATTAGCAATATTCTAAAAAGATCATTTGCAATTCTATAAAAGAAGTATAAAAGTAAGTTTCTTTTCCAAAAAAGATGGATGCTGATTATGCTATCTAGCTTGGATTCCTGAGAGGTGTTTAACAGTTGTAGATCTAAATGAAGAGAAAAGGCCACTACAGGTATATCTCACCTTACGTTGGTAATTTGTTCTAGGAAAGGTTATTTAAGCTGAATTTAAATGCCACCAGGCTAACCACAAATAACCATTCCAAGTTCAGCATTTTATTTATCAATGCATTTTTAATGCAAGGTCTATTGACTATATTATTAAAAATGCATTTATCTATTTTAAGCTTACAAATTTTAGTTTTTAATAAAAGTACAGAAAAAAAGGTAATCTAAATTTACGAATACATGTACATACATATTTTACAATTTGGTGATCATTACATCGAGACTGTTTATTTGTGAATGTTTTGCTCTAAGACAAAATAAAATGATTCTGTAAAATTAAGTAACAAATAGTAAAATTACTTTGCAATAGTAGAAAAACTATTTTATATACTTTTCTTATTTATTGTGCAGTAACTTGATTTTAATGTTCTTTTAACACATTTGTGACAGACTTAAAGTTGAATAAAATAACTTGATTTTTATGTTACCATATATATATATATATATATATATATATATATTATACAAATTACATATAATTATGAATGACTTAACTCAAAACAGTGTAACCCAATATATACCTGTACAGTTAGTGCAAACAAACAACTTATCTGAATTCACCATGGAATTTCTACATTTCTAATTTCTATTTTTTTAAAAATTCATGTGCAAAATTTTTTAATTTCAAGAACAGTTTATATTATAATTTTATTAGTTTTAAAAGAAAGCTCTACCACTGTGACTTAAAACTTTACAATTTGGACAATATAGTTATCAAAAAGTTTTAAAGGAATAAATCAAATATCAGTAAATGACTAATCTATTTCTTTTACTAGTATAAACATCACTGACAAAAGCAGTGTTTGTTTAGGTCTTTATATATGAGATGCTGAAAAAGTTGCCATCCTAACAGAACCTGTTCAAAAAAATTTTAATCAGATTTTGAAAAATGGGTTGACAATGTTTTAGCCCTACTTATCCAAAATATTCCTGCAGAAGGTTTCTTGGAATTCATCCAAGCATTTATATAGATTAAAGTGAAACCTTTCATTTTTTTATATCTTATAGATTCTATTGTATATATTTTAATGTTCATATTCCTACTTTGATTCTTGTCTTGAGGCTTTCCAGTTGATAAGAAATTGGCAAAGATTCATGGAAACACTGGCATTAAATTTGATTAAATTAAATTAAAAAATTATATAGAAAAGAAAAGTTCAGTTGTAAAATTTCTTTCTATTTATTGAGGAGAGGAAAAAAAACGTATTAACATTCAAAATCTTCATTAACAAAAACAATTATTACAAAACACCATCCTGAGTATGAACATAAACTACATCTGGCAACAAGACCTATCATTAGGAGGCCAGGTCTACCCTACATCAATTAGCAGCACCTCTCAGGGGCCTCCAGGTAGAGTTAAGATTCTATGAAAGTATAACAACATTTATAGTAAAAAATATCAGCAATACATTTTTGTGAAAGAATGCTCCCAAGAAAATTAAATGACCCATAAGAAGTTGATATGCTGCTAAAACAAACATTTTGGCTACAGAAAGAAAAGTAACAAATATCTAAAAGGAAAAATCAGTTTCTATCAAAAATTGCATAAAAGTATACAAAGTTGTTTCCTTAACAAAAAAATTATATATATATATATATATATATATATATATATATAATTTTAATACATTGATTATTATTAGAGAGTGTCTTTTGGAAACTTCAAAACATACCTGTAAAAATATTGCAAAAACTGGAAAATTAATGAAATAGGGTACAAAAATAGCTTATCTCCCATAACAGAATTATCAAATTTCTCAATCAAAAATTGACATGTAAATTTAGGATGTGTACAGTACAATTATACCTTTCATAAAAGCAAAATGTATCTATACTATCCCAAAAACACTGACAATTCCTTTTTTAATAATATTAAAAAAGTATTTTATAAATTCTTCAAGCTATACTCAATTTGGACAAAAGCAAAGGAGGAGGCAAAAACTGATAGCAGCAAAAAGACACAAGGAAATTAATTTTCAGTCTTGCTTGTAGTCTTTTGTGACAAAAAAAAAAAAAAAAAAAAAAAAGACTCCATTTTGTACTGTTCAATCAGAAAATTTATAACATTGATACTATCACACCATAAAATGGGGATACCTTTATCGTCAAATATAATATAAGCCAATTATGAAAATGAAAGATTTCATTGAGACAAAAGTAACAAGCACCAATAACAATTCAAGACTTCAAATTGAAACAATTTATGAATCACAAAAAAGGGAGGGCATGAGAGATAGGGAGAGCGAAGCTAGAACAGAGAAAGAGAGGGAGAGCAAGAACAAAAAAAAAAAAGAGAGAACATTAAAAAGTGTTAGAAAAGTTATATAGCAAGCAAAAAATAATTTCAGATCTAGAGGTTATAAAAAAAAAAAAAAATAAATACTTTCAAAATGAGAACATGTTTGAGTTTAAATGATATTTACAGATTATCCAAGAGTGAAGAATTTCCTTTACAAAATAGGCTTTTGTAAAGAGCGTTTCAGAAAGAAAAAGGTAGTTTCATATTTTTTTTTAGATATTACTAATAGTCTTTTAGTATGTTGTCGCTCAAAGATAAAAATTAATTTTTTGTTTAGTTTTAATCAAAAGAAATGCTATATATATATATATATATATATATAAAAATATTTTGTTTCACATCTTTTAAATTAAACAAGTCATTTTTTTCTTTAACTGTGTGCCTGGTTAATTCTTTATGCATCATATTTGGGAGGGTGGAGTAGCTTTTATTCCTTTTGATGACAACCTTAATATGTCACTCAATGATATATGTACAGGTTCAGCTTTCAAGTGAGAAGATTTCAACATGAAACACAATGCACAATTATACATCCCCAAATACTCTCTACAGATAATACAAAATATTTTCTCACTAGAATTGCAATTATAAATATAGGTACCTCTAGATTTGCTTGGAGGATTATATATGATTAAATTTGTTTTTTGTTTTTTTTTAAACAAATTTAATTATATTACACTCTACACTATGTTGTATTGAGCACTTTTTTAAAAAAGTAAATTCAGAACTGAATTCTAAACCTATTTGTTCTCTTCATCATGATTATATATATATATATATATATGCGTGACTCTTCAGAAATGAAGAGAGTTTTCTTGGTGACTGGCATGTGTATACACAGCTTATACACAACACGTTGAAATTTCCCTTCTGATTCCATGCATCGATGGCTTAGGGAGTAGCGACTGACTGACACCAAATCGGTTGAGTTTCGATCCCGGCCAGAAGCAAGTGGATGCGTCTAGCCACACTGATGAGCTGCGATACAGCGAAACAGGCTTGTATGTGGATGACTATATATATATATATATATATATATATAGTCATCCGCAGACAGATCTGTTTCACTGTATCACTGCTCATCAGTATGGTTAGACTGATTGCTTTTAACCCAGGATTGAAACCTGACCGAATTGGCGTCAGTCGGCGATTCTACCTCTGGGCTATTTGCGTTCGGTAGAAGAAGGCAGACTTTTTAGTGTGTATATTGTCATTATACTCACCCAATAGCCAGAGTGCTCTAATCCATTACTGAATGAGAGATGCATATATATATATATATATATATATATATAAAATCCTTATTAGAAGGTCCAAAATTTTGTTTAAAAGTCTTGCTTTTTTGCATCTGGGGAGGGGGGAGATTAATAACACAAATTTTAGCACTTTTTGTGGTGGAAAACACTAATTTGGAAATTCCTACAAAAATCAAGTACTACTCAGGTTTTAATGAAAGGACTTTTTCACAAATGAAATTTTAGAAAAAGTCTTGGTGAAAACATTATTATACATGTTACACCACCTATTTAACTTCATGAAATTGAAAATTTAATTTTTGTACCACTTAATATTTATCAGTTATACACAAAACTCCTTTGAGAATTTTAATTATCTATTTCTTATAACTGACTCCCAGTTATTGATAATCTGCTCTGAATCAAAATTAAAAAAAATAAATAAATAAAAAAAATAAAGATAGCATTTAATTAGAAAAATTGGTGTTATGAATTATATATATTATAAATATAAACACTATTATATTAAGAAAATTTATCCCCCACCACCCCGATAAATAATGAGCTTTTACAAGAATTTTTTTATAATTAGAATAATTTATGAAGTTTCAAATTTTCTAAATTTCTGTATTAACGTGTACTGGGTAGGTGATACTGTCAAAGTAAAATCTATATTTACTAATAATAAATGAGAAAGCTTTCAGTGACCTATATTTTAAAAAGAAACTTGTATATGCATACACATTCTGATTTTGTAAATACAGATGTCCATCGATGACATTATCAGAATGTTCCTGAAATTTTCAAGATTACTGGGTAATTGTGTTAACAAAAAAAAAAAAAAAAAAAAAAAAAAAGGTCATCCTACACCATAGCAATTATAGCATTCTATGCACCAATAACACAAAGCACTGAGGAAGAAATAGAATCTTTCTACTCCACTCTTGACAATGCCAAGGCTCAGTGTAAAACCCAAGAAATTAGAATCATCATGGGAGACTTGAATGCTAAAGTAGGCAAGGAGAAAGAAAGGGAGACAACTGGCAACATTAATGACCAGGGTGAAAGATGGGTCCAGTGGTGTAAGGTGAATGACCAGGTGTTAACCAACACCTGGTTTCAAGAACACCCAAAATGTTTATGGGCATGGAGAAGCCCAGGATGCGATTTAAAAACCGAAAACGACTATATAGCCATAAACCAAAGATTCAGAAATGCAGTAGTTCAATGCAAAACCTATCTAAGTGCCAACTGTGGAAGCAACCACCTTCCAATTATCTGCAAACTAAGGGTGAAATTTCAGAGACTAAAGAAACCAAGGGCAGTACGCAGACTGCAATACAACACTCCTGGATAACCTCAATCTGCAGAAAAAATACACTCAGTGTGAGAAACAAATACGAAGAACAAATGGGAAATGGAAATTCAAAATGGGACACACTTAAAGAAGCACTTGTGACATCGGCAAACAGCATGCTCCCAGAGGAAATCAGATGTAGAAGAAAAAAAAAAGAGAAACTGCAAAAGGAAATAAGGACCAAGTGCAGACAGGCTAAAGAGGAATGGCTCAGCAACAAATGTGCCAAAGTAGAGAGATTGAGCAAGACTAATAAAAGGAGAAATGCATAAAGAAATAAGGGAACTGACAGAACAAGGAACATGCTCCTCAACAGGATATACTCAAGGATGGAACGATCATATTGGAGTAAGAGGAAATACTCCAGTGATAGGAAGAATATATAAAAGATCTCAAGAGAGGGCAACTGATAGTAAACAAAGATGCTGACGGATCAGAAATGCTAAAATCCGAAGTGAAAGCTGCAATGGCCTAACTGAACAAAAAAGCAGCTGGACCAGACAGCATTGTAATAGAGATGCTTGACACCTTAGAAGATTTCAGCATAGAGAAAATTATGGAAATAATAAATGAAATCTACAACAGTGGAGTAATATAAGATGACCAAAGCAAATCAATTTTTATAGCTGCCTAAAAAGCCAGGCGCAATAGAATGTGAACTTCACTTAACAATCACATAACACAACTTATTATCCGAATACTGACGAATAGAGTGCAAAGCAGAATGAGGCTGGAAATAGGACAAGAACAGTGCAGTTTCGTCAAGGACGCTGGAACAAGGAATGAGATTTATGCTTAGGATGCTATCAGAAAGGGTGATACAAATGTAAAAGGATGTTTACCTTTGTTTTGTAGACTATGCCAAGACGTTTGACAAAGTATGCCACAAGGAATTGATAGAAATGCTCAGCAACTGCAACATATTTGGCAAAGACATTAAATAAATCAAGAACCTCTACTGGCAGCAAATCGCCTGCATACGGACAGGAAATGAATTCAACAAATATACAAAGACAGAAAGGGGAGTAAGACAAGGATATGTCTTTTCACTGGAGCTATTCAACTTGTACAGGACCCAAGAAGTTTTTTTTTTTTTTTTTTAATCATATCACTCCAAGCAAGGCAGTAACACCACTGATGTGCAGGGGTCTACATAGGAGTGAAAAGATTGGAAAAGAGAAAACTGGAAACCGCATCCTAAACAGGAAACAAGGGATGAGCCTCTTCACCTGTTCAATAGACACGGGTGGAGTGTGAACCGGGCGATGCCAGGATTCGTCATTGGCAGTCACAATCTGAACAACATAAGATATGCAGATGATACAGTACTGATAGCCGACAAGGAAAGGAAACTACAAGAATTCTTATAAAAGGCAGATGAAGAAAGTTTTGAAAAAAAAAAAAAAAAAGACTACAAATAAACTACAAGAAAACCGAATATATGGTCATCAGCAAATAGAGTAGCCCAAAATGCCAATTACAGGTTGAGGATACTAAAAATCAAGCAAGTACAAAATTTTAAGTACTTGGGGAATAGTTCTAACAGAAGACAGAAAGTGTGACACTGAAATCCAAAGGCAAATTGGCATGGGCAAGGACACATTTCAGAAGCTGAGCAGAGTATTAAGAGACAAAGATTTTGCTAGAAACAAAGAAAAGAATACTGGATTGCAATGTGATGTCTGTTCTTCAATATGGCGGTGAATGCTGGACAATATCAAAGATGAACGAAAAACCTGAAGCAAATGAGATGCGGTTCTACAGAAGGATGCTGTGAAAATCATGGATTGAGCATGTGAGCAATGATGAGGTTTTAGAAAGGATCAAAATGAAAAGAAAATTAATACTGAGCATCAGGAAGAAACAGCTGAAGTTTCTGGGCAGGTCAGATAAAGGGAAAGAGAGACAAGGGAAAGCAGTGGATAACATATTTGAAGGGCCTGAGCAGGTAGATGGTAGAGCAGGATTTGGGTGAGGTAACAGGAGAAAGCATGCTAAGAGCTACCAGGGATAGAGATGTGGAATACCATGATTTCCTATGTCCTGAAGGGACATGGCACAGAATTTTTACCAGTATGTCTACAGAAAAAAAGAATGCAGTAAATTTCCATCTATCAGTCAAGCTGTGAATACCTGAAATAAACACCTGTTTTAAAACCTATTTCTGCAATATTTGTTTTAAATCAGATTAATTAAACTTTAAATCAGCTATTATCCCTCAAATAATATTTTAGGAAAATATTTTATTTTTTAAAGATATTTTAATAAAGAGGATGGCATTGTGATGACTAGGTGACTAAAAACGGTACCTAAACAGCGATGGTTAGCGATTTCAAAAACTCATACCACTCAATTTAAAGTAGTTTTGAAATACAAAGTATTTTTGTTATTGGAAATATTAGATTTAATCTATTAGCTTGAAATTAAAACTAAAAAACAATTTTCATTTCTACAAATTTATCTTATCACATTTTTGTGGAGGTAATGACAAAAGATTGTTTTCTTATTTCACTTAGTAACCCCTTGTGTTTTCATTACCTTTGGTGTAAAATTAAACAAATTAAAAAGTCAAACATTAAACCAACTAAAAATAAAAATGTAAAAAAATAAATAAAAATACTAAAACATGAAATATGTAACATTCATTTTTAACACAAAAAATATTTAGCAAAAAAGATTTTGTAACAACAAAAATATTTGAAACAATAGCAAAAAGAAAAGGTGACAAAATTTGCATTGCTGGAATGTGCAGCATAATGCACAACAGCATTAATTACTATGACAAATGCACTTTTGCCCAAACACACATTGTCTATAATAAATGGTAAAAATATCCAACAGTAAATGGAAGTATAAAAGAGGTCGAAGAAGAGAGAGAGAGAGAGAGAGAGAAAAGGTCACAAAAATCAAACATAAGAACTTTTCACAAAGACTGGAAAAAATTACCAAACAATTCAGCCCACTAAAAGGAATTTATGTAATATTCATGCAAAGATAAGTAGAACTGAAAAAAAAATTTTAGAGTGGTACCAACCTAAAAACACCAAAATTTTTTTTTTTTTTAAATTCATCTCACCCCAAGCAAGGCATTCTAGTGCTGCTGTTGCGCAGGGGGTGATGAGAAAGAGGGGTTAGTTATAAGAAATGTCAGGAGGAAGGTAATAGATGGGTGAGAATACTAAGAATGGGAGTGGAGTAGATGAAAAAAAAAAAAGCTTGAGAGAATGGATGTGAGTTAGATGTCTATTGAACTTACATTTAAATTCCTGGAGATTGTAGCTGTCGTGGAAGCATGTATATGGAAGGGAATTCCACAGATGGGAAGTGCATGAAAAGAAGCTGTTAGAGCAGAAATTATGGTTACATTTTATCGGTTTCACTGTAAAAGGGTGGGACCTAGTTGCTAATCTAGTAGCTCGTGTAAATTCATACCTAGGTGCACGCCATGAAAGTATTTATAGAAGAGGCACAGAGGAGCAACGTCACACAGGTGAGATAGCGACTGCAGCCGTGCTGCCAAGTCGGTACCAATCACATTACAGATTCTCTGTTAGATTTTGTCAAGAACCCTGAGGTGAATAGCAGAGACACCCAACCAGATGTAGCAAATATTCTATATTTGTCTTTTTGATAGACACAATGTTTTTGACCCATTTTTTATACATAATTAAATGAAAAATGGATCAAAAACATTGATAATTCAAGAAAATATGCTAAATAAAAACACACCCCTGTTAAATCAAACCTGCAATGTTTTTCCATGCAAACTAGTGGCCAGAAGTAATGAAAAGATCTCCAGTGTTTTTCTTTTAGCCTCTTTCATCAACTTTGTAAATTGCCAAGATTCACCAACTGGCCCTCACCCAAGCTCTTTCATTCCTCCTAGCAATTACCCCCACCAGCTCATTTGCCACTAGCTGTGACTTTCAGTACAGTTTCTTTATATTCTATACAAACAGTAAAATATTGTAGATTCACAACCAACAGATTGACAGCATGGTTGGAAAATTAGATATACAGGTGTATGATATTTAGCTTTTAAGCAAAATAATGGCATCTTTAGTTTTCACTCATTGTCATGCCCACAGATAAAAGCCCAAATATGTATTTTTTTTTTATTCAGATGACAGTTCAACTGTGAAAAATTGCAAATTGAATTCTTTAGGCTTTTACAGTTCCAGGCCACCCAGAGGTAAAAATTAGCACCAATTACAAAGAGTCTTTTCATATATTATAGAATAGAATATAATCAAAATAATTCATGTAGACATTATCAATGAACTGCATATAATTATTTAGAGAGTTCATGCAAACAGAAACATGACAAAGTGAATTAATATCAACAACATTAACTTGTGTATTGTGGCACCAGCCAACCATTTATAAAGAGGAAGTAATAGATGTAAAGAAACAGGTGATAAGAGAAGAAAAAGGTAGAAATTGATTACCTACAAAGGGAGGGTGTTACAAAGTTCTCAGTTGACTATTTCCCCAAAATAGCTATTTCAATGACAAAACCTCTAAATACTGATTTTAGGAAGTGGGTCAAGCAGAAAAATTTCAGCACCCCCTAGTGTAAAAAAAAAAAAAAAAAAAAATAAATAAATAAATAAATAAAGGTAATTATTTAGTAACATCTGAAAAGGAAGCAATTTTGAAATTCACTTTGCAAGATAGCATTGACCTAAAGTTTTTTTTATACTCTAGAACAAAAAAGGAATTTTTGAGAGAGAAGGTGAATATTTCTTAGCCTAGCCTAATTGTTAAAAATCTAAAAGATTAGACAGATTTTTAAATCTCTTCTTGGATAAGCCGAGAACTTTTCAGTACAACTCTTAGTACTCTTCAGTCAGTCAGTTAAACACCATACTTGATACACACTTGATTGACCATGTCCCTTTCAAGACATGACTGACTGGGCAGATTTTCCCGCAGTAGGTTGCCATTACTTTCTGTGGGAGACTGGTTATCAACCAAGAGAACCCAATCTGTTCTGTTATTTAACCCATTACTGGAGGGAAGAGGCGGATTAACATGACCTAATATTACTTCTCAAACCTTCAAAAGCTAACATGTTAGGTGATGAAAAGTACAGGATAAATATTAACTATATAACCAAGAGTACCATTGAAATTTATGTTGCTATAAAACTGATAAAATTTAAGAAAAAAAATGTTAAATTTTAATTGCCTTTAATATATTGATATTAGTAATGTGTGACTATAAAATACAAGAATGAAACTTGCTTATATTTGTTTATAGATATTCTGATGCATCCTTGATTTTAATAACAAAATGCTGTGGAAGGTTTTCTGCAAATGTTTGTTTAAAGTAATAAATACAACATTCAATATCATCTGCTACTGTGTCTTTGTAGCTGATCATGTCATATTCCAGCAGACCTGAAGCAGACTACCACCACATTTAATTGTTTTTCTTTTTTTACTTTTACTTTTTTCAGCACTGTCCTATCAATTACCCTCTTTGCTTTACGATTGACAAAAAAAAAAAAAAATTTTTAAATTTCAATATTTAAACATCTTCTGCAGGGGGGGGGGGGGATCAGTTTCTCATACAACGTCATAGTAAATCGACCCTCCATTTTGAAACCAGTTGCCAGTATGACATTACCGCCACCTGTAAATTTGTTCATTATCAAATTTTTGGGACTTTTTTCAGTGCAATGTCATCTTTTACACCTTAAACTTTACAAATGACAAAAGAATTTGCAAAAATTTCAATATTTAAACAATTTTAGTGGCGGGGACTAGCTTTTCATACAATATTATAGTGGATTGAAAATGGAGGATCCATTTACTTTAATAAAACTGACCCCCCCCACCACAAATTTGTTTAAATATTTGAATTTTTCAAAATTCTTTTTGATAATCGGAAAGTTTAAGTAAAAATCGATAGGACTGCGCTGAAAAGCAACCCCAACGCGAGAGGATTAAAAATGGAGGAACGATTTACTTTATCATTGTATGAGAAATTGACCCCCACCACAAATTTGTTTAAATATTGTAATTTTTCAAAATTACTTTCTGATAATCAGAAAGTTTAAGTAACAATCGATAGGACTGTGCTGAGGAAAAAAAAATGGAAAACAAAATTAAACATGGTGGTAGTCTGCTTCAGGTCCACCCATATTCCTAATAGAAATATTTAAATTAAAATCCATATACTTGTTAAGATAGCTATTTTGGAGTGTTTGAATTTAAATCAGTTTCCAAAATCATTAACCATTGTTGGCAATTTTTCTTCTTTCACTGTCCCATGAATAACAACCAAATTTAGAAGGGGAAAAAATAATTTAAATGAAAATAAGCAGGAGGAAGGTGGGTTTAGAAAATAATGTCTTTTTTTTTGCTCTAACCAAGATAAACAAATTCAGAAATATAAATTGCAGTTCCATTTGAATCCAAATGAAAGCTTTTAAGATCCAGAAATAATATGTAAAGGATTAGTTGAGACCTAAAAAAAATTACAATAATTTAAATCTTGTTAGTTTTAAATGAAAAAAGAAAAATGATAAAAATGACAATTTTAAGGTATGTTGTATTTATGGATTAACTGGCTCAATGTTAGAGATCGTATGTAAATATGTAAGTGGACATTGAGGTCAACACATTGGTGACAGCATCTCATGCTTCAACGCAATCTTCAGGCCATCAATAATGCATTATGGGTTGTGAATTCTATTTCATTATTCCAACAGTTATTTTTGTAGGCAGTAATGGTCATAATTCAAATTATAACTGTATAAAATAGTCAATTCAAAACCTGATACATAGCCTGAAGATTATGTTCAAACATTAAACAAGACTCAGTGTCCACACACACACAGCAATGAATGATCGCCATTGGCTTCAACCCTAGACCCCAGAATCAACTGCAATCCTTCTGGGTGGTCGTTTTGTTTAAGTTGGTGAATGCTGACATAATCCTTGCCTTCAGTTCATCTTTGGCATTACAAGAAGTTTTGTTGCTTCACTTAACTGCACCCCACAGACAATAATGAAGAGGGGTTGCAGTCTAGGAAGTTAGATGGCCAGGTGTAAGAGGTGATGTGATCACAGAAATTGTCTGACAACCATGACTAAGTTCTCCTGTTTGTGTGGCATGGTACAGAATCCTGTTGCCAACACAGTATTGTAGGGTCAGTTGGGTACCATCAGAAGAAAAGAGCACTATGATGCAATTCATTCTGCCAGAAATTTTGAAATGACATTCTGTACAGTTTGGTATTTTTTTTCTTCCAGCAGCCACCTCCTTGACCCAGACCAACACTACCTTCTCAAGGCACTTGATGTAGGCCTTCATATTGAGTGACACCCTGTAGAAAGATGAATGGTGACATAACATCACCATCACTAGCAATTGCTTCAAACACCTTCATAATCACCAAACTCTTTCCAAATCCTCTGCACTGTCCTCAGATTGACACCCAAACACTCTGCAATGTTTGTATTAAAGCTTCTGGCAAAAATGCCAAACCGTACAGAATGCCACTTCAAAATTTCTGGCAGAGTGAATTGCATCATCGTGCTCTTTTTTCTAACAGTGCCCAACTGACCCTACAACACTGTGCTGTCAACAAAATCAAAAATGAACAACACACAATATAAATAGTAAAATGTATATTTCGTTTATGATACAGTAGGCAAGATACTAAACATCTATCAAAATTCAAGAGGTCAAAAGAAAAAATTCCTTTAAGAAGTATCAAACCAGTAGTTGACAATGCAACTTATGTCCATAGTATTCTGAAAAATGAATGTTCTGAGAAGTAATTCCCTGCTATACTTAACCCTGTAACACTGTTGTGGGGTATCCGATACCGATTCTTTGTTTCATTAATCATGACCATGTTCCAGGGTTAAGTTGCAGGACAAAAACAACAAAAAAAAAACTTAGCATTTTTTCTCATTCCAAGCTGATAATCCAACTATTATTGGATAAATCTGCCATATATCTTCAAAAATTAAGATTTAATTTCCAAGTAACTAATCTTTGAGCAAGTCCTCTTAAAAAGGCAAAATATTTTATTGGATTCAATCTTTACATTCTTCAGACTGTTGTCCTTATCTTTATCGCCATGTTTAAAATGTTTCTACCGTTCCAGCCTTCTTCAGGTCCTAGGAATTTCAAACCAAACCCTTTATTTCAAACACTGGGGTTTACAGCATAACTATGGCAATAAAGATAAGGACAACTGTCTCAACATTGTAAATACTACCTCATCTCAGAATTAGAGACAAATACTGGATTCAATGTGTTTTGTGGCAAGCATCATGGACAATAGCCACCAACAAAAAATAACTTCTTGAAGACATTTCTCTAAGTATTTGCTACACAAATGAAAGCAGAGCAGACTTACACTCTTATTACTGTGGTCATATCCATAACTAGATTATATATCTGGAGGTCAACTAGCACGACAGCTTTAGGTTAAATCAGGAATATTTAGCTGGTCATCTTGCACAAGTACCAGTTTAACTAATATACATGGTGTTCTACACTTAGGCTACCATATTATATGATCGATATGATTATTCTATCAAGAACATTACCTAAAATCATCTCTGTAAGGTATTTCAAGAAATACAAAAGTTTGTCAATCATTTTTTTTTTTTTAAATCTTTCAATTTGCCAACATTTATTTAAATATTAAAAACGCAGCTTTCTTACTGAAAGACAAATACAACATGAACAATATAAAATAATCATCTCAAATCTGAAATTTTTCACTAAAAGCAAAAAAAAAAAAAAAAAAAAAAAAGAAAACAACACACACTAACAAACATCCAATTCCTCTTATGATGGGTTTTCTCACTACATGTAAAGAGCTTCAAAACAAGGATTTGTGCTTCGCTAGAACTGGTGTAAATTCCTTCTCACCTCCACAGCATAGAGTCAGTTAAATGCCATCACGTAATACACGCTTGGGCAATTATGTCTCTCCACAACTTCTTCACCTAAATAACTTTCAGTTAAGTGCCAATTCTTGATACACGCTTGGGCAATCATGTCTTTTGAAACATGACTGTCTAGGCAGATTTTCCCCATAGTAAGTTTCCATTACTTTCTGCAGTAGACTAGTTACCAACCAGAACCCAGTCTATCATGCTATTCAACCTATAGCTGGAGGGAGAAGAGAGGAATTAATACTTTTCCCATGGGTAAATGTGCAACAAATTCAACTGGAATTTGAACTATTCTGATACACCACAACACACATCAGTTTAAAAAAAGGCAATATCTTAAAGAGTTAGAAATTAAGATAGCCCTTATTAATTTAATGTTTTATGAGCAGTCCACAATGAATAGGTGCCTGGACAACCCATTAAAATTACAGGATGCCAGTCAGTGCAGGCACAAAAACTTTTTCTAATTATAACATTTTTGTTTCAAAGCAACACACAAAATACAGTTTTTATGAAAATATTCATGCATGGTAAAAAAAAAAAAAAAAAAAAAAATAATTACATTAAGTGGTAGAATATTGTCAAAAAAATATATATTGGTATCCCTTCTGGCCTATTTGTTTTTAGTGGAGTACCCAAGAAAATGGTTTTAGCTTTATTTCTTTTTTCTCCATTAAACAAATAATACACTGAACATAGTTTTAATTGATAAATCTGATTAACTTTATTCTAGTGCAAAATGATTTTCAAATATTTACCTGAACCTTTTTGCTTTTTGTATTTTCAGTAAAACAAAAGACAGTCCAAATGTTTTAAATTGCAATTCAATGCCCGTTTTTATTTCTTAAGAAAATGCAAACAGAAAAAATTGTAAAATGGATTTATACATAAAAAAAAAAAAAGATTAAAAGAATTATAAAGAAATAACTTAAAACATAAGTGAAGATAACTAATCAAAATCACTTATTTTGCTCATATCCAGATTCTATAAAGCTGCAGTCAGTTAAGTATACGTGATACACTCTTGGGCAATCAGGTCTCCAAAGAGACAATTGACTGGTTGGTTGCCAGCCAAGGCTATAAAACCCAATCTGTCCTGTTATTTAACCCATAACTGGAGGGAAGAGACGGATTAATACCTTTCCTAAGATTATTTGCATGCAAGGAATTCAACTGGAATTTGAACCCAGCTACCTGATTTCTCGTTCCAAGCCGATAGCCACTGCACCACAAGGCAGTAGTGGACTTAAATATTTTAAAGTAGCAGAAAAAGTAATTTACAGCTTAAAAAAAAAAAAAAAAAAAAAAAAACACACAGCTGTAAGCACTAATTCATATCAACTAAATAAAATTGCCTAAAGATGCCAGGTCAATTGTATGCATAACCCAGAAGTATTTTACCAATTGCACACAAATATAGATCAGGAATTGAATTTGTTTTGTTAAAAAGATCTTTCTATTCACATAAGCACAGTGATTACAACCTTCCTTCAAATCAGGTGGGCTATACCTAGTCAAATATTAAGCAGATGTGCACCCTGCATAGAAACACACACACAAAAAATGCCTTCATCTTCACAGTCCATTATTTTATCAAATGCTGGTATCAGAAACTGAATTCTTCATAAGTCAAGTACTGCACAATTTAGCACCTCAACAGTAATTTCGATTAATTTTAGTCAATTATTAAAGTATCTTCCCATTAGTTACAGAAAACTATTTTAATTTAAACTTCAGATTAAATTTTAGAGAAAATAAATTTAAATCTAAATAAATTTCAAAAACAGCACTGATAATAACTAAATATTATAACTAAAATATTCGCTATCATTGTTAGAGAAAACGAACAACTAGGATTGAAAAAACAAAAACAAAAAACAAACACGAGAGGAAACAGAATTGTAATCATGTCAATGAGTAGATATTCTTTGCCTTTTGAACAGAAAATGTAAATATTCTGCCTTTGTCAATTTCAAGATATGCAGTGTAAATTTCCAGTATTGATAGCAGTTTCTCTTCCAGCATTTCCAGAATTACTGTTTCTGCTGACAAACCAACTATTTACATTTCACCAATGTGTCTTGTTATACAAAGACAAACAAAATAAATTCAGTGACTTAAAAAGAAGTTTCTTTTTATAAATCACTGAATTTATGTTACAAAAACAGAAGATTAAAATTATCTTAAATCTTAAACCGTTTAGAGTAACATACAAAGTCTGGTAGTGCATTATTAAACAAAGATGATAACTTTGTAAAAATTGTTTTGCATATTACAATTTACATACTATGAGGGTGTGCAGAATTTTTTTTTCAGCACCATCAACCCACTTACCAAATTTTAATCTAAGTAAACCTCGTAACGTTTCTTTAATCATTCATTGAACAGAATGACTCAATGCAGTCACACTCCATTTGATGTTAGGTTATCAATACAAACTTATTTTTAAGTTCTTTTAATAAGCAGACACACACACAATCCCTTCTGAATTTTTCAATAAATATCAATCATAAAAAAAAAATTCAGAATTTGATATTCCACAAATATGGAACTGCAACAAATTACAATTACAAGCACAATCTAATGTGAATTGCTTCTCCCACACATCATTTTATTGATTAATGCACAGGTTAAAAAAAAAAAAAAAAAAAAAAAAAAATTAATGTGATTATATTTTTATAGATATTAAAAAGTTTCATTTTATCTTTTCCTTGATTCTAGAACTGCCTTAACATAAGTTACAAAAAAAAAAAAAAAAATTATTTTATGAGGCAAATATTAAATCAAAGTACAAAAAGAAAAAAAATGAATATTTTACATTCTACACTCACCAAAAGGTACAAAAATGACTAACCAAGTAAATTAAAGACAAAATCTGAAATTATGGCTAATTATTTATTTTTTAAAAATAAAGAAATTTAAGCATTTTCGGTAGTTTAAGCTGAAAAATGCAAATTCAATAAGATATTTAGAATTTAAGTGAGAATTGATTCCAACGTCCAGATATCCGATCTGTGTATATTTGAAATAATCAAAAAGTCACATGTAGCAAATTATTTAGGATTTATTTCTAAAGCCTTGAAAAAACATTTCAAGTAACAACATTGATTCTTGACGCGTATGTAAGAAAAAAAAAAAAAAAAGACTAACAGTTACTAACATCAAATACGTAATTATCATCAACTATTTCACATCTTTGATAAATTCATATCACTTTTTCAAACTTTAATTAAAGCCATTTTATAAACAAAGAAAGATGGCTATGTTTTATTCATTAAAAAAAAAAAAAATTACAGAAGTCAACAAGCGAACTAATTATGAAATATGGTGACAAGACGACGACATAAGTAGTCTTCCACCCCAAATAAGATTTTCCAGTTCAAAAGTTGGTATACAATTTTGCATACAAACGATTTTAATAAATTTTTAAAATATTAAGAAACTAAAAGTAAAAACATTTGACAATTTTTAGACAATCTGAAAACTTCATTTCATATATAGATAAAAAAAAAAAAAATGCACAATAAAACCAAATGCATCTTTAAAAACAGTAAAAGCAAGTTACCTATAAATTTTGCCCCAACCCTTTTTTGTTTAATTAGAAATTTGGAAGTCCAGCCAAGGTAATCAAAATTTAGTATAAATTACATTTAATCGTTGAAAGAACGCACTCACATTTAATTCAAGTTAAAGAAAAATTATAGAATACATTTTTAATCTCATTTTTCCTCTGACAGGGTTTATTTTTTTTTCCACTACATTACAAAGTGAATCTAATTCTTTAGGACCAGGATAGGAAAGCATGCCACAGGGTTTTTTTGTTTTTTTTTTTTTTGGTCTTTTTGTTTCAGAAATTCTTTTGAAATGATAAAGTGGGATCGTTTTTCTCTTTATTCTGCTTCATGTTGTTACGAAATAGAACAGGTAGTAAAAATACTATAATAAATAAAAAATAGTTTAACAATGTTTATTGTTTATAAATAAACAGTTCTTTTTAACAAGTGATTTTTAAACGACACAGTTAAATTAACTGTCGTAAATGAATGTTTCTGTTAAAAATTTAAAAAAAAAAATCTTTAAAAGTTCTATGTTGAAATATTTTTTTTCAATTAATTGAAAAAAAAAAATGCTAATAAAAAAGATATTTTAAAGCAATTAATAGTTAATTACTTTTTCTTATTACTCTCATCGGCGAGTTAAAGGGGGAAGGTGATGACAAATTATTTAGGTTGACACTGACAGTAAGCGTAACACTCGCAACAACAAAATCAATTTTAAATGAAATATCGACAAAGTTGGAAGTTCTAATCAATAAACAGTTAGTGTAGCGTACTGCTTAAAAAAGCTTGCTTATTCCTAGTTGCGAATGTATTTATGAATGTAAAATAAAAATTAAATGTTTCAGAATCGAAATACTAATTAATTCTCAACTTAAGAGTAAGACTTAATTAAAAAATGAAAAAAAACGCACAATAAAAACGTCAATAAATTACGTAAGTAAATAAGTAATCAAAACATCTATTTCTATATAAATAAAAAAATAACCCCCCCTCCATATGCAACCACCTTTTTTATATAAACAGTTAAGATTTGTTGTTTGATACTTAATCCTGTTGAAAAGATGCGGGGGGGGGGGTCCCTTGGATTTTAGGTGTGCACAAAAAAAAGAAACCTTGGGTTTTAGAGGGTGTGCACCTACTTCCTATCCAACCAAAAAGTTCGCTTACAGATCACTAAAAAAAAAAAATAAATAAATAAATAATAATAAAATAAAAAATGAAAAAGAAATTACAAAAAGTTACAAAAATAACGTTGCCCCCTACGAGGGGGAAAAAAGAGAAAAAAAAGGCTAATAGAGGAAAACAAAATAAGTGTTCTTTGGTTTAACGATTAGCTTCATTATTGCTCTCTCCCTCCGATGAGGTAAAAAGTATTTATTTTTAATGAAATCGCTACTTTTGTTCTTTTTTTTTCCTGCTTATCTATGGATTTTTAAATAAATTTGAGATTTTCAGACTACTCCGTTCATGTTCGCGTTGAAATCTAACAACCAAGACGTCCACCCGACCAAATTACTTTTTTAGTTAATTTCGTGACAAAATAAAGTACAAAATATAAACGAGCAGCAAACTAAAAAGTGGTTATTTCTAGTTATTTTGCATTTATAAAAGATTTACACACACACACATATTTGTTAGGTAGTTCAACTTATCTGCGTGTAAAGAAACGTAGATCCAAAAAGGTGAAAGTGGGGGAGGCAAGCAGGCACGTACGTACCTCTCTCTCCTAGGTTTCTTTAGAGTACACAGAACCCCACTAACAAGCAGGCCAGTGGCACCGAAGTACAGAACATCGTACGTAAAAAGCTCGTGTCTACGTTTGGGGAAATAAATATACGTTAGCAAAGTTGTTTCGGATTTGTTTTTTTGTTGTTTTTGTTTTTTCCTGGCCATTCTCTGAAGAGCGCAATATATGTGAGTGTCTAACGCTACATCTCTACCTACATGAACGTGAGAAAAAAAAAAAAAGTACACAAAAAAATAAATAAACCTGCACAAATTTTCAATGCTTTGAAATGTTTAATCGGGATTTATTTTAACTTATGAATACAAACAAAAAAGTCTTTAGGAAACGAAAGCAAATTTTTCAAATTAGATATTTTCGGTTAGGAGCAGTAAAAAAAAAAAAATTGACCAAAAATTGAAGAAAGTTGTCTTAGTCTATTTGTAAGTGTATTTTAATTTTATTGATTTTCCAATTTTATGAAGAAAACCAAGTTAAACATTTAAGTGCTTGATATTTGACTTTAAAATCTTAAAATTCAATGTTTAATTTGTTTTGTTTAAATTGAAGGATTAATTTTTTAATTTTGGAATTATGGAATACGACAAGAATTTACTTAAAAACATTCATTCTTAATTCAGAAATATAAAACTTTGCAAATCAGTTTTATTTGCGTTGGTAGATAGACTAAACTATCGCCCGGTTCACACTCCACCCACATCTATTGAACAGGTGAAGAGGCTCATCCCTTGTTTCCTGTTTAGGATGCGGTTTCCGGTTTTCTCTTTTCCAATCTTTTCACTCTTTTCCTTTATTTTTTTTTTTTTCAATTGGAGTAGATAGACTAAACTATCGCCCGGTTCACACTCCACCCACATCTATTGAACAGGTGAAGAGGCTCATCCCTTGTTTACTGTTTAGGATGCGGTTTCCGGTTTTCTCTTTCTCTTTTCCAATCTTTTCCCTCTTTTCCTTTATTTTATTTTATTTTTTTCAATTGGAGTAGATAGACTAAACTATCGCCCGGTTCACACTCCACCCACATCTATTGAACAGGTGAAGAGGCTCATCCCTTGTTTCCTGTTTAGGATGCGGTTTCCGGTTTTCTCTTTTCCAATCTTTTCACTCTTTTCCTTTATTATTTTATTTTATTTTTTTTCAATTGGAGTAGATAGACTAAACTATCGCCCGGTTCACACTCCACCCACATCTATTGAACAGGTGAAGAGGCTCATCCCTTGTTTCCTGTTTAGGATGCGGTTTTCGGCTTTCTCTTTTCCATTCTTTTTACCCTTACGTAGCCCCCTGCGCATCAGTGGCGTTACTGCCTTGCTCGGGGTGATATGATTAAAAAAAAAAAAAAAAAAAAAAAAAAGTGGATTCTTGGTAACAATCAAAGTCCTAGTTTCTTTCTAAATTAATAAAAAAAATAAAAATAAAAAAATACTTTTTTTTATCAGGAACGGAAAATATATTAAAATAGAAAACTCAAGAGTATGTTCAATAATCTTAAAGTTTACGAGAAAAATTCGAGTTCATTGAGCTCATCAATAAAAAAAAAAATTAAAGTCTCCACTGCATTTCTTTGACAATTTGCATACCTGTAGTAGTGTAGTTTTGTTAGTTGACTTGACAGCAACTATGAAAATTCTTTAGCTTTTTCCTTTCTATTTACTGAGTGTTACAATTCTTTTTTTAAAATTTTACTGAACAAGGCATAATTAACAAAAACAAAAATGATTGTCACTGCGTACGAACCCGAATCTCATCTTTTGAAATACGACTTCAGTTGATTGTTGGTAACATTACAACCGACTGAGCAAAGTCAGGCATCATGTGACGCGTACGTTTTTGTTGTTTTAATGTTAAGATAATCGTTTCATTTCTTTTTCTTTTAATGCATAAAACAAAAAATCTTAATATTTCAATGGCAACTACATTTGACGTATCGACCGGTTTAATTTCAAATATTTGATGAATGAATACATTTTTAATGCATTCTTTTTATTAACCTTCAATTACAAAAATACACCATTTATTGGGACCATAAATATGACGAGCACGAAAATAAGTGGGTCAAAAAAAAAAAAAAAAAAAAAAAAAAAGAGGTTTCAAACTTTCAAGAAAAAGGCTTTCTCGTGTTAAAAAGGGAAAATGTCTGCACACATTTATGCGCTGAATATTTGAATCGGTGAAAATGCCTAAGCGATATGTTCAAGTTGAAGGCGATCACCAAAAAAGAAATAAAATTAACGTCTGCTGTGTCTAATCATGTCAATTCTGAGCAAATGTGTGGAAAGTGGGTCATTTAAATGCCGGGGAGCGGAGCAGATGGCGTGGAGAGGTCAATATTTGAGGCCAAAGCCTTTCCAAAGTTTACCACAAGTTTCCCGTTCGCACTTGCAACAAATCCCCGATTGAGCTCACCTAAACTAGCCAAGGTGCCAAGCCGTCGAAGAATTTCCGTGCAGCGTACGTAAAGTGATGAAGACATCGCGGGCACTCAAAGAGTAGCAGAACAAAAATTCAAATAAATGAATTGGGCAAAAAAAAAAAAAAAAAAAAAAAAAAAAAAAAAAGGAGGAATCGTGCGCGCATACACACGTACAAAGAAAAAAACTAAGCACGCTAAACTAGATTTTTTACCTGACCAAATGACCATATTTACACAACATAGAATCGCCTAAACTAGGATATTTCTTCAACTTTAAGTCTACTCTAGATGCGGGGGTATAATAATAAATAAAATTTAATACGGAAACGGGAAACCCTTTTAGTTCATATGCCTATTTTAGTAATAAAAGTTTAATCAAGTAGAACGTTTACAAGGCGTCAAGTAAAATTGTTAATATGCTTCAAGGATGTGCTAAAAAATTTAATCCAAAAAAAAAAAAAAAAGATAACATACATGTTTTCTTTAAATACAAAGAAAGTATTTTTTTGTTTCGATTTTCTTTAGTTTATGTATATTTTTATATTTAAAAAAAAAGTATATTATTGTTATGTTATTGAAAGGAAGATTTTTAAATAAAAGATTTTCCCATGAATCAAATCAGACATTCCACCACACACACACACACAAAAAAAAAACAAAAAAAAAACATTTGTTTTGAACCAAAGATGATTTCCAATTTTTCTGAAAACAAAACATTAAACAAGTAGTCACAGTGTAAGTTTGTTTTACATAAAAATTTACAGAGGTAATTTGATTTCAATAAAATTTCAGTTTATCTGATAAAACAAAAAATAACAAAAAACATTGTAACAGAGGTTTTGAATTAACTCGATTGATTAGAGATTGAATTTTGATTACCCGGCGGCAGAATATTTAAATCAAAAAGTGAAAACATTGGCAAATAGAAACAAAGAATATTTATTTACAGGACAACCTTAAATGCTTTATCGGATGATTCCCGTTCCCTTTTTAACGGAATTTACTCTTCGAAAGGGGCCAGATGGACACCCCCCCCAATATATGTCGGGTTCTCATCAACAACCACAAAAATATATTTCTCTTAACAACATGCAGTACGTGAAGAAACAGAATGTTATCCTGAAACTACTTACTCGCAGAAAATCTTTAAAAATGAAGGATCCAGTCCCTGAAAGTGACCTCAGCACAGTTTTTTTGTTTTTGTTCAAATGTGAATCAATTTGGTTGTAAAAAGACAAACAGTAAACACAGTATTATCTACACTAGGCGTCGAAGACATAAGCCACTACAGAGCTGTGGCAAAAGCAAGGTAACACTACTACTACTACACAACTAGTAGTACAGAAAATAATTTTCGTGGTTGAGCTTACATAAAAACCCCTACTGGCATAATGGCAATAAAATGAAAAAAAAAAAAAAAAAAATTACTACGATTAAGGCGCGGGAGGGAGGTGAGAATTAACGGTCTATTTTTATTTCATTTTTTAGAACTGTTCATTAAAAATAAAATTACGCAACAATTACCAATTGAAATGCAATAAAATAATAGAAAAAAAAAATCAACAAATAAAAAATTTAGCTCAGTAAACCGAACGTGTTAATTATATAATTCACAACAATTAGAAAAAGGTAGATTTAAAAAAGTCGGAAAGTTAGTGATCATTTTAATTGCAAAATTTTTGCTTTCGCTATGACCACGTGACTGATCAAGAGTGACCTACTAATAAATTGTGAAATATTAACACACACTATATATATATATATATTATAGAGAGAGAGAGAGAGAGAGAGAGGGAGGATTCGCATGTCTATCGATCGACACTATTTTATTACTTTCGTAGAAACTATATAGAAAAATAAAAGACAAAGAAACGAACCAACATTGTTGGAAAGCACTCAACAGCATTAAAAGTAGTAGTAAAAACAACAATGTAATGATGGAGAGATTTTTTATAGATATCTACATGTAAATATGTAAGTACTATTATTTGGGTAAGAACAGTACAAAAGTACTTACAATATTGGGAGGGGAGGGTGATCACGTGACGCTTAATTCTACGCGCAAAACCAAAACGAAAATGTCGACATTCATTGTAATACGGAACGTCGAAAAGACCGAAGCGCACACTTTCTGGGGTTAATTCATAAAAGTACATAATTGTACTATTGGACAACAAGAACGCAGTTGTGGCTCATCTCGTAAAAACAAAAAGATTGTGTCTTAGATTTGAGCTCAGATTTTTCACCTTACACCCAAGTTTACTTCGTCCAGAAGTGCTACCAAGATTTTTCAGTACTTAAGTCCAGAACATTTTACACGTTGGTGTACTGTAGCCGATACTAATTTAATGTGGATATTCACCAGTATAAGCAAATCCACATTTCATTTACATATTATATAAACTATTTTGGTAATATTCCGTTAATTGCAGGAATTCCTGCTTGGGTACTTATACTGCTTTTCACGTTCAGAACAGTTCGCGTATTATAGTCTACGGTTGTACAGCCAGCAACGTATGTATGAATGTCAGTAGCAGAGAACATTTCCAACATTTTAAAATATCTGAAAGTCATCAAAGGCTACATTCAAATGAGCGTCCCGAAAAGAATGCTTGCTAATTTGGCATTTGTATAAATCAGTGAGAGGATGCTACGAGAACGTCAAACGAGAGTTTGAGAAATTCTTTTACTTTTCAATATTAGAGAGATTATTTTCCCACACCCAATCTAGTTTTGTGGAACTTCAACACGCTTTTTTTTTTAATTAGTCATTCTTCTGGATTTCGAAAAAAATTTAAAAAGTTAATGTTTATTATGAGGTAGATACTGGTAATAGAAGTAAACTAGATTTAATCAATGCTTAAAGATTAAATGAACTGATTCAAGATGTAAACTTAATCTTTTAATCAAATTTGTTGTCGCCTATTGTTTTCGAAGATTAAGTCTAAATTTAAGAACTACAAACTTGTTAATTGTTAGGCGACAACGTTTTCAGAATCCGTTTATTATAAAAATTGTTTTCCAATTGACTTTTGTATTAATAGTTCACTACTTGTAATTTCACCAGGATTATAATCATAAACAAATGTAAAGTATTGTAATATTCTTAATGAAAAAAACATTTTTAAATTTTTTTATAGAATTAACAAGTCAAACAACAAAACTACTTATTTCATTATTTAACTGTGTGAAAAAGACGGAAAAAAGCAAATATTCGTTTTAATATAAATTAAAACGTTCAAAATTAAATTTAAAGAATCTTAAGTTTTCAATTAAAACACAGGATATTATCAAATTTAATGTCACGTTTCTTACTAGTTGTTAAAGCGATATATAGAAAAAATCGGCTGAGGTATGTCATCTGCGATAACGCTGATCATATAAATTTCTGAAATCAGAAGCTTTGGGTTACAGTAGCATATCGATTATCTGGGATACAGATCACCTCTTCAAAAGGATGTACTTTAAGTACAACAGCTCCAACGTCCTTGCTTACTAATCATGCAATCGAGCATTAATATTATGAGAGAGAGAACACGAAATTCCCAAAACTTTAAGAATTATCTAATATATATATATATATATATATATATATATATATATATATACACACACACACACACATATATACAGGTTTCGTTGAATAATATAGACAAGTTTCGTCTATTGTGTAGGATCCTTTCGTATAGTCTGATAAGCTTGATGGTGCTATCGTTAAAAGACAAGAAATCACAGTAATTGTTGGGTTTTTTTATCAGGTCTGAGCTTTCGGCTTACATAAGTCATTATCAAAGAATAAATATTAACAGTGAATATAGAACATTTAAAACTATACGAAAAGATCCTACACCAAATAAACAGACGAAACTTGTCTATATTATTCAACGAAACCTGTATTAATGAAAAAAAAAATGCTAAAATACACACACACAGATTATATATATATATAATTAAAAAAGGATTAATTCAACATCATTGAATTAATCTTTAATTTATATTTGCTCTGTAATATTTTATTACATGGAGCTCTCTTCCTGTATCATTTTTTAATATTAAAAAAATGTTAAATATTAATTAGGATCGGGTTTTTAGAATTTACCTTCCTGCTTTTTTCCCTTGGATTAAAGTATCTGAATTATATATAAGATGAGCCGCTTACGCTACCGTGATTTCAAATCGCCTGACGAAACCGAAAAAGTCAAAACCATGGTAGCGTAACCGACTGATCTTTCCTACCTAAATATCTAAACGATCTACCTATTGAATCTTCATATTCCTTCAAAAATGCATTGAGCACTTTTTATTACAACTGTTTACTGGTCTAATTTAATTTAAATTAGACCTATAACTGTTCAACAGGTGTATATATTAAATCCAAAAAAAGAAATAGCATGTAGGTGAAATCCCAAAAACCATATCCTAACATTTTTATTATTAAAAATGATCCAGGTGGAGAGCTTGATGTAAATAGTATTATCTATTTACGGAGCCAAATATGTATATTATATCAAATAAAAGTCCTAATACTACATTCATTGTATAGATATTTTGGCGAGAAAAATCTAGATTCCTCAGCAACGATCAAAAACAATTTATTTGATAATATATAAATGTGCTTGTTTTGTAAGCCCCACGCAGTCCTACCAACACTCGGAATAAGGACAAGTTGAAGTGGACTTTTGCATTCTCCTACATTAAACATTTTAGTCACATTTCTTTAGCTTTGAAAGAACAATTAAAACCTCGTTTTCTTTTTAATTTAAAAAAAAAAAAAAAAAAAAGTTGAAGTTTTTCGTTTTTTCTCCCAAATATCGAGCGAAAAGCTTTCTCTTGTGTAATCTAAGTTTGCACTCATTTACCGCACCACCGTCAGTAATTTTCCTTTTTCACCTTCACTCACCTCTGCAACTTGTGTACACTGTATACATATATATATTGAAATGTAACATGTGTCAAATATGTATCTACCAAATTACTGACTGCTTTCAAATGATGATAAAAGACCTATTGATTCTTGATAGCGTTTTCCAATAGTCACTCAGGATTCAAGATTTCTTGAATCAAAATAATTCCATGTTCCAAATCATCGTTTGGGAAGATTATTGTTTTAAACTTCATACGTAAACTGAGCTTGGTTGCTCAATGTTGCAGGAATTCTGCAACATCCTTAATTGAACAACAGATTAATCAACTGATGAAACAGAAGATACCAAATTAAATTTATTTCGGAGAAGAAATCGCGTAGGAAAAACATCTTTACCAAAACTTAGTGCAAATCTTTGTGTTGGATTAGTATGAAAAATATATTCTAGCTTTATCTTCCAATATTTCCACATATAGGGGATGAAAAAGTATTTGCGATGTCAGATGACTGACTATTACAGTTTTTTTTTCTTTTTGATTGACAGAAAAATCCTGAATATAAAAGGTAGAGTAAAATTATTTCTGGCTATCGACGATGACAATCAAACTGTAGAATGACATCTTATGAAAAAGATTTCAAATGAACAATTTCAGAAATAATGACAAATTTCACTCGAAACACGAAGGTACTTGGCTTTAAGTTTTGACAATGAAATGATTTCAATCTCCACAAGTTAAAGCCTACTAAACCGAATCTCAATCATAAAAAGGTGCAATCAAGAAATTTGTAAAAGTTCAGCTAAGTCAGGAAACTTGCCCTTAAATTATTTCTAAATTGATTTATATAAACATGAAACTTGGTTAAAAAATAAAAATTGTAGACACGAACGCTCTTCTGCTGTTCAGTCTCAAATGAAGTTTAAACATACAATTCAAAACCTGAGCTTCGGTGTATTTGTTGAATAGATTTTTGGTAAATGAGCCAGGAATTAGGTTAAATATAATATGTAGGATGTGCGTTGTGGTGTAGTCGATATAGGCTCGGAACGAGAAATCGGGGAGCCGAGTTCGAATTCCAGTTAAATTCATTGCCTTCACTTACGCGTAAAATAACAGGACAGATTGGGTTCTATATCTATAGCCTTGGCTGGCAATCAGTCTACCACAGAAAGCAATGGCAACCTACTGCGGGATAATCTTCTGCCCAGTCAGTCATGTCTCTTTCGAGACATGATCGCCCAAGCGTGTATCACGTATGGCGCTTAACTGACTGATATTTTGGGACGAATACAGACTAGCCACCTTGCACCAGGTTTTAAGGTTTGTAAATAAACAAAAGAATATCTTCTTTCTGTTTTTCACGTGACAAGCAGCGATAACACTAATCCCATTAAAAGAGATTTAGCGCATCTCTAGGAACAATTTAAGATAGTGTTGTTTTTTTTGTGTGTTTTTTTTTCCTAATTCAAATGTTTTACGAAAAAATATTTAATATTAAATTTCAGTAACTAATAATTAGACAAAAATGGAGCACGAGGTTAAAGTCGACAAGCACACCACAAGTATCGGAAAGGAATACAGATGACAAAAACGTACATCAAGATTTTATCAGCTGCAAGAATACGTAACATAATGGGTTCAATACGGTAGTAAAATAGTAAACGGCTGAAGATTAAGTGAAAAAAATAATCGATCCTAAGCACAGAGGAGGGGGAACGGGAACCCAGAAATAACCAGTCAAATCCAGTATTACACACCATAAATGCCGACCAAACATCAAATATTTTTTAACCTTGCCAAGTTTATTATATGCTTCTGAACGGACATAAATACAATTTGTTAAAAAAAAAAAAAAAAAAAAAAAAAAAAAGTTTGTACAAAATTATGCTTCCGTAGAAAGTAGTTTCGACTGAAATGTGGCAAGTTTCATATACAAACGTTAAGATTCAGTTCTCACGTAAGTTCTACAGAACCGATTAAAAGCAAAATGTGCGTTGTGGTGCAGTGGATATCGGCTCAGAACGAGAAATCGGAGGGCAGAGTTCGAATTCCAGTTGAATTCATTGCATTCACTTACGCGCAAATACCCTTTGGAAAGGTATTAATCCGTCTCTTCCTTCCAGTTATGAGTTAAGAGGACAGATTGGGTTCTATAGCCTTGGCTGGTAACCAGTCCACCGCAGAAAGCAATGGCAACCTACTGCGGGATAATCTGCCCAGTCAGGCATGTCTCTTTCGAGATATGATCTCCCAAGCGTTTATCACGTATAGCACTTAACTGACTGATGAGGATGGGTTATCGGAGTTCGGAATGACAGTATGTTATTTGCCTTCGTGGTAATACTGATGGCCAGGCTCAATGGAAATTTTGATAACTATCTTTAGAAAAAAATGTGAGATTGATAAAACGAAAAACAAAATGATCAATATATCTAATCCCAGAACTCTCAGGGAAAACTGTATTCAAAATGTCCTAAAGCGTTAACCTTTGATTAATTACAAATTGAAGAAACCTACACCGGTCTATTCAGATCTAGTCCGTTGTGTATGTAATCAGAATTATTGCTCGTCTTATTCGAATGAGACGCGCAACAGATTTGCAGTATAATGTTTATCTTCCTTATCAGCAGATTTCATACACCAAACTTTCAAAAAGTGAAAGAACTTATCTGTACATTATTATTTCATTTCTACCTCAACCGAACTGTTCAGATGAACATTTTGCTACGATTAGGGAACGGAGTTATTTGCTTTATAACAAGTGTCCGTGCTCCTTTCAAACTCTTCTTGCGACTAACAACACAAGATTAGCCGGAAGCAACAAGTAAAATCATAAGATGGTACATAGGCATGCGTACTTGTGGCACGTGTAAAACATCACTCTTATGAGAGTATGGAAAAATAGCAGTTAAAACCAACCAACATTGAAGTAGACGACAAAAGAGAAAAAGATAAATCCTACTGAGCAGGCGTAGAGTTTACACTTACTTGAAAATACAAGTTTTTGTTTGTAAAAAAAAAAATCGTAAGACTATGTAAATCTTTAAAGTAAATATGTATAAACGAAAGATTAACTGGAAAATGATAATCATAAAAGCAGCTTATTCTTGGTGAATAGTGGATATTAAAACTGAATTCAAATAGCAAGCGTCACTCCCAAATCTCAAACTTACGGCTATGTGTCAATTTTTCAAAAAGTGTTCTTCGAAAATCGTCAAAAATGTTCATAGGCTGACCAAGATACTCTTATGGAATATGTCCAACATGAGGTTTATTTTTTCAACATAATCCACGCCGTACTTCCATTAGTGTTTCAGTGTTTGGATCCCATTGGTGAAAATGCTTTCATCTTCAGATCAAATCTTCAAGACTTTTCCTTTTTGAAATTCAACAGCACACTTCTGCACTTGATAACGCTGGAGCGTAAACCCTTCCCATACAGCAACCATTTTCGGTATGCGTGTCTGGGGGGGGGGGGGGGGCTAAACGTTTCCCCGCATAATGTCAAATGTTGTCAGCTTTCAAAAATAAGCGCTACTAAAACTGGAATCATGAAAATAACAGATGGCAATTGACGTTACATTTAAACTTTTGGAGATTGTAAGAGAAGCAAGCAAATGGAAAGGAATTCCACAAACAGGAAGTTAGGGGAAAAGAAACTCGCAGAATAGAAGAGGCTGTTACATTTAACTATTTCGACGGTAAAAAGGTGGGACTTTGGTGCCAATCTAGTAGAAAAGACAGAAGACATAACGTCGGTGAGAAAGTGACTGGAAGCGAGCTGCTAAGTCAGGATCGATTATATTGCAGGTCATCCTTTGGATTTTGTCAGGAACCCCAAGATGAATAACAGGAGCACCCGACCAGATGTGACAACAGTATTGAACATGCATTAAAACTGTATATTCATAAATGGATTCTTGAGAAATCCAGACACAGTGAACCAATGTTCCTAGCAGTAGATGCAGTTATAGATTCGATGTAGTCGTTCCATTTGAGAACATTAAATTAAATTGCAAGTCATCTTTGAACAGTCCTTTCAAACTCTTCTTGCGACTAACAACACAAGATTAGCCGGAAGCAACAAGTAAAATCATAAGATGGTACATAGGCATGCGTACTTGTGGCACGTGTAAAACATCACTCTTATGAGAGTATGGAAAAATAGCAGTTAAAACCAACCAACATTGAAGTAGACGACAAAAGAGAAAAAGATAAATCCTACTGAGCAGGCGTAGAGTTTACACTTACTTGAAAATACAAGTTTTTGTTTGTAAAAAAAAAAATCGTAAGACTATGTAAATCTTTAAAGTAAATATGTATAAACGAAAGATTAACTGGAAAATGATAATCATAAAAGCAGCTTATTCTTGGTGAATAGTGGATATTAAAACTGAATTCAAATAGCAAGCGTCACTCCCAAATCTCAAACTTACGGCTATGTGTCAATTTTTCAAAAAGTGTTCTTCGAAAATCGTCAAAAATGTTCATAGGCTGACCAAGATACTCTTATGGAATATGTCCAACATGAGGTTTATTTTTTCAACATAATCCACGCCGTACTTCCATTAGTGTTTCAGTGTTTGGATCCCATTGGTGAAAATGCTTTCATCTTCAGATCAAATCTTCAAGACTTTTCCTTTTTGAAATTCAACAGCACACTTCTGCACTTGATAACGCTGGAGCGTAAACCCTTCCCATACAGCAACCATTTTCGGTATGCGTGTCTGGGGGGGGGGGGGGGCTAAACGTTTCCCCGCATAATGTCAAATGTTGTCAGCTTTCAAAAATAAGCGCTACTAAAACTGGAATCATGAAAATAACAGATGGCAATTGACGTTACATTTAAACTTTTGGAGATTGTAAGAGAAGCAAGCAAATGGAAAGGAATTCCACAAACAGGAAGTTAGGGGAAAAGAAACTCGCAGAATAGAAGAGGCTGTTACATTTAACTATTTCGACGGTAAAAAGGTGGGACTTTGGTGCCAATCTAGTAGAAAAGACAGAAGACATAACGTCGGTGAGAAAGTGACTGGAAGCGAGCTGCTAAGTCAGGATCGATTATATTGCAGGTCATCCTTTGGATTTTGTCAGGAACCCCAAGATGAATAACA
This sequence comes from Ascarosepion bandense, assembly GCA_037127315.1. Lineage (NCBI taxonomy): Eukaryota > Metazoa > Mollusca > Cephalopoda > Sepiida > Sepiidae > Ascarosepion > Ascarosepion bandense. Next base: position 1,024,932 of record JBBBDQ010000525.1, on the reverse strand, counting down.
GGAGCACCCGACCAGATGTGACAACAGTATTGAACATGCATTAAAACTGTATATTCATAAATGGATTCTTGAGAAATCCAGACACAGTGAACCAATGTTCCTAGCAGTAGATGCAGTTATAGATTCGATGTAGTCGTTCCATTTGAGAACATTAAATTAAATTGCAAGTCATCTTTGAACAGTCAGATGTCAGTTTACCTGGTAAGATACAATGAAGTCATTAATAAGCAAAGTTGAAATGAACGCAGACAAGATTTTAGTTTTCTAGTATCACCACCTTCGCAGTCAGCCTATGAACTTTTCCGACCACCCTCCTATCAACGAACATTCGGAGAGTTTAAGAACAAAAGGCTTAGCCAAAATACAGACTGTTTGCTATGTGTTCATATTTTGTTTTACAGTGAAGCAATTTTATTTCATTTTTGCTCTAACAGCTTTTAATGCAAAATTAGGATAACTGTCGTTAATTACCGGAGATGTTAGTGGACCAGAACGAGAAACCGGCAAACCGAGTCCGTTACATTCCGTTTCGCGCAAATGATTTTGAAAAAAAAAAAAAAAATCAAGGTATTAATCCACATTTCTGCACTCCAACCTATGGGTTAAATAGCATAGAAGTCTAGGAAAAGGTCACCTGAATTCAAAAAGCGACTGGACATGGAGGATTTGCGACGGAAACCGCATCAGCAACATGTCGTGTGTTGAAGAGCCGTGGCCCCCATACTCCTCAGTGAATGAGGGAGTATATTTAAAGAACCTAAATGATCACTGAAAGTACATAAAAAAGAATTTTCCCCTCAAATTTTCTTAAAAGAAAAAATTTTCTTAAAGAAAAAAAAGTGCCCCTCTCCCCAATATAGTCCCTTCACGGTGAAGGAATGGGGGTAGAAAAGAGTAAACTTAATTTAAAAACATCAAAAGATAGTTTACAAAGATTTAAAAACCATTTGACAAAGATGTCTACAAAATAGTGGGTGGGCACTTTGGTAAGTAAACATTCTAGATGAAAGGTGGTTACATTTAAGAGAATACGGTGTTCCATAACGACAAAAAGGGGCGAATGTCACATTGTGTTTTACGGTGAGCGCCGAATTATATGTCACATTACCGTGTGCCGATTCACTTGCTTAAACAAACTAAAGCCGAATATTCAGTACTGTCTACTAACTAAACTAATAATACGTCTTCTTGCCTACCACCATTAACACTAGTCAACGTCTACTAACTGTCGATAGTGTAAAGAGATGTCATCAACATACCACCGGTAGCAACAATCAAAACTAATCTTCAGATGTACATTGACTTATCCACACATGGGACAAAAAAAAATCTGCCGTAGCACAATAGTTGAGAACAGAAATAATTGTAGAAGTCACGTATTGTAATAAATAAAAAATGTTAAAAGAATGTTAAAATTTTAACAAGGAAGACTACTTCAAAAGTATTGAAAAACTCCTCAAAATAAATCTAATGCACATTTTTAAGATACTTGTTTACATACAAATAACGAGATTACCTAATTTGTCTTAAAATGACAAATTACCGGTAGAATTCGAATTAACATACGGTATAATTTGCTTTCAAATCTCATAAAGCGTGTCTTATTTTTCTCAATGATAACTAACATTTATTTCTGAAGAGAAACAGAAAACGTGGCACAAATCAAAAGAGGGCGGCAGGGGGAAAGGTTGGTCATCAATCTGACTTAAACTTAGCTAGCCACAATCAGTGACCCGAACAAAATATACAATATTCCTTACACCGAAACATTATTACAACAACCACCATTATTACCTCGAAGTCATAACTAGTCTCCGTATATACAATTATATGACAACAAATGCTTAAAATCTTTTTCGAACTGAATTTTATGAACAAATTAGTCATCAACTTTAATAATTCAAGTTTATTATTGCTAGATGCACATTGTAAAAAGCACATTTGTAAATAAAGGATATGTACAACTTACAAGTTTGCCTGGCCGTGATGCAGGCTATTATCTACTTTGTCAAAGGCAGGAGGAGGGTCAAGCATTCTTCTACGAAAGTAACATTCTCGACGATCGTATCACAACGGAGCAAACCGGGCATTTTTGTTCATTCTACGATAACTAAAAGTTAAGCAAAATCGAGCCTGATCACTATCCAGATAGGTGACCGCTGGAGAATACCAGGTGTTATAAGCATGGATGAGTGCATAATATAATAGATAACTGATCCAAATCGAAAATCGGAGAGCCGTGTTCCAATTCGTTGGATTCGTCAAATTCACTTATGTGCAGATATTCCTGGGAAAGGTATGAATTTATCTTCTCACAACTATAGATTAATTAGTAAAACATGGATCAATAAAGCCATTATCTCGAAATTTTGTACAAAATATTTAGATTTCAGGGTAAATTTTCGTTTTAACTTACGACGGCTTTTCCCTTTCAAATTTACCCAAAATAACATTGTCTGTGCAAATGTATATGCTGAACTCAAATCAACAATTAGTTATTGAAGAAACTTAACTTTTTTAATGTAAATGTCCATAAAAAAAAAAAAAAAAAAAAAATTCATCTTGCACTTTTTCCTCTCCCGTAATTCTCACGAAGTCATGTAATTAACTGCAGAATGACGTACTGCGTAGGCAACAAATTTCCGCCTATTTACTTCTGGTTAGGAAAGTAATGCGCTTTTTTTTCTTTTTTTTTTTTTATTCATCAACCTACGCATTACTTTCCTAACCAGAAGTAAATAGGCGGAAGTAAATCGGCCGAAATTCGTTGCCTACGCAGTACGTCATTCTGCAGTTAATTACAGTACTTCGTGAGAATTACGGGAGAGAAAAAGTGCAAGATGAATTTTTATTTTTAATGGACATTTACATTAAAAAAGGTAAGTTTCTTCAATAACTAATTGTTGATTTGAGTTCAGCAGATACATTTGCACAGAGATAATGCTATTTTGGATAAATTTGAAAGGGAAAAGCCGTCGTAAGTTAAAACGAAAATTTACCGATTTCAGCATTACTCATATGCCGCAAAACAAATCAACTTTTAAATAAAATTTTCCAAATATTTTAAGTAAAATACAATGAAAAATGGCTTTCACAAAGTGTGTGTGTGTGTTTCCACTTTGTTACATTCTTTTGGTCAAGTATCGTCATTTCTACCTAGACCTACCTATTATCAGAATTAAAGCCCGACAAACAATTGCTTTACTGTTTTGATACAAGCAGAATCCGGTTAAATGAAACAAGAGTTCCCAGAGACAAAGATTTTGAGGCCAGTGTTACGATTAATCGAAATCACTGTACTTAAATCACAAAATTACTGAAATAGCTTATCATACATAATACGAAAATTTCATAGTCCCAGGTACAATTATAAAAAAGCCAGTATACTAGGTGCTACCCAAAACTTGGATGCTTACATTTTTTAGCTAGATTTTTGTCAGAACACTGTTTGGCCAATCAAACTACTTCAAGGAAAACTGATAACTTTTTTTTTAACACTTCTTCGCGGTCAACCTTGTGTAGCACCTGATGCATGCATGTTTGATTGGTCGTTTGTAGACAGGCATTAGAGGCATTTACAGACAATTCAACACAAAAAGATCAAAGTTCGCAATCCCCACTACCAAATAAAAAAATAAAAATAAAAAAATAAAAAATAAAAAAATGGTTTAACGTGACAGTTCGAATATCTAGCATTGAAACAAACAAATTCTGCAGTGAAAAATCAATTTTAAAAATATATACAATCATTCATTGTTTTAAAACGAAATGAATAACACAATGGTAATTCAATTGTGTTGGAAAATTATGACAAGACACCATATGATGTCATAAAATGCCAATGAAGATTTAATGTTCTCGTTAAAAACTAGGACGGTAGTCATGAACAAGAAGTTGTTAAAAGACCTACTGTACTGTAGAGTGGCGTATCATGTTTGATAATGAAAGTCTTATAAACGTTAACCCAAAGTTAAAGAAGAATCGGATGATGGTCAGTTGGGTCACTAAAAATATTGGATCTCTACCGATTTTACTGGATGTTAAATGCGATATATATATATATATATATATATAGAGAGAGAGAGAGAGAGAGAGAGAGAGAGAGACCACGCCTAATTGGTTTATTTGTGTTGGTCACCACAATTCACCCTGTGTCACATCCCGCCCCAGTGAGGTGGCAGGGGTAAAATACCAAACACGCTTCACCATCATTGAACATTGACAATAATTATCGGTTAATAATCGCGACACATGAATTTCGATCTTTTTTTTATAATTTTAGAAAAGGAACATATGGACTTTGTTTTGAATATAGTCAGTCAGTTAAGTGCCATACGTGAATCACGCTTTGGGCGATCATGTCTCTTTCGAGACATGACTGACTGGGCAGAAGATTATCCCGCAGTAGGTTGCCATTGCTTTCTGCGGTAGACTGGTTGCCGACCAAGGCTATAGAACCCAATCTGTCCTATTATTTAACCGATAACTGGAGGGAAGAAACGGATTAATACCTTTCCCAAGGGTATTTGTGAGTGAGTAAATGCAAGGAATTCAACTGGAATTCGAACTCGACTCCTCGATTTGTCGTTCCGAGTTGATATCCACTGCACCACAACGCACATCCTTTTGAATATAACTCAAACGTATTCTTTCATTTTTTTTTCTTTATCTTCTTTTTACTGGAAATTTTACAGAAAATATCTTCGAAGCTTAGCGCTATTTTAGTACAGTCAATGAATTCTTATGCAAAACATTATGACTTCATTTGTTAAAATGAAGTTTGCTAGTGTCAGAAATTTTGATCGTATTATATCACCCACCCCCGCAACCAGTGCAGAACTATATTAGTTACCTTAACAGGTTTGCTAGACAATCAAAATTTTTCAATTTGAAAGTTACGACTTATTTCTTTCCAAATCATTTTTACTAATATAAGTAAAGTACAGGACGCTGCAGAAATACCTCATAATAGTAAGACATTAATGGCGATGGTATCTTCATCTAGCTAATATCTTACCATTATGGAGATTTTTAGGCGTAGCTCAGAGGTCGCAAGTATAGAGCACTCAGTGAGAATCAAACACTATTTAGTCGTAATTGATTCGGAATGACAAATCGGGGAGTCGAGTTCGAATTCCAGTAGAATTTGTTGCATTCGCTTACGCACAAATACCCTTGGGAAAAGTATTAATCCATCTATTCCTCCCATTTATGGGTTAAATAACAGAACAGATTGGGTTCTACAGCCTTGGCTGGCAACCAGTCTACCACAGAAAGCAGTGGCAACCTACTGCAAGACAATCTTCTGCCCAGTCAGTTATGTCTCTTTCGAGACATGATCACCCAAGCGTGTATCACGTATGGCACTTAATTGACTAATTTAACCATTACAACACGTCGAAGCGCCCATGTCTTACCATTATGTACCGCATCCTGTATTCATCAGAAAGGAGGTTATATTTGCGGCGTGAATTTACCTAATGAGTTATCCGTTATCTAGAGATTTTTAAGCACCGCTTAGATGTGACACAAGGCCGAAAGTACGGGACACCCAGTGAGGATCGAACTCACTACCCAGTTAAGTAACTGATTCTAGCGAGACCAGCTTGCTAACCATTAGTTCACGACGAGGTGCCCTCCAATGAGTTGTTCATTACCTATTGACCAGAACGTAGAACATCTAATTAATAGCATCAGTTTGAATTTATAATTATTTGTCTTCATGTTAAAATCATATTAGAAAGTGAGAGACGGGAGCAAATATTCGCCCAAATAGTGAAAAACTCAGTTTGGTAAGGAAAAATTAAATATCTTGAAATATAGTCACCTTTTATTGCATCAACTTTTGACAAATTCACAGATTATACAAAATTGTGCCAGAATATGCAAAAAGAAAAATGCAAAATGAGATGTTTAAATCTAAGATTTTGTCTACAGCACTTATACTTTATCGGTGAAGAGATAGAAATGTTACTAATGTATACAAGGGTTCAAATTCAGGTAGTGCTAAAATACAACTTAAATGAGTAACTATTTCTCCTAATTGTATTCGAGTTTAAATTTACCACTGATAAATGTACAAAGTATATCTTCCAAGTAGATAATCTTTTGAGCGAGTGTATACATGTGAGTGAAGGATTTTTTTTTATATAAATACAATCCATGATATCACGTGGTACAAAAAAAAAAAAAAAAAAAAGACTAAAAAGAACTTGATAGAAACTCCATTTATTACAGGGCGGTTTTTACATTAATAATCAATTCACGTTGCTATTGTATTGTAACCAAGAATACAAACGTTAAACAAAACTTTACAAAAGCTTCAACTGTAAGCTAAGGTTTGCTTTTTTGTTTTTTAAAATACCGGAAAATAGTACACAATCGATTTTAATTTTATTAGGTTTCCGTTTTTCTTAGACCCGACCTTGTGTCACTCGATACTGTGAATGGGACTTAATTTTAAAAGAACCCAATCTCGGTTATGAATTGGGGGACCAGATATTTAGTTTACTAAGATTACTAGCAATCAGTCAGTTTAGTGCCATACGTGAAACACGCTTGGGCGATCATGTCTCTCTCGAGACATGACTGACTGGGCAGAAGATTATCCCGCAGTAGGTTGCCATTGATTTCTGCGGTAGACTGGTTGCCAGCCAAGGCTATAGAACCCAATCTGTCCTGTTATTTAACCCATAACTGGAGGGAAGAGACGGATTAATACCTTTCCCATGGGTATTTGCGCGTAAGTGAATGCAATGAATTCAACTGAAATTCGAACTCGGGTCCCCGATTTCTCGTTCCGAGTGGATATCCACTGCACATAATGAATTGCTTAAAGAAAATATTAGTAACCATTGCTCTGCGGAATGCATGTTTGGATCAGGTATTTAATCAAAAATGCAATCGGATAATTAGCTTGCTTGATTTAGCCCAAAGAGAAATGGGAACAGCAAGATTGTTACACCAAACAGGTACATAAAGTTAGCTTTGAAAATAAAACAATATTATAATTCATTCAGTTTTCACAAACTTTATCAAAGATACCAACAGCCAGTAATGCGTTGTGGTGATGAACGTACACAATTTTGGTCACTGATATTCAGACGAATATGAGCAACATCAATACTTTCAAGTCTACTATTAGCCAAATATTTACAGCCCGACTATTGTGCTCATCTTTGTTGTTATTACAACGTTTCGGCTGTTGTGCTCTCCGAGCGTCGTCATTAAGTGCTTCAGATAGGTCAACTGTGCACTGAGCATTTTTTTTTTTTTTTTTTTTACTCAGTATATTTCAAAACCTGCTTCGAAATCACCATTTTACTAACGAGCTTTAAAGCAAACTTAAATTACAAACCTTACAACAGATACTTTAATAAACTGATTGCTACAAAACAAATCTTTGAATTGAAGCGTAATGAATGCAAAGGTTTTCTTTTTAATTGAATTTGTTTTCTTGAGTAATAAATATCTTGAGATTTCACTTTGCACAACAAAGCGAATATTGTTTCCCGCCTTTATTTTTGCCGTATTCATTTATGGTTTGACAAAATAACCGAACCAAATCTATGTCAAAACACTTTAAGCTACTGAAATGATGGAGCTGAAAAGAGACAATAATAGCCTAATGGATAAAACGTTAGCTCGTGAATTTGGAGGCCGAGTAATTATGAATTCAAGCCCTGGACCAGGTAGCACAAAGAGGTGGGGGGTGAACAATAAAAAAAAATGTTTCTAGACAAACAAGGGAACGAGATCTATCCACGCACATAGATAAAAAAGTTAATTTCGAAAATTTCTCTCGATCGACAGATACACCAATCAATATGTTCTGATAAGTTAGTCAGAATTTTAAAGCAATCTAGTAAACTTATTTTAGCACTTTGGTTGACCCGTATTAAACAAGAAAACTATAAAGTTTTCAACCTGATAGATAGTTATCACGTTTACAAAGGAAAACACATTTTAGACTTTAAAAAAATTACAGCTTTTTCTCGGTCAATAACAGAATAATTGTTTCTGCGTTAATATAAGTTTGCAATTTCTTACAAAATATCCTAAAGAGTTTCTCTCTTAAATTGGTTAGCCAGCCCTCACCAAACTAAATTTTGAGGCACAACACTTAATATTCTACTACTCAATTACAAAGACAACCTACCTTTTATGCATGAATGCGTTAGTTTTCAGAGTTCTTTAGATTTACCAAAAACGGTTCATAAATACTATTCAGATTCTTTTCCTACAGCGACCACTCGAAACAATATGCACATGTACCCAATTAGGGTACTGCACTGCACAATAACAGCTCCAGTTAAATGTTTTCCCTTGGTCAATTAAACAATCAGTTAAGCATATTCAATACCAAACAGGTAACTATGAGAAATCCACACGTTGAAAGTAAAAAGAATTCCAGTTTCAGTAGTTGCAAAATGAAAAAATATGCAACCGCCTTTGTTTAACAGCAATCCTGTAATTTCTTTCATTTGAAAAATCTTGCCACAGGTCCAACGGAAGTCAATTTTCAAGGATTTTTTTTTTCACTTTTATAACTTCGAAGGTGGGGAGCATAGAGGCTATATAGTACAAAAAAAAAGGGGGGGGGTTATTATTAACCAATCAGATTATTCAAGATTTTGCATGGACTGAAATTAAAGGTTTCTTTTATAAATTTGGACAAATCAGTCAAGTAACTTAGCAATAGTAGGTGGAATCGTAAAATACTCAATAACACAGGATACTTTCTGAAGAAATATGTATTTGCGCAGTGTCTTTTTCAAGCATCACATTTCCCAAACACTAAGTTACTACACTACAGCAACAACTATATAGTGGTTTATTGTCAACTTTAAGCGTGACATTTCTTCTAATTAATCACACTGACGCTTTTTCAGACACCCCACACACAAAATTTGGATGTTAAGAGTAAAGAGAAAATTCCGCAATTTCTGAATTGACCCTAAAGAAACGTTTTTACAATCAAATTAAACACAAAAAAAAGTTATGCGTGGTTCCTTTAGCTTACGAATGAGCAAAGTTTCTGTTATAGAAACTAAGTTTTGTAATAATGAGTATTTAATTAAAAAGAGACATTGATTATTATATGGATTATGGATACCAGTCATTAATAGAAAACTCAAACTGTCTTAAATGGTATCATTTACATTTTAATATTCAATCCAAACCAAACAAATAGCTGAAAGATTTTCCTTATATATTTATTTTCAAACTTCAATAAATAATTGAAACTTGAATAGCACCAATACTAAAAAAAAAAAAACATGTTCTATATGAAATCGGGTGTTTTGGAAGACTTCTTTTTAAAATCTGTCACAAAAAATGGCGATGTCCTCACACAAGGAATTTGCTCAGTCTAAAAACGGGGGCGACGAATCGTTGTTTAAGGAACTTGCAGTTCTTTTTTCGCCTGCCAACACACATGTTGACAGCCACAACACGAGAACAACCAGTAAATAAGAGAAAGACAATTTAACAAAACTTTCAATTAATCAACTATAAACGAATCGAAAAGCTTTCTTTAGAATAGATCGTCTAAGAAGAAAGCATTCAGTTCAGTTACTTAAACAAAAATTAAAAAGCAAAATGTAGACATATGAAGAGGAGTGTTGCTTTTTGAATTTTTACGATATATGCAAGGATCAGGAAAACAAGCAATTATCAATTCTTGGAAGTTAAAGAAAATGTTTTAGTTTAACTGATCAATTTACCACTCTAGAATTAGAGGTATTTCACTAGTAGCCTTAAGAAAAAGTGTTTAAAAGTTACTCTTTCCAAATATTGCTTGCTCAGATTTGGAGAGGGTAATGACCCCTAACAAAAACGTTAATGCTAAAATTGATAACCAAATTCAATCTCCATTTAACAAAATGAAGACATGGAAATTTTGGAAGTCATATCCATTAAAACTTTTAAAACTGATAGCGTAAAAATAGGACTTAAAATTAAAATGACAGAATTGAAAGAAATTTATTTATTTTTATTGGTTTATGAAAAATGATTGGGAACTACTTATGGACCTTATGTGGATTCTGATCGGGACGACTTGCTATTACCAAAACAAATAATGAAGGTTTTCTAAAGTTTGTTTTGTTATGTATTGATTGTTTTGTTTTAATTTTTAAAAAATGTTCAATTAATCACGAAAAACACTTTCGTACATAAAATCAAATGGAATCAAGCAAAATGTTCTTTTGGTTTGTCATATTTTGAATAGGTATTCTCTATTCAAACGTAAAAATAATTCGCAACAAATTATTCTTGAATATTATACTTGAAGTAAATAAAAGCCGTTCTACTTGGGCCCTAAGAAAAATGTTTAGTTTCTTAAATTTAATTAAACGAGCACAATGTATGATTGACACTTTTATCTAGTAATTTTAAAACTAATAACTCTAGGCATGTTGTTACATGAATGTCGACTGTAAAAAAGCCAACAAAAATCTCAATCAATTTTAGAGTAGAACTTAAAATTCTTTGATGGAAACTATAAGAAATAAAAATAAAGTAAAAATTAGGCTTCTTGTGTAGCACACCAAAACAAAAAAAAAAATAAATATATTTCACTTTGAACTCATCAGTAAGAGGTAAATAAATTTAAAAAGATTAAAAAATAAAAGAAAAAACTGAAAAAAGGCTTTTGGGAAATTAAATGATTAAATTTGAAATACGATTGATGATGTTGATATTAGAAACAGTAAAAATGACAACGGTCAAGACAAAGCGAATCGACAAACAGTACACAAAAAAAAAAAAAAAAAAAAAACTTGTCCAAGGTTCGATCAATCGATCGATATTCAAAATTCGATGATACCAAATAAAAAGAAATCAGACAAGTACCAGCATTACTGACATTCTCTAATTTCCAGTTTACTGCCATAAATGCTTTTATTTTATTATTATTTTTTTTATTTTACTCTCTCAACTTCTGGTAGTTTGAAAGGGGATGTTGAAGAATGCAACAAAAAGGCCTCTCTTTTTTTTTTTTAACTTTGAAACGGATATCTTCACTTTTTACGATTATAAAATAAAAAAAATTGCTAAGGTAAAAACTTAGATCAAAACGGATAACCATTTTGATTTGACTTTGATAAACACATGAAAAAAATTCGAATTATGACATTTTTTTAGTACAAGACATGCACCAAATGAGCTAGAACAAAAGCTATAAATTTGAAAATTATTAATCTTAAGAAAATTCATAAACCAAAATATTTTTTGTTAGATTGTTCCCCAACAAATTGATTTGCTTTTTAAAGTTAAAGAGGAAGAACTAGCAAATAATTATTTTCTTTTATCTAAGTGTTACTGTTTTTTAGCCTACTGATAAATGGCAATAAAAGAAAAAAAATTGAGAAGTAGATTCAGCCTTAAGGAAAGACCTTTAATCGGAAATTTTTACAGTGAAATTAATTAAGTTTTTTTACAATAAAAAAAAAAGGAAGGAATAACGTAAATGAAGAGGCTTTTTTTGCACATAATTAAGAACTCTTCTCACGCCCACATTTTTTTACCATTTTTTATTCTCACTCAGGTTACAGAAGAAAAAAAAGATATGAATGAAATTATGTTTTATCTGCTAGACCATGCGACTATGAAGAAAGAAATTTAGCTTTTTTAGAGTCTACAATCAAATACTACAACACGTTTTTACGGCAAAGAAGGGGGCATTAAGTTAACCACTGAAACAAACAAAAAACATTAAGGGATATTTCCAGCTTTCTCCTGGCAACAAATGTAATTTATTTTTCATGTTTATTTTTTTTTTACCTGTTGGAAAATAGCGGCGGATAAATTAAAAAAAAAACAAAAAACAATGCAATATACTTTTTAATTCCGAAAACAGACGATAACTAACATTTATTTTATTATTGCTTCAGGGAGAAGAGATCTTTTTTATGAAAAGGTGAATGACCGATCGGAGTAGGGGAGGGTGGCTTTTTATAGCTAATTTCAAGTCGGCATTTTCCCTTAGCTGTATGAGTGTTGATTAACAGAAAAAGGACAAGAGAAGGTTGGACTTTTTAAAACCACGTGGCTTCCAACCCAATGCTTTCAACGACTAATGTATTGTATAAAGTACAAACATTTAATTAAATACACATCTAAATGATTCTATTTAATTTTTATTGTTCAAGTATTTAAAAAATTACATGTACAAAAGCACTATTAAAAAAGAAAGACTATTAATTGTTTATAAATTAAAATTTACTTGCAAAAATTTAAAGAGTATTATATATATTATCAACAAAATTAATGTTTTTTTTATGTTATTAAAATATTCAATATTGTTAATGTTATTTTATAAATTTAATTAAAATGACAATTATTAGTTTATGATTATTGTTTAAACTTTCATTGTTCACAAGACAAAAAAAATAAACTTATAGTTACCAACATTGATGTCTCATGGAAACATAAATCCTGTTTTTTGCAGTTTGCGAGTTTTTTCCTCATTGATAAGCTGAGGAATAAATATTTCATTTCAACACGTTGGTTTTCCAATAAGTGCAGCAGAACCTTCCAAATGGTATAATTTTTAACAGTTAACTCAATGATCACGTTGAAACCGTTTCATGAAAAAAAAAGAAAAATGAAAACCAACGTTTTTATTGTTTTCTTTTTGTTGTTTCGTTTGTTTTTAAGTCAGTCTTTAATTTTTCTTTTTTTTTTAAACTAATTTAACTTTTTTTTTCTTTTTACAAATCCAGTAACCGTTTTTAGTACCTTTGAGTTTGATCATTCGGAAAAAAAATCGATTCTTTTTTTACTTTCAAAAGAGTGCCTTTCCTATAGCTACACTACAATACATACACTCAAATGATTTCCTATTTCTTTTAAACGTGTATACAATGAAAAGAGAAAATATGTGTGTGGTAGAGTTATTATGCTCCTACTTAAGACAGTTTTCAGTCGTAAAAATAAATCATGATAAGACAGTCAAACATTAAGTAGTAAAAATATACTACTACTAGCAGGTCAAGCGAAAGAAGAGACTGAGGCGTCGAGAGACCGTAAAGAAAGACTATGACAGTAGCGTTATACTAACACTGGTAGTAGCAACGTACTTTGCTGGTTGTTGTTGGTTAGTTGAAATCAGCGGTGGAGGGCCGAACCGAGGAGCAAAACCACAAAGACGAGGAGCGGCCGCCGACAGCAATCCACATGGCTGCCATGTTGAAATGAACGCATGCATACGCACACAGTTTTGTACCTCCCTGCTTTGAAGAGCGCCTAAAAGTGCACGCACACCGAACAGAGAGAAAAAGTACTATAAGCCTCCGATGTCTTCGCCGCTTTTTCTGGCTAACCAAGCCAGAAGTACTCTCCTCCTTACAACAGTTGTTCTTCTACTTGTTCTCTCTCTTTTTTTTCTTCTCTCTTTTTTTTTTTTTTTATATATAGCCCACTCCGTCGGTCTGCTTACACTCTTTTTGCAGGCCACCTTTTTTTCTTCTTCACTATCTTCTCGTCAATTCTTTACCCGTCACCGCGCACTGACCACCCGATGCCCTCCTTACGCTCCTTCGTTAGTTTTCTTTTCTTCCATCTGTTATCGTGTCAAAAATGACACCCTATTTTCTTATACTTTCTCGAGACTTTTCCTATCTATCTATCTATCTATCTATCTATCTATCTATCTATCTATCTATCTATCTAATTCTGTGCATCTTAATCTTTTATCCCATGCTGTGCATATCCATTTCATACTGTGCATATTTCATTCTGTTCATCTATCACATACTGTGCATATCTATCTATCTATCTCGATCGATCGATCGATTTTCTTTGCTGTTTTGTTATATATACTGCCATTAAAAACATTTCCTTTATTTTCTTACTTCACTATCCGTCTTTCAACTGATGTATTTTCCCTCCTCGTCCGTCGAGTGCCTCTCTTTTATTTTTACTTTCTCATCATCATCATCATTACCCGTTTTTCTTAAAGACATATGCCATTCTTTTATCTTCATCCTCCTCCTACTTCGTCGTCACTTTTTCACACTCCAAATTGTTAACCAACTTTAAGAGCGTTACTTTCCCCAGTTTTAAACTCGCCTATCTTGAAAAAAAAAAGTTATCGTTCCCGCTTCCATTTTTCTTCTTGTGATTGTTGATTAGCCCTGTATAACATTTTTTATCCCTCGTATTTTTTTTTATCCAAGCCAACTTAATTCTCTTTTATTTATAATTCTTACATTCTATGATGCACCCTCTCTATTGATCAATTCCTATCTCTCACTTTTTTCTATCTCATTGTTATCAATCTTTTTCTTTATTTTCTTTTTACACATATAGAAACATAGCATTCCATTCTGAATATTTCCTTCCCTCTTTTCATTGCTCTCTTCTTTTCACTCTATTTATCTTCCATTTTGTTGCTTTTCTTTTTCTTAAACAAATAAAATTTCCCTGGCCATTTCGTCTTTATCACATTGCCTTAAGGTGACTCGTCAGCATAGTCGTTTGCTGGAACATTACGATGTTGGTGACATTTTTTTAAGTTAAGGTATTAATTCATTCCATTTAAAAAGTTCTTAAAACTATAGGTTGTTTTTTTTTTTGTTTTTTTTTTTTTCACTTGAACACACTTTCTTTTGTTCATTTTTTTTTTATCGTTTTATATTCCCCTCTCTCGCTCCCTAACTGCTTTCTTCCCTTGCCTTTTCTTCTCTTTACTATCACTTGTGCCTGGCTCCAAATCTACGGGGGAAAATCAAACTTCAAAACAAAAATGTGTAGAAGTTCTTTAGCTAGTGATTGTTGTAAATCGGGTAATAGATTTAAGTGCTCGTTGATCCCAGATTCTAACATTGTTTGGATATATTTCCTAATAAACAATGTCAGATGAAGGGGAACCTGAATGAAATGAAAATTAGACTTTTTAATCGATTTCGCCTCAAGCAAGACAGTAAAAGCTACTAAGACACAAGAAGAGGTTGAATCAATTACAGGGGGTGTCAGATAAATGGCAAGAGAAGGATGGAAACACAGGTGTAGAGACAGTTGCGAAGGTAGAAAAAAAGGAAAATAACAAGTTATACGGGGTGATGTAGAAAGGAATGGAGTCAAGTGGATGAAGAAAAGAAGCTGATGGTGTAGAATTATAGGCTGCATTTGGTAGATCTAACTGTAAATGGATGCGACCTTGTTGCCAGTCTGGTTGCACGAGTAAATCCTTGTGGTGGGACACCAGTGACTTAAGTCGGAGCAGAAGCCATGAAAATATTTGTAGAAGAGACAGAGGGAAGCCACATCCCGCCGGTGAAAAAGTGGTTGGAGTCGAGCTGCCAGGTCGGAACCTATCACATTACAGATTCACCTTTGGAGCCTATCGAGAACAGTGGGATGAACAGCAGGAGCGCCTGACCAGATATGACAACAGTATTCTACGTGATACACGTTGGGTGATCATGTCTCGAAAGAAACAAGACTGACTAAGCAGAAGATTTTCCCGCAGTAGGTTATCATTACTTTCTGTGGTAGGCTGATTGCAAATATGTTCTGCTATTTAACCTATAGCTGTAGAGAGAAGTGGCGGATTAATACCTTTTTTAAGTATATTTTTGCATATGTGAATGCAATGAATTCAACTGGAATTCGAACCTCGGCTCTCCGATTTCTTATTCCGAGCCGATCTCAACTGCACTACAACGAACATCGAGAAACATATATGCATGTGCTTAATACATCTATTTGTATTGACTTCATTCTTTGGACATTTCGATGTGTTGTGATGGTTAAGGAGGTTTGTCTCGCTACATCAGTTACGACTGACCAGTGAGTTCCATCCTCACTGGGTGCTCCATACTTGTGACATTAAGCTATATCTAAACTTTTTATCAAGTGCCATACGTGATACACGCTTTGGGCGACCATGTCTTGAAAGAGACATGACTGACTGGGCAGAAGAATATCCCGCAGTAGGTTGCCATTGCTTTCTGTGGTAGACTGTTTGCCAGCCAAGACTATAGAACCCAATCTATTCTATTATTTAACCCATAACTGGAGGGAAGAGACGGATTAATACCTTTCCCAAGGGTATTTGTGCGTAAGTGAATGCAAGGAATTCAACTTGAAATCGAAATCGGCACCCCGATTTGTCGTTCCGAATCGCTATCCACTGCACCACAAAATCTAAACAGCACTATTATTCCATTTTTTTTTTTTTTTTTGCTTTCTTTCAGCACCGGTAGTCAGTTTCTATTGTTTTTATTGCAAACAATTTCAACAGTTCACTACGTTCCGAAGCAAACAGATATGGGGATCCCTTCGCAACCAGAAATAATAGATTCACGGATTCAACTATCAAAATGTAGGCTATGAATAGATTTTGGCGAGCTCAATGAGCCCACACAACTGGAGGGTTCAGATACTAATAACGCACAAGAAAATTTTGAAATTTGACCAATTACAGGGGAATTTTGAACCCGTATGAAATTAGTATTACAGAATATTCTAAGGCCAACATTAGCAACTTCGAACCAATGGCCTATGATACTATCACTAGCCTTATTTTAACAACAAAATATTTAAAAAACATCGATTTTGTTGAAAAATTCACTCATCTAATCTAATCTAAACTTATTTATAAATGGAACTTTGTGTGTGTGTGTGTGTGTGTGTGTGTGTGTGTGTCCGTTACCTATAGACTCCGAAACGGCTGAACCGATTTTCTTGAAAATTTACACAGTTGTACTATAAGCGTCTGCGAGTGTTCTGAGGTAGGTTTTGTGTCGAGGTATTCCCTATAAATATCGAAAATCCATATTCGAAAAAATCGGGTTATAGAAGGAGTGGTCCGATTTTAATCAAATTTGATACACTCATGGACAAAGACATAAGAAACGATATTCAGAAGTTTCAAGGTTGCAGTTCTTACAATAGTGCAGAAAATCTATAATATCTATATATATATATATAAAAGGCAAGATGTTTGTGTGTGTGTCTGTTTATCTGTCTGTATGTCCTTTATACAAATCCACAATTTTTATCCGATTCTCACCAAAGTTCACATAAATATTCTTTAGGCTGAGTCTGAGCTCCAGGACCATGGATTAGTTTTAAAGCTTTCATTACATCCGAGCAACACCGGGCTATACTGTTAGTCAAACATAGGTTGCTTCAGGGCCCCTCTGGAATTAGGGGCCCTGAAGCCTAAACTTCATTAGTTTCATAGTAGATCTGCCATTGACACCACCGCACATCCACAGATAATCATTCAAAATATTAAAATATAAAGAAGTTATTTACAAAGCATGACCTATTTTTGGTAGAAGGTCACAAATATAGAGCACCAAGAGAGGAACCAAATCACTGATGATTCATAATGATCTGAGAGACCAGCTTACTAACCATAAAGAAAAACTCTTTAAAATTGTCAAAAGATTTTTCATTCCATTATCTATTAATCATATTAACCGCCACAACGACCCCGACACTTGAAAAGCTATCAATTTAATTAGAAATAAATAACTGTTACGTTCATTACAAAAATATCCCAATTCCAAAGTAAAATAAATATGAGTGCTTTGTTGTCTAAAATTTGTAAATATCATTGTGTTTACATCAATCAACCATGGAAAAGGAAAGTCGGTGTTCACTCAAAAGTAAAACAACAACCAGGCTACGTGATCAGACTTTAACATGTATATATATCAAAGATTAATATTAACATGTTCGTTCAACAGAGAGAATATGTTTTTAAATACTTTGTATTCTGTAGAGACGCCTGAAAAACATAATTAATTCATTATTAATTTTTCGAATTTGTGGGAGGTTTAGGGAATAAAAACGTGGACTGTATATTCAACACGTTCACAAAGAGAAAGGAAAAGAAAAAAGAAAGCAGAAGAACTATATATCCCAAATTTTATAACCCAGAAGTTGTTGAGGTGATTTAATTTTTTGTTTATTTTAGTCCATTTTTTTTTTTTTATAAAAGCATCTTTCGTGCGACATCAATTAGACTAGACCAGGGATTTTTAACCGCGTCCTCTTAAGCGTGCTGCGAAATATTGTCATGGTATACATATTTACCTGCCGTATGCATGGTCATCAGTAAAAAGAGCAACCCAAATGGCCAAATACAGGTGGCGGATACTAGAATCAAGCAGGTACAAAAATTTAAAAACCTAGGAAGTGTTCTAAGAGGAGATGGAAAGTGCGACACAGAAACCCGAAAGCGAATTGGCATGGCGAAGGACGCGTTCCAGAAGCTGAGTAAAGTATTAAGACACAGGAAACTTTCACTAGAAAAAAAAAAGAAGAGAGTACTGGATTACTAAGTGATGTCAGTTTTTCAATACGGCAGTGAATGTTGGACAATATCATCGAAGATGAAGGAAAAACTTGAAGCAGTGGAAATGTGGTTCTACATAAGGATGCTACGAATATCGTGGACTGAGCATGTGAGCAACGATGAAGTGTTGGAAAGAATGGCAACGAAAAGAAAATTAATAGTGAGCATCAGGAAGAGACAACTGAAGTTCCTGGGACATGCAATGAGGAAGAAGGTCTTGCAGAACCTGATACTGACAGGCCAGATAGAGAGAAAAAGAGACAGAGAAAAGCAGTGGATAACATATTTGAAGGGCCTAAGCAAGTGGATGACAGAACGGGGGTTACGTGGTGTAACAGGAGAAAGCGTGCTAAGAGCCACCAGGGATAGAGAGACGTGGAAAGCCATGATCGCCTACGTCCTGAAAGGACAGGGCACAAAGAAGAAGAAGAAGAAGAAGAAGAAGATCTGCCGAGTAGGCATGACCAGAAAAGAAAAACTTAGTCATGCTAAAACAGGCTTTGCATCCAGTTATCGCATAAACGGAGGCTGGGTAATCTTTGACCAGTGGTCCGAGCGTCCGCGCTCTGGTTACCCACATTAAAAACAGACCTGGTGTCACAACTAGCTCTAGTGGGGAGTAAAAGAAATACAATACATACTGCTGCAGGTCACCTGCCGGGTTGGGATTATCATCTCTCAGTCGCATCTTTTTCTTCAGACTGAGTGCTGCTCAGTTGCTCAGGGCAAAAACGCAGCTGAGAAAAATAAATACTGAGAGGTTCCCAGTGTCGGGGAACAGATCCATGAGGCAGCATCACCACATTTCACATAGAGGGTTGGATCGGTGGTTGCCACCGCCGAGACAAGCGCAACAAGGGCTGGGCAAGTTTTGGACCTAGCCTGAGCGTAACGCGCGCCCTCACAATAAAATCTTATATCCCATCATGTTCAAGTGGAGAGACAAGGTAAATATTCATAAAATGTTCGTATTTTATTGAATAAGCTGCACAAATAGTTAAAAAGAAGCATTGAAATAAAGTAAGTTTATATTTGTTATTTTATTTTAATCTATAGCTTCGTTTTTATTGCCCCTGGGTGCGCCGTTGGTTTAAAAGTTTGAGAAACTAGGCAAAGGGCGATTTCTTAATGACTCCTCTGACTACTTCAACAGTTACTCAGACTGGCTACTTGACACGTTGGTTTTTATTTATACCTGGCGCGCGGGCGAACTAGTGAACACAAGAATACAGGTTTAATTTAACAGAATTTAACATTTAACAAAATTTAAAATAAACAAAAAAATGCTCGGCCCTATTTGAATATGTGTTACTTGAAGAGTATAAAGTTTCTAACAGCATAATATGTATACATAATTAAAAGCTGAAACTTTGCAGTGTAATAATTTGACATTTGTTTTAAATATCGATGTGGTGTAATTTTTTTTATCTTTATTCGTGAATTATAATTCAATTTTATTTTAAGTTGGTCTCCATCTTGTAAGGATATTGTATCTAATTTTCAAAAAGAGGTTTTTATTTCGTCTGAAATTGATCAATTAATTGAATATGGTCGAATAATGCCAATTACATGTCGGGGATACTAAAATCAAGCAGATGTAGAAATTTAAATATCCGGGAAGTATTCTGACAGAGGATGGAATGTCCGACACTGAGATCCGAAGGTATATTGGGATGGTCAAAGAAGCATTCCAAAAGATAAGCAGAGTATTAAGAGACAAGAATATTTCATTGGAAACAAAGAAAAGAATAATGGATTTTTATATGATGTCTGTTCTTCAATATGGCATCGAATGCTGGACAATCTCATCAACGATTAAGGAAAGACTTAAAGCAACCGAAATGTGGTTCTACAGAAGGATGCTGAGGATACTATGGACCGAACATGTGAGGAAGGACGAAGTTTTAGAGTGGATGGAAACAAAAAGGAAACTTATACTTAACATCTAGAAAAGACAGTTACAGTTTCGGGGACACAGAATGACGTAGGCGATCATGGCCTTCCACATTCTTCCTATCCTTTGTAGCTCTTAACACCCTTTCTCTTTTTGCCCCTTCCAAACCTTGCTTTTCCATCAATTTGCTCAAGCCCATCAAATATGCCATGCGTTGTTTTCACTTGTCTCTCTTTCCCTCTATCTGTCCTGTGAGTATTCAGAGTACCTACTATCGACCGGTTTCACATTCTACCCACTTTTTTTGAACAGTAGTAGATGTGATCGCCTTGTTTCTTGTTTAGGAAGAGGTTCCCGGTTCATCTACCGCCTCCTTCGGTCTTAGTGTTAGTTCAGCTGGAAGCTCTTTGCAGTTATTGAGTGTGGTGGCAACGTCTCTTCATTCTGTGGGTACCGGGTTGGCAGTTTCCTGGTTGCTGCTTCCGACTGGTAATTAGGAGCCCGAACTCTTGCGTGGCGTCTTGAGAAGCTGCTCTGATCAACAGTTGAATAATATCGCGGTTCCTGTAGTGCCATATCGCGCATGGACGGGCATCCCTGCATGAACCTCCGGTGGGCAACCCCGAGGCCACATTATGTTGCAGGCTGCGCCAGTCTCCATCTCTCACATGCTGCAAACAGTGACCGACTGATTCTACTCTAGACCTCTCTCCTTAACTAAAACTATGAAAACAACCAAACAAAATAGCAAAACCAAACTAATCAAAAAATGCCCAAACCTGTCTGCGCCTCTTTCACTAACATACGAGGTATCCACACTAACTTTTACAGCGTAGAATCATTCCTTCAAACTAACTCACCTGATATCTTAGCCCTATGTGAAACTAACCTTAACTCTTCTATCTCCTCTTCTGAGTTTTACGTTCCTGGTTACCTTCCCCTCTTCAGGAAAGACTCCAATGTCCATATACATGGGTTTGGTGTATATGTCAGCGAACACCTCACTCTAGCTAGGGTGACATCTCTTGAATCCCTGGACCATTCTTTCATGTGCTTCTGTCTCTCACTTCTAAGCTCGGTTAGCTATCTCTTTTTTCTCTACCGCTCCTCCTCCTCCCCTGACTGTTCGGTACTTGACAGCATCTCTGACAATATCGACAAGGCCATTTCTTCTCATCCATCTGCCCATATATTTGTGTTTGGTGACTTTAACGCTCACCACACCAAGTGGCTAGAGAATTCCGTCATCGACCGTGATGGTGTCCACACCATTAATTTTTCAATCTCCCAATCCCTTACGCAAGTGGTGGACTTCCCCACGCGTTTCTCCAATAGCCCTAACGGAAGGGACTCGCTACTAGACCTCTGCTTCACTTCCATCCCAGACTCTTCCACTACCAGACAGCTCTGCCCTCTCGGAAACTCTGACCACGCCGTAGTTTCCGTCAACGTCTCATTCCACTCCCCCCACTACCCAAGAAACACAGACCAGCAGAATATCCTACTGCTACCAAAGAGCATACTGGGATTCGTTCCGAGACTTCCTCTGTGATGTCCCTTGGATCAACGTTTTTAGTCTTCCCGTCGAAGACTGTACATCCGAGGTCTCCTCCTGGGTTTCATCCCTGCCAGGAAATTTCAGCTTAAATTTCATTCGTCTCCCTGGTTCTCACCTGCTTGCTCGGCCGCCATTGCCCACCGGAATCATTTCTTCCGGCTCTATCGTAGCCACGCGTCGGACCAAAACAGGCGCCTTTCCGCCTCAGCTCGTAATAAGTGTAAAAAGATACTTAACGAAGCTAAGATGTTGTTTTCTACCAGAATGAAGCAACGCATAGCATCCTCTAAGTTCGGCGCCAAAGACTACTGGCGACTCTATAAAAGCGTGCTTAACAATACTCCCACTAATCAATGAATTTGAGGTCCTCAATTCCTCAGCGGACAAGGCTGAATGCTTTGCTCGCAGATTCTTGAACAATTCGAGACTAAATTCGTCTAGAGTTTCTACACCCGACTTCCCACCTAGAACTGAAGCTCAACTGAATGACGTCCGTATTACACCCTCGCTGGTTTCTAACATAATCTCAAAACTTGACCCTCACAAAGCGAGCGGTGGGGACGGAACCCCAATCATAGTCTTGAAGAAATGTGCCTCTGAACTCTCCTCTGTCCTTTCTATGCTCTACATCTTCTGCCTATCTTCCTCCTGCTTTCCTGCCTGTTGGAAGTCTTCTTCTGTAGTTCCTATATTTAAGAACACTGGAGAACCCTCGGACCCCGCAAATTACCGCTCTATCAGCCTTCTTCCGATCTTTGGCAAAGTCTTCAAAGCCATTATCAATGCCGAGGTGGTTCAGCATCTCACAGCCCACAGGCTCCTCTCGGACAAACAGTAAGGCTCCCACTTCACCAGGTCTACTGCTGATATGCTAACGACCATCACCGAGTATATATACCAGGCTCTCGACAAGAATGGTGAAGCCCGAACCATTGCCTTGGATATCTCTAAAGTGTTAGACAGAGTCTGGCATGCTGGCCTTCTACGGAAAATGCAGAGCTATGGTATAATTGGACATTTGTTGAACCTAATCCAGTCATTCCTCTCTAACCGCACATTGAAAGTGATATTAAACGGATATACCTCCCAGAACTACCCTACAAATGCGGGTGTCCCACAAGGCTCTATCCTAGGTCCTACACTCTTTCTGATCTACATCAATGATCACCCCGATACCATAACATCCCAAGTAGGTATGTACGCCGATGACACCACAGTTTACTCTCGCCTCGATCAAACATCTGGTGTGGGCGACAAAGCGAACCTCGCTGCCGAGCTTGAAAAGGACCTCCAATCCGTAGTGGACTGGGGTATGAAATGGTTCGTAAATTTCAATTCTTCCAAAACGAAGCTGCTATCAATTAACCATCATAGACAACCGCACCTACCTCCCATTAGCATGGAACAGGCTTGCCTCCCAGGGAGTAAAACACTACGCCTGCTTGGCCTCACACTCTCAGCGGACCTCAAGTGGAATGACTATATCGAATCCATTGCTAAATCCGCTGCTATGAAAGTCGGTTCTCTGTGCAGGGCCCGTAAGTTTTTTCCGTCTGAATCTATCCTGCACATATACATATATAAATCTACCATCCGCTCGTGTATTGAATACTGCTGCCACATCTGGTCGGGTGCCCCTGCTATTCTCCTCGAGGTTCTTGACAAAATACAACGGAGAATTTATAATGTGATCGATACCGACTTGGCTGACCGGCTGCAGTCACTCTCTCACCGGCGTGACATGGCTTCCCTGTGCCTCTTATATAAATACTTTCACGGCTTCTGCTCCGATGAACTTAGATCACTGATGCCCCCTAGGTACGAATTTGCACGAGATACTAGATTAGCAACTAGGTCCCACCCTTTTACAGTGAAACCGATAAAATGTAACCGCAATTTCTACTCCAACAGCTTCTTTGCTCGTACTTCTCGCCTGCGGAATTCCCTTACACATACTTGCTTCCCCGACTGCTACAATATTCAGGAGTTTAAATGTAAGGTCAATAGACACCTCCTAACACACTAACTCGCACCCATTCTCTCAGACACTCTTCCCATGTACCTCCTTACTCGTCTATCACCCTCCTTCTGACATTTCCTATATCTAATCGCTCTCTCAGCACCTTCCCCTATGTAACCCCCTGCGCTATAGTGGCAGTGGAATACTTTGCTTGGAGTGAAATGATTGAAAAAATAAAATAAAATAAAGGATTCGTCATCGGAGGCCACAATTTAAACCACCTAAGGCATGCAGATGATACAGTGCTGATAACAGACAGAGAAAGGAAACTACAAAACCTCCTACAGAAGGTAGCTGAAAAGAGTGACAAAAAAGGACTACAAATAAACTGCAAGAAACCCGAATGCATGGTCATCAGCAAAAAGGGCAGCCCAAAATGCCAAATACAGGTGGGGATACTAAAATCCAGAAAGTACAAAATTTTAAATATCTGGGAAGTGTTATAAAAGAAGACGGAAAATGCGACACAAAGATCCGAAGGCGAATTGGCATGGCGAAGGAAGCATTCCAGAAGTTGAGTAAAGTATCAAGAAACAGAACAATTTCGCTAGAAACAAAGAAGAGAGTACTGGATTGCTATGCGATGTCAGTTCTTCAATATGACAGTGAGTGCTGGCAACTGAAATGTGGTTCTACAGAAGGATGCTGTGGATATTATGGATCGAGCATGTGAGCAATGATGAGGTTTTGGAAAGGATGGAAACGAAAAGGCAATTAATATTGAGCATCAAGAAGAAACAGCTGAAGTTCCTGGGACATGCAATGAGGAAGGAGGGCTTGGAGAACCTGATACTAACAGGCCAGATAGAGGGGAAATAAGACAGGGAAAGCAATGGATAACATATTTGAAGGACCTGATCAGGTGGATGATGGAACGAAGGTTGCGTGGTATAACAGGAGAAAGCGTGCTAAGAGCCACCAGGGATAGGGAGACGTGTAAAGCCATGATCGCCTACGTCCTGAAAGGACAAGGCACATAGAAAAAGAGGAAGAATTTATACAGACTGTTGAAATTTGTCTTGACTATCACTACAAATTCAAACTGTATAGAATATGACATACATGCCTGACGTTAGAGACAAAGAAGACACGTTCTAGTCTTCTATATCGTAATAAGTACAAGACAATTTCCTCACAGTCAACGAAAAGATTTGAAGCAACAGAGTTTTTCTCCTATGGATGGAATATGTGAGCGACAAGGAAGTCTTAAGGAAAATAGGAACTACAAAAAACGGATACTTGCAAACAGAAAGAAGTAGCTAAAATTTCTGGAACATACAATGAGGAAAGAAGGTCCGAAGAATTTAACATTCTCAGAAAATTAACGTATTTGAATGAACTGATGGCAAAACAATGACAAATATTATTGGTAATATGAGTCGTTACATTATAAGGAAAAATTTGACATTCATTGACTGAGTAGTCAGTGTTGGTGGCAGTTGAAATTTATAAAATCTTTCCCTTAAAACATTTTTCAAGAAAATAGGTTTTACAATTACACTGTTATTGCTCTTCCCAGTATTGATTAGACTTTCCTTCCTAACTTTTTGCTCGAAATTGTGTCATGTCAACATCATGATCATGTCATAATTCTCTCTTCGAGTTTTATCGTAAATGTTGCTGTTGTTGAAATTCTTCAAGAGACAGTAAAGTTTCAAAAGTTATTTAGAGTTATCTAAACTTATTTATAAATGGAACTTTGTGTGTGTGTGTCTGTGTGCGTGTCCGTTGCCTATAGACTCTGAAACGGCTGAACCGATTTTCTTGAAAATTTACACAGTTGTACTATAAGCGCCTGCAAGTGTTCTTAGCTAGATTTTGTGTCGAGGTACCTCCGATAAATATCAAAAATCGATAATCGGGTGATAGAAGGAGTGGTCCGATTTTAATCAAATTTGATACACTCATAGACAAAGACATAAGAAACGATATTCAGATGTTTCAAGGTTGCAGTTCTTACAATAGTGCAGAAAATCGATAATGTATATATATATATATATATATATATATATATATATAAAAGGCAAGATGTTTGTGTGTGTGTCTGTTAATCTGCCTGTATGTCTGTATTTTTTTCAACCCTTTTATTTTCGTTTTTGCTTCGGGTTTGGCTCTAAGTAGGTATAAATGAACGGTTAGCTATTAAATTAATAAAGAGTGAGTTTAAGTCTAAGGTGGCCACTTGTGGTTTCCAGATTGAAGAAGCTGAACACTTGGTGCGTACTTATCGACTCAACCGAGCAATTATGATCTTTTACTTGTATATACCATCACTAGCAGTATAGCCCGACGTTGCTCGGGTGTAATGAAAGCTTTAAAACTAATCCATGGTCCTAGGGTTCAAACTCTTTGGACGTTGGCACCAAAGACTAAAAAGTAATAGTTGTTTCCAGTTAAAGCGAAACCGTGGACTGAAAGAAAAACGAATGGATGTAAGTCAAATTTTGATTTCCTGCTATCGATATCAGTTGACGACGAAAAAAAACTTATTTAAGTTTTTTTCGTCGTCAACTGAATTTTCAAGGCTAAATAAGTCCTCTGAAAAAATGGTATCATGGCAGAGACTAAGAACTACAATTATACCTACTTAGAGTCAAACCCGAAGCAAAAACTAAAATAAAAGGTCTGAAAAAAAAACAGACATACAGGCAGATTAACAGAAAATCGATAATATATATATATATATATATATATATATATATATATATACATATATATATATTATCGATTTTCTGCACTTTTGTAAGAACTGCAACCTTGAAACTTCTGAATATCGTTTCTTATGTCTTTGTCTATGAGTGTATCAAATTTGATTAAAATCGGAACACTCCTTCTATAACACGATTTTTTCGATTATGGATTTTCGATATTTATAGGGAATACCTCGACACAAAACCTAGCTAAGAACACTCGCAGACGCTTATAGTACAACTGTGTAAATTTTCAAGAAAATTGGTTCAGCCGTTTCGGAGTCTATAGGTAACGGACACACACACACAGAGACACACACAGACACACACGCACACAGACAAAGTTCCATTTACAAATACGTGTAGATATGAAGTACAGGCTAATAATAATACGTATTTTAACATAAACAATGTATAGATTGATATGAACAGATTTAGATATGTGTGAAGGGATTAAAATAGATAAAGACAGATGTGAACTGACAGATAGCTATTTACATGTAGAGAATGTTGTTTGCTTTCTATTCTTTAGGTTAGATGTGAATAGATATGAATAGACTGATCTAAATAGATAGATAGATAGATAGATATGAATAGACTGATCTAAATAGATAGATAGATAGATAGATAGATCTTTAACTGTCCTTTCTCTTCACTAAAGTCTTCTCATTCTCTTTCACTCCCAGTAAGCCCCTTGTGCCTTTTTTAAAAATCGGTATCACCCAAAGTTAAGCAGTAAAGCCACTAAGACACATGATTTACAGAGTTTGGAAGAATTAGAAATATGATTAGTAATAATGAGCAGAAATTAGATAGATAGATAGATAGATAGATAGATAGATAGATAGATAGATATGACAGACTTAGATAGATAGATAGATAGATAGATAGATAGATAGATAGATAGATATGAACAGACTGAGATAGATAGATAGATAGATAGATAGATAGATAGATAGACAGACTTGAGATAGATAGATAGATAGATAGATAGATAGATATGAACAGACTAGATAGATAGATAGATAGATAGATAGATAGATAGATAGATAGATAGATAGATAGATATGAACAGACTGAGATAGATAGATAGATAGATAGATAGATAGATATGAACAGACTGAGATAGATAGATAGATAGATAGATAGATAGATAGATAGATAGATAGATATAAACAGACTTAGATAGATAGATAGATAGATAGATAGATAGATAGATAGATATGAACAGACTGAGATAGATAGATAGATAGATAGATAGATAGATAGATAGATAGATAGATAGATATGAACAGAGTGAGATAAATATTAATGTGCTCAATTTTTATCTGCCTCCCCATATTGGCGGAATGCGGCACAAGGCCATTTTAAAGTGGGGCCGCCAAGCACTTAAGCACGGACCAAAATATCCCATAGACCCAACACAAGGCAGGGTCAGGGCTGCTGTCGAATTTCTCCAGACGAAACTCTGCCCTTCGAAACATAGATAGATAGATAGATAGATAGATAGATAGATAGATAGATAGATAGATAGATAGATATGAACAGACTGAGATAGATAGATAGATAGATAGATAGATAGATAGATAGATAGATATAAACAGACTTAGATAGATAGATAGATAGATAGATAGATAGATATGAACAGACTGAGATAGATAGATAGATAGATAGATAGATAGATAGATAGATAGATAGATAGATAGATAGATAGATAGATATGAACAGAGTGAGATAAATATTAATGTGCTCAATTTTTATCTGCCTCCCCATATTGGCGGAATGCGGCACAAGGCCATTTTAAAGTGGGGCCGCCAAGCACTTAAGCACGGACCAAAATATCCCATAGACCCAACACAAGGCAGGGTCAGGGCTGCTGTCGAATTTCTCCAGACGAAACTCTGCCCTTCGAAACATAGATAGATAGATAGATAGATAGATAGATAGATAGATAGATAGATAGATAGATAGATAGATAGGATGGGATAGACAGATATGAAAATATCTGTATATGATAGATATCTATATATGATAGATAGGTAGATAGATAGAATGGGATAGACAGATATGAAAAGATAAAGGTAGATGTGCATGAATTTAGATAGATAGATAGATAGATAGATAGATAGATAGATAAGCAAACTTAAAAGACTATTTTAGTGTAAGAAAGACCAATAGATTAATTATTGACATTATATTAGAATTCGTTATAATCTACTTGAAAGTTATAATCAGTTATGCACGATCAGTATGTTTTATTCAAACAATTATAATATATTCTATATAGATACAATTTTGCTGACTATGAGACAATAGCTAATGCTACAAAATATAAGTTAGATACAAAATAAAATTAATGAAAATTACAGCTAGATTATTATTTACAACTTGTAAAAGTCTTGTCAACACAAAACACAATATAAGATAATCTGCACATTAAAAACATGAAAAAATTAGTTGACTAAAGAGTTGAAAGTTGAAAATCTCGATATCAGTTAACATCTATGATGAAAAGAATGATGGATAAAAAAAGTGATGACATTTGAATATGAAATCCATCTCAATAAGAATATGAAATCCATTCCATTTAATATGATCACATTCTCTAAGAATATGAAATCCATCTCAATAAGCATAAGAATTATGGGAATGTTTTGGAGTAACGCTTGTAAAAGCGATTGAAAGATTAGATACCTGAGAATGAATTAATATTATTTGAAGCAAAATTGGTGAGGTTTCTAGAAGGTTCTTGGGATCTGAAAAAAAAAAACTTTTATCGCTTGGTTACGAGTGATGACAATATGAGTTGAAGATGCAAATCATTATCTAAACTTATTTATAAATGGAACTTTGTCTCTGTGTGTGTATGTGTGTGTGTGTACGCGTGTGTATCTGTTACCTATAGACTCCAAAACGGCTGAACCGATTTTCTTGAAAATTTATACAGTTGTACTATAAGCGTCTGCGAGTGTTCTTAGCTAGATTTTGTGTCGAGGTACCCCTGATAAATACCGAAAATCGATAATCGAAAAAATCGGGTTATAGAAGGAGTGGTCCGATTTTAATCAAAGACATAAGAAACGATATTCAGAAGTTTCAAGGTTGCAGTTCTTACAATAATTCAGAAAATCGATAATATATATATAAAAGCTTTCATTACACCCACGCAACGCCGGGCTATACTGCTAGTCTTGTATAGAAATCATTGCTTGTGTATTTATAGAATAGAAGCACAAAAAAGAAAGAAATTGATAAGAAATGTTACCCTTTTGTTGCTAATATGTCTTCTAGTAGAAACTACCATGAAGAGAATTTGCATACTGACAAGTGAATCCCACATCATTAGAATGGGGAAGACCCAACAATCTACGAGTTAAAAAGATTTATTTTCTAGCATCATTACAATATAAAATAAACCTTTTTAACTTCAAGATTGTTGAGTGTTTCCCACGCTATCATTACAATATAAAAACGAATGTGCGCTGTGGTGTAGTGGATATCGATTCGGAATGACAAATCGGGAAGCCGAGTTCGAATTCCAGTTGAATTCCTTGCATTCGATTATGTGCAAATACTATTGGGAAAGGTATTAATCTGTCTCTTCCCTCCAGTTATGGGTTAAATAATAGGACAGATTGGGTTCTATAGCCTTGGCTGGCAACCAGTCTACCGCAGAAAGCCCAGTCAGTCGTGTCTTCTTTGAAACATGATTGCCCAAAGCGTGTATCACGTATGGCATTTGAGTGACTGACAATATAAAATACTGTGAAAAACTTTGACAAACAACAATTATACTAATCACACCTTTTACAAACCAATTATACATAAGTGCACAACTATAATATATATATACAATTATTTATTTACTTTTAGTCACAACAGAAAAGTATCAACTTCTTAAAAGTAATTATTTGCCAACCTGCATCATAAACATGAGACGATAAATGGTAATCAAAAAGCATTTCAAAGTAGGGGAACTACAGATTTGAGGAAAGGCTGAAACTAAAGTAGGGAGCTCAATCATGTTTATTAAATTAGCCTTGTGTCAAACATAACCGAACTTCCCATAATTTAAAGTTATCAGACGGTTGAGATATATAAATTTGTTTCGTTTGTATAAATAAATGAAAATGTATTTATCGAACAGTATAACATCTAATTGTATGTATGAAATGCTTTCAGAGAAAGTGTTGTAATGAGTCTAAAGAATTAAGAGTTCATTTGTTTTAGCGAAATGTAATTTGTTCATAAAAAGATAAGTCCATGTTTTCGCTACAACAAAGTAGTAGTAATGTCTTGTTCGTTTCTTTATTTTTGTGTACGGCGAGCACGTTGACATTAAGAAGGATACATAAAGAAAACAGCACGCAAAAAGGTGAGGGAGTGCGAATGTGTGTCGCTGGGACAGTTGTGTCGGATCAGCGGTTTGCTTGTTACATCGTGGCTGTGTTGAGTACGCTCTGCTTCCTTCTCTCTGTGTCACCAACCGACCGAAAAACGTGAAATATGTAGCCAAGTCGGTCACATGGTTAGCCCTAAACGTACACACATTTTTGGGCTGGAAGACATATGACACTGTCATTAAAAGTTTAATTAATAATATTTAATAACATCCTTAGAATATCTATTTATAAACAAAAGTAGTTGTGAGCATCATGAGTAGGTGTCAGGAGGGTTGTTTTTATGTTTAAAAGATGACACAGCCAAGGTGGTCTGGAAGGTACATAATATGTACTTGAGAACACCTTCAATCAGAATTTGTCATAGCAAATTGGGTTACCTAACCTAATTGGGCCCTACGTAGAAGGTTATGCACTGGTTATCAAAGTCTGTTAACATCAATCAGTCAGTTAAATGCCATGCGTGATACACGATTAGGCGATAATGTCTCGAAAGAGACATGACTAACTGGGTAGAAGATTTTCCTGCTGCAGGTAGCCATTACATTCTGCGGTAGACTGGATGCTAAGCAATATAGAACCTAATTTGTCCTTTATTTAACCCATAGGAAGAGACGGCTTAATACTTTTCCCAAGGTTATTCACGCGTAAGTGAATGCAACGAATTCAACTGGAATTTCTACCACAGTGTCACTTTGTTGGCATGTTAATAATAATATTTGTTTCAGTTTTGTTTAATGGCATATCAACCTTTGTAGGTTATTTAATGCCAAAAAAGCGGGGGTTTAAGGTATTATTTTAATGTTCGGTTACAGTGAGGAGGTTGATTTAGTCAGATTTTAATTAAATTTTTTGTTTTTATTCTTTTTTATTTTAGAAAACTGAAAATATCATCTAGTTTTGTATTAAATTATGTGTTCTGGTAATAATGTTTTTTCAAAAATGTATTGTTGGTAATATTTTTCCTTTAAAAATGTATATCTTTCTATAAAAATCTATTTTTATACTTTCATAGTGTTTTGACCCCAGTTTGGGGGTAAACTATTTGCCCATAGCTGGGACTCTAACAGGTGCTACCACTCCGGGTCAGGGTGGATCTGGGAACAACAGCAATTAAGAGCTGGTTCCATGGTCCTCACAACCTCCCAATCAGAGGCCTTGTTGCCGGATGCAGTTTACTGTCATGCCCAGGACGTAATAATAATATTAAGTATACATATCTTTATGAAACTGGATGCCATGACAATTAGATTGGAGTTCACAGAATCATTATGTTGGTTTGCTACTCCCTCAAACAAAGATAATAATAATTAAGCCTGCTAATAGAGTGGCAATTAGGTCTCATCCTTTTTACGGTTGAATTAGATAAATGTAGCTGTATTTTCTATTCTAATAGCTTTTATTTTCTCGTTTGTGAAAATCTATTTCGTTTTCCTACTGCTTACAATCTTCAAAGATTTAAATGTAACGTCAATAGCCATCTTCTGTCTGCCCGAAGTCTGTTCTTTAACTGTCCTTTCTCCTCACTAAATACATGGTTATCAGCAAAAAGAGCAACCCAAAATGCCAAATACAAGTGGGGGATGTTAAAATCAAGCAGGTACAAAAATTTAAACATCTGGGAAGTGTTCTAACTGTAGACGGAAAGTGTGACACAGAGACCCGAAGGCGAATTGGCATGGCGAAGGATGCGTTCCAGAAGCTGAGTAAAATATTAAGACACAGGAAACTTTCACCAGAAACAAAGAAGAGAGTACTGGATTGCTATGTGATGTCAGTTCTTCAATATTACAGTGAATGTTGGACAATATAAAAAAAATGAAGGGAAAACTTGTAGCAGCTGAAATGTGGTTCTACAGAAGGCTGCTGAGGATATCGTGGACCGAGCACATGAGCAATGACGAAGTGTTTGAAAGAATGGAAATGAAAAGCAAATTAATATTGAGGATAGGAACAGACAGCTGAAGTTCCTGGGACATGCAATGAGGAAGGAGGGCTTGGGGAAACGGATAGTAACAGGCCAGATAGAAAAAAAAAAGACACAGAGGAAAACATATTTGAAGGGCCTGAGCAGGTGGATGACAGAACGGGGGCAGCGAGACGTTACAGGAGAAAGCGTGCTAAGAGCTACCAGGGATAGGGAGACGTGGAAGGCCATGATCGCCTACGTCCTGAAAGGATAAGGCACATAGAAGAAGAAGAAGAAGAAGAAGAAGAAGAAGAAGAAGTCTTCTCATTCTCTTTCACTCCCAGTAAGCCCCTTGTGCCTTTTTTAAAAATCGGTATCAACCAAAGTAAAGCAATAAAGCCACTAAGACGCATGATTTATAGAGTTTGGAAGAATTAGAAACATGATTACTAATAATGAGCTGAAAGAAAACAAAGTAATCAAGAGGACAGTAGATAGCAATTAACTTTGTAATTAAATTTTTGCACGTTACAGTTGGCTGGAAAGCATAAAACCGGGGGGAATTCCACAAGCGAGAAGTGCGAGAAAAGAAACTGTTAAACATAAAACTTACGGCCACATCTAGCCAGCTCTACTGTAAATTGATGAGACCTCGTTGCTAGCTTAGTACTGCACTTACATTCAGAAAATTTAGGGAAGAGATAATCTGAACAATTACCATCTACGTATTTACAAAAAAGACATAGAGAGCCAACCTTACGGCGGTGGGTAAGCGACTGGAGCCGAGCAGCCAGATCAGAACTAATAATATTGCTGATTCTTCTTTGAATTTTATAAAGGAGACCAAGGTAAATAGCAAAAGGAATTAACCATATGTGACAGCAATATTCTAGACATGGTCGGATGATAGACTTATAGATGTACAAGAACAATACCGGAGAGAAAATTTGTTTCGGACGACAGATTGAAACAATTTTCATAGCAGGTGACCTAGCAATAGATTCAGTATAGTTCATGTTAGCTGGGAACGTTAGCCTAAGAAGACGCAATGCATCTCTTTGTAAGAGTTTAGCATTACCCATGCTGATGGAAGATAGAGAGGAATCTCTCAGATGATTAATGAAGAGAAGTTCAGTTTTGTTGGCGTTAAAATTGACAAGCCATATTTTGTCCCTGTTAGCAACGGTCTTGATGTCACTTTGGGCACATCTGCCATTTTGACCTTATCAGACTGATCAGCCTCACTATCGAGGCAGGAGTAAATGAATGTGTTGTCAGCGTAGATGTCAAGTTGAGAGCTGATGTGAAGGTTATTAATGAAAATCAAAAACAATGTTCAGCCAAGGATGGAGCTCTGGGGAACACCTGCGTTAGTAAGAAAGGATCTAAACGAGGATAACCTTCATTTCATGATTTGATAGGAAAGATTGGATCAGCTCAAAAATATGCCTGGAAGCACAGTATCTTTTTAGCTTGTCGTGTAGAACTGTATGCCAGACCCTGTCAAAGTCCTTGAGATGTCCAAGTCTAGGCTTCACTGTTTTTATAATAGACTCTTCCCGCAATTACCGTCAGTACATCAGCAGTGACCTGAAGAAACGAAAGCCGTATAGCTTGTCTGAGAAATGGCTCTATGATGAGAGATGATGAACCGATTCAGCATTGAGAAGGGCCTCTAGGAGTTTGCCAAAATAAGTAGAAGACTAAGGTAGATAGTTCGAAAAGTCGGACGGCTCACCAGAATTCTTAAAAACATGATCAACATATGATGACTTCCAATTTGCAAGCAGGAGGCAATTATTATATAGTTTAGAGAGAACATGAACCAGTTCGAGAACACATTTCTTAATTAATATTGCCATTGGATCCACGTGCACTGTAGGGCTCCAGGTTAGAGATTACAGCAGAAATCATGAAAGAGATTATATGCATATCACTGAGTTCTAAGAAGGAAGAAAGATAGTGACATACCGGATGAATCAAAAGTAGAATTTGAGGAGAATCTACGGGCAAAGCATTCAGGTTTATCAACATACGATAAATTGATTGAAGAGTGGGAAATAGAAACACTGCACCTGTTTAATAACTTTTTACAGAACCGACAGTAATCACGAGAGCCAAAGTTGTTAGAGGCTATGCAGTGTCTCATTTTCTTGACAAACAGGGACTTTGCTCCTTCGAGGACTCGCTTTCATTTATTGCGAGCAGCAACGAAAAGACGCCTGTTGTGACAAGAGCTGTCACACTGGTATAGCTGAAAATAGTTGTTCCTGTGTGCTATAGCGGCCGAACTGCTAATATGAAACAAGAAGAGGATTGAGGTTTCACTTGGTATTTCCGAGAAGGGATGAAAGCGTCTATGCCTGATTTGATCCAAGAAATCTCAAGGGCAATTTTCAGTTGGGAAGTTGAATATATCAGTACATGGGGCGTCACGAAGAAAATCACGGAGTGAGTCTTAATCAACATGCTAGAAGCGGAAATAGGTCTTATTACTAGATTATTGGAACAAAATTTCAACAACTACGACGGAGTGTTCAGAGAAGAGGGAAGTATTGCGAAGCTCGACAAGAGCGAAGGGAGGAGGTAAGAAATAAATCAAGTAGAGAAGCTTGTTGCTCAGTTTTGATTTTGAAACGAATAGGGAATTCCACGATTTGAACAATGGAAAAAATTAATGTCTGAATACCAGCAACATCTGTACCTTTAGAAGGTTTCAGTCACGTGTCATGGTGAACATTAAAGTCACCGATGACAAAGATGTTCGCAGATGGAAAATGCCCTTTTTATACTGTCAGATCTAATCTAATCTAAATCTATCTAAACTTATTTATAAATGGAACTTTGTCTGTGTGCGTGTGTGTCTGTGTGTGTGTGTGTGTCCGTTACCTATAGACTCCGAAACGGCTGAACCAATTTTCTTGAAAATTTACACAGTTGTACTATAAGCATCTGCGAGTGTTCTTAGCTAGGTTTTGTGTCGAGGTACCCCCGATAAATATCGAAAATCGATTATCGAAAAAATAGTGTTATAGAAGGTGTGGTCCGATTTTAATCAAATTTGATACACTCATAGACAAAGACATAAGAAATGATATTCAGAAGTGTCAAGGTTGCAGTTCTTACAAAAGTGCAGAAAATCGATAATATATATATATTTAAAAGGCAAGATGTTTGTGTGTGTGTCTGTTTATTTGCCTGTATGTCTGCATTTTTTTCAGCCCTTTTATTTTAGTTTTTGCTTCGGTTTTGACTCTAAGTAGGTATAATTGTCGTTCTTAGTCTCAGCCATGATACTATTTACTCAGAGGACTTATTTAGCCTTCAAAATTCAGTTTACGACGAAAAAAATTTGATATCGATACCAGGAAATCAAAATTTGACTTACATCCATTCATTTTTCTTTCAGTCTACGGTTTCGCTTTAACTGGAAACAACTATTGCTTTTTAGTCTTTCGTGCCAACGTCCAAAGAGCCTGAGCTCCAGGACCATGAATTAGTTTTAAATCTTTCATTACACCAGAGCAACGCCGGGCTATACTGCTAGTATTCTAATATACTGCAGTCCTAGGAAAACCGTGGGCGGTGTAAGAAAAAGTGGTAACTAACAGCGTTTAGTAACAAAAGACCGAAGCACGCGAAAAAACAGTCGGGGGCCTTAAGAAACAATTCCTTGGCAATCGAAAGATTATCTCGAATGTCAATACCAAGCCTGTGCATGTGTACGCTGGAATCTTTTCGGCAAAGGGGGAAATAACCTAGAACGAAGAATCCATTGGCAGCAATTGAAGAGTTCAAATTGGTTTCACAAAGGGGTTAATATATTGGGCGACCGTACCAAAAGAAAAGATTCTACGTTGCAGAAGTTGGAACGGATACCATGAATATGAGTAAAAGAATAGATGAGGGGGGTAGTTGGGTTTTTGTTTGATGGTTTAGTTGTGTTTTTTTTTTTTTTGTAATTTCCATGATATTTGTTTTAAATATAAAGAGAAAAGACCACAGTAATTGTCACTATTTGTCGTCTTAGTGGCATTATTACCTTGCTTGGAGTAAAAAAATAAAATGATAAATGTATAAAATGGTAACGTTTGACGCTGTGTATGTGTGTAGTGTGTCTGTGTGCGAGCGAGCGCGTTTGTCTGTATGTATGTAAGAGATGTGTGACAAAATATTACACACAAGCATAAAATGTAATGACTGGTTAACACACACACACACACACACACACACACACACACACACACACACACACACATACACACATACATACACACATTTCTTTTATAATTACAGGTCAAGGCAATAAAGGTACATTTTTATGCTTTAATTATTCCCGCTTCATGTTACCCATTGGACGGGGGCATCATTGCTTCGCGCGTACGTTAAAACAGGATGCGAATGGAGAAGGTTTTGTTTTTATTTTATTTATTTATTTTTTTGGTTTGATTTTATCTTTCTTTCTTTTTGTTATTGTTTTTTTGACAGTAATAAATTCACCCTGTAATCAACTACAATCCACAATATATATATATATATATATATATATATATATATATATATATATAAATGATTTTTTTTTCTTATAGGTTTTTTTTTCTGATCTAAAGCATCATGCTGCAAAAGCGATTTTTAAGACGTATCAAAACAAGATCCACATGAAGTGTATCTTGTTGATGCTTATGATTACCTTGGGATAAACACGTATTTAAAAAAAAAAGGAACTTTAAAGGAACTTCACCAGATAATTCGTAAGAGAATTTTCCCTTTCGAAATGGCAATATAATAGTGTCAGATTGTCACAGCACTTCACGCCTTTACTTCTGATTCTGTGAAATCTTTCCACAATTTTGGTCAAATTTAAAACTGCAGTTTACATTTTTACATGCGTGTAAATTGATTTTCTTTGGATTTATCTTTTCAAAGTAAACAATTTTATTTGAAATGATTGCAGATTGATTGATTGATTTGTTTTCTAAGTCTTATCAGACGTTTGAAGAGTATTTAATGCCAGAAATATTTTTTGGGCTAATTTTTTTTTCTGCGTGAAAGCTGGCATCGAAGCATTCTTACCAGTACAGAAATATCAAGTGAAACCACAATCTTCTTGATCCTTTTCTGTCTGTTCCGTCGCTGTAGCCCATAGGAATCACTGATTCCATCTATATCAGAGCGATAAGTCCGATTCTTTGTCATCGCTCCTAACGAAGCATGTCTTCAAAGAAGCAAATTTTGCTGAGACACCGTATGGTCTCTCACAATTTTGCTTCTAGTGACTATTGAAGGCTCTCTTCAAATGTGTGCTGAACAAGAGAAGATCCTCAATCTTTCTTCTCTTGAATCAATTTGAAGTGTTGTCATCTACTGCAGATAATGCAGGGTGCATAGTATACAAATCCTATATCATCCAACAATTAACTGAAAAGCAAAAAAATAAAAATGCACACCCGCAAAAATGGACCAGAATGACTGAAAACATTTTGGAAAAACCTAGACCAAAGTAAAAATTCACAATCAAGTGCAAAAAATTAATTTTGCCGATTAGGAAAAAGATTGACTCCGTGCTGAAAGAAAAGGACGAAACCAAATTTCGCGATCTGATGTTAAATTTACTTTCTAATCAATGAAGGGAAGCGATTTGCAAAATTGAGAGAAAAGTTAGCGTTCCAGTGTGAAAAGGTGAATTGGTATGTAAGAAGAGGGAAAGACAGTCAGACTCAGTCAGGCAAATGGGAGCACAGAGAGACGACACGCAAGATGTGACTAAAGAAATCTTAATTTGCCAACCCGGACGCAAAGTCGCGTCGCATATTCGTTCTCCTTCTTCACTGATGCTAATTTCTTTTACCTCTTCTCCATTCTCAAAATTCTCGCAGTCAACAAAGAAGAAGACAACAACAACAACAACAACAGCAACAACAACAACAACAAGACACTTTAACTGACTCCTAAAAAATTAGCGTCTGATAAGTACAATTTCGTTTATTGCATCACCTTCCTTTTGACTTTCTTGCCGGCTATAAAAAAGAAAATAACTCAGACCTTATTAGTAACCTGTTAATCTTTCTACATACGCACATTCTGCTACTATCAACTATAAGCCGGGTTCATTTAACTCCTTATTACTATTTCTCTGGAACATTTAACTATGTACATTTTCTCTTTGAACATTTAACTCATATAAATTAATTAACTACGTACATTTTTATTTTGAACATTTTACTTCTTACGAATTTGTTGTTCTGTTTAGTTAATAAAATTTTACTTTAACATACAAAACGAAATATTTCATTCTTCCACATTCCAACATCCAACCTTCAACCTTCTGACTTCGGTTGTGTTTGGCACAAGGCCAATTTGACAAACATAGCCGAGGCCCCTACAGATGCTGTATTCGGAAGCTCTCTTTTAACTCCACTCATCTCTTTATTTTTTTAATCATTTCACCCAAAGCAAAGCAGAACTGCCACTGGTGCGCATGGAGTTACAAAAGAGGTGAGTGATGAGAAAACGGAACAAGTTACAGGGGAGTCAGAGGATGAGTAAGAAAAGGATGAGAATACAGGTGTAAAGAGGGCTGCATAAGAGCATAAGAGTGGGGTGTAAAGGAAGAAGAACAAGATGCAAGGGTTGTCATAGAAAAGATGTGAGTCAAGAAAATAAAAGTTGGCAGTTGACTTTGCACTTAAATTCTTGGAAATTGTAGCTTTCAGAGAAGCAAGTACACGAAAGGAATTCCACAGGCGGGAAGTGCGAGCAAAGAAGCTGTTAGAGTAGAAGTTGCGGTTACATTTTATTGGTTTTACTGTAAAAGACGGGAGCTTAGTAGCTCGAGTAAATCCATGCAGTGGGGGCACCAGGAAGCTAAGCTCATCAGAGCAGAAGCCGTGAAAGTATTTGGTATCTCTGGCTCTCAACTCCAACAGAAAAGAGTCTCTACTGAGTGACATGCATATAACTCCGTCTATGGTTTCTACGATCATTTCTAAACTAGATTCTCGCAAGGCGTGCGAGTTTGACGGCATCCCTGCAATTCTCCTAAAGTAATATGAATTTAAACTGGCTACTCTCCAAACTTTACAATGTCTCGCTAGTTTTTGCTGTTCAGCTTGATGGAATTCATTCCCTGTAGTTCTTCTCTTTAAGAACTCTGGAAAATCATTTGAAGCCACGAATTATCGCCCTATTAGTCGCTTACCTATTTTTGGAAGAGGCTTTAATCAACATTGAATTGGTTAAGCATCTTACTTCTTACAACCTCCTTTCGGATAAGCAATATAATTTCCGTTTCTCTCGGTCTATCTACGTTGTGTTAATGGCCACCACTGAATTCGTCTATAAAGCTTCAGATAAGAACAACGAGGCTCTGGATGTGGGTTAAGATATCTAGAAGGCGTTTGACAAGGTTTACTATGATAACCTTCACCACAGGCTCTGCTGCTAACGCATCTCTAGACAAGTATTTGAACTAATCCAATCGTCCCTATCAAATCTTGTAATGAAGATCGTGTTGAATGAACACATCTCTAGGTCATATAATATTAATCCAACGGAACCACAGGGCTATGTCCTCGGACCTATGCTGTTTCTGATATTCATCAACGACCTTTCCGATGTTATTAATTTCAAACTAGCTAGCTATGAAGATGCCACATCTGTTTCCTTTGGTTTTAGTATCAAGTCCAACAAAGTAGAAGTGCTCTCGAAAATTGCCTTCAATACGTAAGTGGTTATCTGGGGCAAGGAATGACTTTAATTTTAATTTTAATTTTAATTTTAATTTTAACTCCTCCTTAATAAAGTTGCATTCCTTTAAATGCAACAGAGAACCTTTTCTGCCTGCCATAAGCATAGCTGATACTAAACACCAGGAAAGCAGTACATTATGTTTTTTTTTTTACTCACACTATCCATTGACATGAAGTGGAGTGATAATATTGAATATATTATTTGGTCTCCAGCTACAAATGCTGGTTCGCTGTGGTCTTACAGACAATTCTTCTGGTCAGAATCCCTCTTGTACATTTATAAATTTACCATTCATCCATACATTGAATATTGTTGTCATATCTGGCCTGGTAATCCTACTACTTATTTCGAGATTCTTGACAAAATTCAGAGAAAGATCTGTAAATAATCGATCCTGACCTGGCATCACAACTTCAGTCACTTTCCCACCGACGTCATGTGGCTTTCCTCTGTATTTTCTACAAATATTTTTCTGGTCTGCACGAATTCAAGCGTACTGCTTAGGTGCGGATGTGCGTTGTAGGTGCAGTGGATATCGGCTCGGAACGAGAAATCAGAGAGCTGAGTTCGAATTCTAGCTAAATTCGTTGCATTCACTTACGCGCAAGTACCCTTAGGAAAGGTATTAATCCATTTCTTCCCTCTAGGTATGAGTTAAATAACAGGACAAATTCGCTTCTATAGCCTTGGTTGGCAACCAGTTTACCGCAGAAAGTAACGGCAACCTGCCCTGGGAAAATCTTCGGCCCAGTCCGGCATGTCTCTTTCGAGACATAATCGCCCAAGTATGTATCACGTATGGCACTTAACTGACTGATTGGGTGACTGGATCCCACCGTTTTACTCTCGAACTAGCAAGATCCAACCATTCGTTCTAATGTAATTTTTTTTTTCTCGCTTGTAGAACACCCTTCCAATCTTTTGCTTCTCTGCCATCTACAATCTTTAAGAATTTAAATGCAACGTTAATGACTATTTGTCTTCCTAATCTTGTTCCTTTTTTGTCTTTTTCCTCATAAAGTCTCTTCGTACTCTTTCGCTTCCTGTAACACCTTGTGTCCTATTAACACTGTTGCCTTGCTTGGGGTAAAACGATAATAAGATCTCACTCATATGGACGGAAAATGAATTCTGTAAATATACAAAAATAGAAAGATGTGTAAGACAAGGATGTGTCTTGCCATTCGACTTATTCAACCTATACAGTTAAGTGATTCTGAAAGAGGTCCTACCAGGATTCATTATTGACGGCTATATTCTTAACGATATAAGATATGCAGATAACAGAGTGTTTATATCTGATAAAGAACTTCTATAGAAGGTAATGAATGAGTGATCAGAAAGAACTAAACTAACATCTAGGAAAATGTGATACTGAAATTGGGATAACAAAAAGGTGCCTTTCCAAAGCTAATGTAAATATTAAGAAACAATACAAATCCTTAGAAACAAAGAAAAGAGTACTGAACTTTTACATAATATCAGTTCTCATATATGGTCAGTGAATGCTGAACAAAAAGGGAGCAACAGAAATGTGGTAGGATGCTAAGAATATCATAGACTGAAAATGTGAGCTATGAGGAAGTTTTAACAAAAAGTACTTTTATAATTAAGACCAGAAAGAAACAATTGGATTTTTTAGGAAAAATAATAAGAAAAGAGGAATTGAAAAATTTGATCCTCATAAGATAGACTGAAAGTAAGAAGAACAGAGGAAAACATCGCATAATCTTTCCTGGCGAGTTTAAGTAAATAGATGGCGGAACGAGGTTTAGAAGAGATAACAAAAGAGAACATTTATTGTGGAGAGTAATGACAGCCAACGTTTTGAAGGGACAAGACATATAGAAGAAAAACATTAAAATTGCTAACTTCTCTTTTTACACTGACTACTAT